>JARBWK010000012.1:53428428-53899956 GCA_030556195.1 Anolis apletophallus | reverse complement strand
GGAGGCGGCACCCTTGCTCCTCCTCAGCTTGTCTGCGATGTGCGAGCGTTCTAAGCGTTCGTGCTGCAGCGCAGAGGCGAAGGGTGGGATTTCCGTTGGTATTTTGGGGGGTTAGGGTGTTGTGAGGTAGCTAGGTCCGTTTTTTTACTGTTGTCTGTACCTCGTGGTCAGGGCCAGTCAGCTGTTGAGTTTGGTGTTTCTGCGACTTATAGTTTCGTTGTCTATATCCTTCTTTGCACGACCGTGTCTCCTTTATATATATAGATTCTGGCCCAAAGCCCCCTCACCCAGCCTCATTGGGCCTTACTGCTAATTCCATGCAGGTCTTTTCCATTTTTTTTACTCCTTTCTGTTTTACACCGGTATACTTTCACAGGCCAGGGCGGATATGTGGCAGCCACTTTCACAGGCCACAGCGACCAGCGCGGGTGATGGACCTGCACCAAACTTGGTACACATAACCCCCCCCTATGACATGACCCAGGTATTATGGGATTTGTAGTACTTTCCAAGACTTTGGTTCCCACAGACCACTGAGGCCACCAAAAAGGACCAATACAGACCACACTCAGCACACACAGCCCCCATGACCCACTCTACGTCCTGGTGCAGTTCGGAGGAGGGTGGGCCATGGATGATGGGACTTGAAATGCCTCTACTCACTTCCAAAGTCCGCTGCAACCCTCATCCAATCACTGATCGAGACCAAACTTGCCATACATAACCCCCATGACTGCCTTCATATCCTGGTGAGGTTTGGGGGAGGACTGACAATGGATGATGGCATTTGTAGTACTTTTACACCCCTCTGTTCCCACAGACCACTGTGGCCCCCAACAAACACCGAGAAAGTCCACACTTGGCACACAGAGCCCCAGTGACCCACTCTACATCCTACTGAAGTTTGGAGGGGGACAGAACATGGATGATGGGACTTGCAGTACCTTCCCTCACTTCCCAATCTTGCTACAAACCTAATCCAATGACTGATCAACACCAAATCTGGCACACAGAGCCCTCATGACCCACTCTACAGCCTGGTGCAGTTTACTGTGAGACGGACCATGGATGATGGGACTTGAAGTACCTTCACTCACTTCCGAAAAACAATGCATCCTCATCCATTCACCAATACAGACCAAACTTAGCACACAGAGCCCCCATGACCCAATCTACATCCTACTACACTTTGGGGGGACGGGACACACAGAGATGATGGGACTTGCACTACCTTCAGTAATTTCATGATACCACTGCAACTCCCAATAATGATGGATCAAGACTAAACTTGGCACACAGAGCCCCCATGACCCACTCTACATCCTGCTGCACTTCTCAAATGACCCGGGCAGGGCCGGGTCCCCAAGCTAGTTGTCTATAAAACAGAATGGACACCTGGAAAGTAGCCAATGTGGCTTTTTCCTCTTCCTATAACACACACTCATCTTGGGATTTTGGATACCAAAAGCTGAACAAAACACCATTGAGAAGGAGATAAGGATGGAAGAAACAATCCTTCTACACCAGTCTGAGCTATCAAAGCCAACATTCTGTCCCATAATGGCCAAGGAAAACCCACCAAGATCATGATCGCACCAAGAGCACACACCTCTGTTTGGAGTTTTCTCCACTCCACGTGTAGTCTCAAACCCTTGAACTCTGGCTGAGAGCAAAGCAGAACCATGGATGGTGGGGATTCCAGAGTTTGTAGCCACAGGATGGAAAGGTATCTTGTGCAAATTGGCCTCCAGCGAGGAAGAGTCTTTTTGCCATTGATATTTATCATTTTCCTCTTTTGGGGTGAGTTTCCTTTTCAATATAGACTATACCATTGACTGTAAGGAAAAACTCTGGGGCCAGGGTAGTGATCTTCAAGCTTTCCAAACTGTGGGGTTGACAGGTATATTTTTCCTTGTAGCCAATGGCTCCTAGACCATCCCAATCCACTATTATAAATCTTGGGAGGTCTGACGTGGCCACGGTGGTCCACGCTCTGGTAACATCCCACATAGAGTACTGCAATGCACTCTGAAGACTGTTCGGAAGCTCCAGCTAGTCCAATGCTTGGTGGCCAGGTTACTCACTGGAGAGGGTTACAGGGAGCATACAACTCCCTTGTTAAGCCAGCTCCACTGGCTGCCTATTAGCTTCCAAGCACTATTCAAAGTGCTTGTCTTGACCTATAAAACCCTAACTGGTTCTGGCCAGGGGCGGTCTAAGGTAATTTTAAATGGTAAGCAAACATTATTTTGGCGCCCCCCCAACATTATTTTGCCCCCCAAAATAATCCACCACCACTCCCACCATTCCTAAACAGCCTCAGGCCTTTTTCACAAGGCCTTACACCAGGCATGGGCAGACCTTGGCCTTCCCTCCAAGGGTTTTGGACTCCAACTCCCACCATTCCTAACAGGTGCCTTCCATTTCCCCCCTCAGCCGAGTTTTGCCCATGCCTGTTGTAAGGCCTTGTGGAACTACAGCTCCCAGGATCCCCCACCCAGCCTTGAGCGAGGCTAGCCTGCCCCCCTCCTTTCCGCGAGCTTGGCTACCTGCGGGGCGAGAGCGAGCCCCCGCCTTCCCTGCCTCCTTGGAGCAGGAGCAGCGCCTCCTTGGCACCGAGGCTTCCCTGAGCGGCCAGACACTGTATGGCGGGCGGGGGAATGCGCTCTTTACCCAGATGGCGCACCCCACGCAGCGGCGTCCTTTGCCTAGTGGCAGGACCGCCCCAGGTTCTGGCCCAGCTTACCTGTCCGAACATATCTCCCTCTACAAACTCTCAAGGCCCTACTCTGAATCCCACTGCCATCGCAGTCGCGCTTGGTGGGAACGAGGGACAGGACCTTCTCAGTGGTGGCGCCTCAGCTGTGGAACTCCTTCCCTAAAGAGATTAGATCTAATCCCACCCCCATGACCTTCTGGAAGAAGATCAAACTTTGGTCATGGGATCAAGCGTTCACAAAATAGGTGGTTTTAATGGACTTTTTTTAGCTAATGGCAATGGATTAATTTAGAAGACGTGAAACGGAGAACTGTTTTAATGTATCTATAATTGTTTTTAATGTATGTTAATTGTATATAATGCTTGTTTTATTGTTTGTACAGAATGGTGCCTGTTGGTAACTGTCCTGTGTCCGTCTTCAGAAACAAGAAGGATGGGATAGAAATGCTCTGAATACATCGATCCAGAACAACGATCTTCAAGTGGATGGTTCTATGGCCAGTGCTGCTTCATTAACCATTGCCAAATTCCTTGGTTCTTTGGTTTTGCAAAACACCTACAATTCTTTGGTTCCATAGCTGTTTCATCATGTGTTGAGATTTCCTATTTCTTCTTCTTCACTAAATAAAATCTATTGTAAACAAAATCTATGTTTATATATTACATTTAAAAAATTACCATGAAAATTTAAATCAGAGCAGTAATTAATTTAATACTATAATAATACCACGCGTAAACACTATAACACAGCCTTTATCCAATCTGATCCCATGCCACTACTTTGGGTTTTTGCATTAAAGCAGCATTGATTCAATATTACTGTGTTCAATACTAAGATGGGAACCATATCTCTTTGGGAAAAAATGGTAAACATTGAACAAAATACAAACTGCGTGAGAATTAATGCAAGAGGCCTGCATTAGTCAGATCAATGGCTCATCTCATTCAGTGTTTTGTCCATACAGTAGTCTAGTCCATTGTTTTTCAACCTTTTTTGAGCTGCGGCACATTTTTTACATTTACAAAATCCTGGGGCACACCACCAACCAAAATGACACAAAATGACACTCTAACACAGTAATACATATAGTTAATATGTTTTTAAATGTATGTTTTCACTCAGTGTGAAACCTGGGCCTGTTTTGATGAACACAACATAGATATCCTGGCAGGAATGGTAGAAAAACACAAACTTCCCACACAGAACTCCCATAACCAAGAGAAAATACTATAAGAGTTTGGTGGGCATTGACCTTGAGTTTTGGAGTTGTCATTCACCTATATCCAGAGAGCACTGTGGACTCAAACAATGTTGGATCAGGACCAAACTTGGCATTAATACTCAATATGCCCAAATGTGAACACAGATGGAGTTTGGGGGAAATGGACCTTGACATTTGGGAGTTACAGTTTCTGGGATTTATAGTTAACACACAATCAAAGAGCATCCTGAACTCTTGCAACAACGGAATTGAACCAAACTTGGCATATTGAACTCTCATTACCAACAGAAAGTACTGAAAGGGTTTGCTTGGGAATTGACCTTGAGTTTGGAAGTTGTAGTTCACCTACACCCAGAGAGCACTGTAGACTCAAACAATGTTATGTTATGGTGTTGTTTATTTTCTATCCAGAATCACAATGTTGGAAGGAGGCTCACCACTTTAAGGTCCCTAAAACAGGCTTGGGAAAACTTCGGCCCTCTGGTGCTTTGGACTTCAACTCCCACCATTCCTAACAGGCTGAGGCCCTTTCCTGCTTAAGTGGCTGAGGGGGAGAAAGGAAAAGAGCCTGAGGCTGCTAGGAATAGTGGGAGTTGGAGTCCAAAACACCTGGAAGGTCCAAGTTTGCCCATGCCAGCTTTCGACAGAGACCTCTTCCTCTCCCTTCGCGCCCTTTCTTCCCCCTCCTGGCGAACACTTACTTTTTCTTCTACACTGCCACTTCTGCCGCCATTTTGATCTGAGGGGGCAGCGTGAACATGTTCAGGATGGAGGGGGAGGGAGGAAGAGGTGACCCGTGCAGGCGCTACTGCGCAGACTCGCCCCAGAGCAAAGCGAGGCAAAGCGGGGCAAAGCGAGCAGAGCAAGGCTGGGAAGAAGGGAGCCCGAGTGGAGAAGAAAAAGTGTTCGGCAGGAGGGGGAAGAAAGGGTATTGGAGGTTCCAATTTCCCACAGCACATCTGATGATCGCTCACGGCACACTAGTGTGCCATGGCACACTGGTTGGGAAACACTGATGTAGCCAAATCCAATCTCAAGACTTTGTCAGACCCTGTCCATTGTCAGTCCACATAAACTATCAAGCCAGCTCCCCAAATACCTTGCCCCAGAACCATGATTTAAGCTTCTTCCTGAAAGAGAGGAGGGATGGAACTGACCTAATCTTGCTGGGGAGGGTGTTCCAGGGGTGGGGGCCCACCACTGAGAAGGCCCTGGGAATTACAATCCAATGGCACTTGTGACTATGAGGTTGGGGACATTAAAGAACATTGTAAAGTCAGACATCCTATCCACAAGCCTTGCATCTAAATTCAAACCCCACTCTCCTAAACAGAATAAATTGAAGCCTCCCAAATTTCCCTGTATCCCAACTCCCATCAGCTCAAGTCATGACATCTAATGATGAGGAACATAGGAGTTGTAGTCTAGTGTCTGGAGGGCCACATAAAATGGCACAGTGGGTCAGATTTGGCCATGGACCTTGGGTTTGACACATGTGAATTAGGAACTACATGAAATGCTCCTCCTCCACCAACTCTGCCAGACTGGCCACGTTGTCCGAATGCCCGATCACTATCTCCCAAAGCAGTTACTCTACTCCGAACTCAAGAATGGGAAACGGAATGTTGGTGAACAGAAAAAGAGATTTAAAGATGGGCTTAAAGCTAATCTTAAAAACTGAGAACTGGGAAGCCCTGGCCCTTGAGTGCTCTAACTGGAGGTCAGCTGTGACCAGCAGTGCTGTGGAGTGTGAAGAGGCACGAACGGAGGGTGAAAGAGAGAAATGTGCCAAGAGGAAGGCGTGTCAAGCCAACCGTGACTGAGATCGTCTTCTCTCTGGAAACCAATGTCCTCACTGCGGAATAAGATGCGGATCAAGAATAGGGCTCCATAGCCACCTACAGACCGACCGCCAAGACACCACATCTGGAAGACAATCATCCTCGAGCTAGGACGGATCGCCTAAGTAAGTAAGTACATGCACATTGGCATTTTGGGCTTTTGAACCAGTCAATTTGCTTCAAATTGCTCACAAAGTATCATTTTTTGCTGGTTATACATGGAATTATCTTTACAAAGGAACACATTCTATGATAGTCAGCTCAGCCAAGCAAAGTTTTGTTCGATCGGTAAATAAACAAGGAGGCTAGAGTGTTGTAACCCACTGAAGGGGTTTGTGCGGAAGGAAAAGGACAACGAAGGCTCTGACACTCTTCCTCGGGAAATAGCAATTGTGAGGGAGGAATTGTTGCTGAGTCAATGTGGGCAGAATTGCACTGTAAGGCTACAATCCAATGCAACGTTATTTGAGAGGAAGCTTTATTGCAGTGTTTCCCAAACTTTTTTGAGCCACGGCACATGTTTTATATTTACAAAATCCTGGGGCACACCAACAACCAAAATGACACAAAATGACACTCTAACAAAGTAATACATATAGTTAATATGTTTTTAAATGTATTTATTAGGCATGAGAAAAAAGTTATGAAAATTAAATGAAATCGGAAGGGATTCGTATGTAATGGGACTTTCAAGTTTATACGCATCGCAGTGGCAATCCCAGAAGTGGACTTTCTTTTCCGCACTCCCTGGGCCCAAATTTTCGTTAGATTTGTAAATATTTTGGATGCCTCCCCAACAGGAAAATTTTCCCCTCCAAAATAGCTTTCCAGACTTTACTCACAGTCAAATCGGGGCCTTTCCATGCTCGGAGCCTAATTAGAGTGAAAGGCCTTCCTCCAGGAAGTGAAAAACCACCCGGAACCATAGAGAGATCCAGAGCGCTAGTCCTAGAGCAGCTGGGAGGACTGAAGAAAAAAGCGGTTTAAACCCCCAGGAAGGGGGTTTAGATAGAAGGACAGAGCAGAAGGACATAAGAACTGCTGAGAGAAGGGGAGCAGGAGTGAAAAGAGCACAGAGAGGAGAAGGAAGAGTTCAGAATCAAGAAAAGCCATAGAGTTCAAACGGAGATTCCTAGAGTGGCATGGAAAACTGAATGGGGAAAAGCTGGAGTGAGGAGAACTCTACAGATTAGCAAGGCCTACACCAGAGGTGGGCAACTATTTCATTTAATAATATTAATAATAATATATTAATGCATTATATGTCCCTGCAAAGAAACCCTGGCTTTTTATTAATATATTAATGCATTATATGTCCCTGCAAAGAAACCCTGGCTTTTTATTAATATATTAATGCATTATATGTCCCTTCAAAGAAACCCTGGCTTTTTATTAATATATTAATGCATTATATGTCCCTGCAAAGAAACCCTGGCTTTTTATTATAATAATAATATTAATAATAATATATTACTGCATTATATCTCCCTGCAAGGAAACCAAGGGAAATGTTGGCCCTTGATTTGCCTGTGCTTAAAACAGTGTCAGTCCTGTTTCCCTGCTTTGCCTACTTTAGAACTACTAACAAATTTCATTAGTAATTACGTTACATTTTAGAAATTTTTGGAATTTTTTTTATAAGTCTTTCTATTACTAATAACCCCCCATTAGATTTTCGAATCCTGATTTTTGGGTTCTAAACCAAGCCTAGTAGTTACCTTACTTTGTATTTGTTTTTGGGTGGAGCTTAAAACACCCATCAGAGGCCAGCGTTAGTTGGTATATTCCTTTTCCTGTATAGAGCTCCCTTGCTGGACTCCTCCCTTTTATACAGTCACTAGAGGCTTGGATGTTGTCTGGAATCCTAGGCCAAGCAATCCAAACAGGCACTCTTATCACCTGCTGCGTTTAGCAATATTTTTATACCACCAATCCAAAGGACAACATAAGATTTTGACCACCCTAAGCTTCATAGGAGAGAAGATTCAGTCAGTTTGCAAGCAACAACTTATAAACCATTGCTTTGCACCAGAGGCAAAGACTTTCAAAGATTCCAGAAAGATGACTGCAACCAGCAGGATCTCCTTTTGTAATATATTGTTTTAAGATACCTTATGATGGTCCCGGATGGAGTTAACCCTTTATTCATCCTCTTTTCAGTAAACCCATTTTGGTTATCTTCACAACAGCTGCTATCATCAGAGACTTAGGCCCCTTCCACACACTGTATAAAATCCACACTGAACTGGATTATATGGCAGCATGGACTCCTAAGATATAGGGGTTGTCTGGAAGGGCCCTCAGATATCCCAGTTCAAAGCAGATATTGTGGATTAACTGCCTTGATATTCTGGGTTATATGGCTGTGTGGGTCATTAGAGTATTAATGAACCCCTGAAAATAAACAAAAGATGTAGAGCAAACAATATGAAGATGAGCTAAAGTTCCAGGCAAAGCTGTGAATGTTGCCTACTAGTCTGGGTGCGCAATAGGGCATGTAACAATAACATAGACATGATCTCTCATTCATCATCATTATCAGCACTTCTATCATTATCATGACCATATTACAATAAAAATATATGAAAGAGAGTTACTTTACAACAGAAGAAAGGAATGGGCCTTCCCGATGTTGCTGGATATGATCGCCTTGAATTTTGCACCATTTCTTTCTTTCTTTTGTACATTTGTACCCCGTCCTTCTCACCTCCGAAGGGGGGACTCAGGGCAGCTTCACAACAAGCATTCATTCAGTGCCATCCACTTTCATAAAATACATTTAAAACAATTCATTAAAACAAGGCAGGTGTTTAAAATTACACAGGTTTAAAATCCAAGTCCAGATCACTCTATTGCAGGGGTGCTCACACTTTTTCAGCATGTGAGCTACTTTTAAAGCAACCAAGTCAAAAAGATCTACCTGCCCCCGCTGCCGCGCACTCCTGTGCGCTCCCACCACCATGCGCTTTTGCCACCGCCCGTGCTCCTGCTGCTGTTTTCCGCCCGTGCAGCGCTTCTTCCGCCTGCGGGCAATGTAGGAAGGAGAAAGCACAAGGCGGGGCATCCAGAGGGAGCTCTCCGCCCTGCCTGTCTCGCTGGCAACGGAGGCTGCACAGCTGCTTCTGGACGAGAGAGAAGCAGGGCGCTCCCTCCAGAGGCTCCCCCTCGTGCTTCCTTCTTCCTGGAATGCCCCACAGGCAAAAGAGGCACCGCGAGGGCGGAAGCCAGCAGCAGGAGCTCGCGTGCGCGCAGGGTGTCTTGCGCGCATGGCAGGAGCGTCCCATCCGGCTGGTGAGGCCCGAAGATCACCTGAAAGAGGGCCGAAGATCTACTAGTAGCTCCCGAGCTACCTAAAGAGCACCCCTGGTCTATTGTAATTCCTATCACTTGAGTCTTATTCTCGATTTCTGCCTTTGTTGTTTAAACGCTTGGTCCCATAACCAGGTTTTGAGTTTCTTTCTAAAGGAAAGGAGGGAGGTAGCCAATCTGATGTCACTGGGAAGAGAGATCCAAAGGGGAGGGGCCATAGCTGAGAAGACCCTGTCTCTCGTTCCCACCAGTCGCGTCTGCAATGATGGTGGGATCGAGAGCAGGACCTCTCCAGCTGATCTTAAACTTTGTGATGGTTTGTAATGAGAGATACATTCGGACAGGTAATCTGGGCCAGAATCGTTCAGGGCTTTAAAGGTTAAGACCAGCATTTTGAATTGTGCTTGGTAGCAGATTGGTAGCCAGTGGAGCTGGTGTAGCAGAGGGGTTGTATGCTCTCTCTATGCCTCTCCGGTGAGCAACTTGGCTGCTGACCGTTGGACTAGTTGGAGCTTCCGGGCAGTCTTCAAAAGCAATCCCACATAGACTGTGTTGCAGTAGTCTATTCGGGATGTAACAAGAACATGGACCACTGTGGCCAAGTCAGACTTCCCAAGGTACCATTGGCTATGCTGACAGGTATGACTAGGAGATGCAGTCTAAGAACAGCATGATTTCAACAACACAGCTCTATGCAACATTTGGGCTGTACAACAAGGTAAGTAGAAAAACAACATTTAAAAACCAAGGTAACGGATTAGTTTGATGGACATGGTCTTTTGTTACTAGGCTAAAGAAGAACTGGGCTATCAAATATAAATCAATACTAAATTGCATTGAAGCCATTTGGTTGTATCCTCTGAAAACATTTCAATCTAACAGCAGTCTACTGTTTGTGGCAAGAGCACAGAAGAGTCAGAGCAGAAAATGGCTTCATTTGGTTTGTTGCTTTTTAAAAAAAAAAACAAAAAAACTCTTGACTTTTGGAATTGGGTCATTTATTTTGCATCAAAAGCATTGCATAAATTAGTATAAAAATAGAAGATGGGCAGGCAACTAAATATATTTTGACCAAAAACAGGCAACAGCAACAGTATTGTCTGCAGCCTCCAACAATTCCTCCTCTGTACATGAGGCAAGGCACAGTGGACAAGCATACAGATGCGGAGTTGTCTGTTCTGCTCCACATTCACACAAGGTGTGGGATTCTTTTAGGTAGTGCCATTTTGCCAGGTAGTCTTTTGATCTGCCCACTCCACTTCTGAGTCTGTTCAGGGACTTCCAAGTTGCCCATTCTTGCTTTGCCCCTGGAGGAAGACCCTTGTGGGGGGCCATCCAGTTGGGGTTTCCTGGTTTAGCTGCCCAGAGGGATACCCTTGCTGTTGCTGCAGGGATGCTGTGGCGTCCCGCCCAGGGCCTGGAATAATGGCTTTGAGAAATGGAGAAGCTTCTATAGGCCCTGGGAGTAGTGTTCTAGCTTTCCCATAAAAAGAAAACCTGGAGAGTCTTTGAGCAATAAGGTCAGGACTCAAAGATAAATGAACTCAAAAAAAGGTTTATTTATTTACAATCAGTAAAACTGATGGTCCAAAAAGCTTGCTGTTGGTTGCTAGAAAAGTCCTTTAAGAAAAGAGGTTTCATCCACTTGCCTTTGCAGAGTGAAGGTTCCTCTCTTTGATTCCAAGGTTCCGTCGTTGCTCTGAATGGTCCTCCAGCACACAAAGTCCTGGGGTCCCCAGAGATACAGTCTTTGGGTGAAGGGCTGGGCTTCCTATCACTGCAATCCTGGCTTGAGAGCGTTGGGAAAAAGCTATACATGGACGTGCGTTGTCTAAGCGAGAGCTTTAGATTTCCGCGTGCTTCGTCCATGTGCAATCCTTGGAATGGAGGCAGAAAGGAAGTCCAGACTTCCAGGTAAACTCAGGACGGGCGGAGTCCAGGGTGGTGCTGCCAGGTTTGGAGCCAAACACAACTCCTCCCATCACAGTCCACATGGCAGAACAAAAGGCCATGCAGGTAAAGGGCAACAGGTACACAATACAAATGCAAAACAAGCCCCGGGGGGGGGGGCATAGACGCCAAGAGAAGTGGTAGTTCTCATGAAGCTTTTCCTTGATTTGAGTCTACTGGGAAGAAGCTGTGGATGGCTTTCACATTGTTCAAAGTTATTTCCCTCACACTTAGCAGCAACTTCCCATCGCACATCAGGGAAGGCAATACCAGCTAGCTTGTAGAGTTTATCAACAGGTGTAGGTTTAAGACATCCTGTGATTATTCTGCATATTTCATTCAATGATACGTTCACCTGTTTTGTGTGGGCAGACTTATGCCAAACAGGACAGGCTTACTTGGGAGTTGAGTAAGACAAGGCCAAGGCTGATGTTCTTATTAATTTTCGGTCTGCGCCCCATGTGGTGCCAGTAAGTTTTCACATGATGTTATTGTGTGCAGGTACTTTGTGATTGGTGTTCAAGCAGTGTTTCCTATATGCTAGTGTTCGATCTAAGGTGACACTGAGATATTTAGGATGGAAACAGTGTTCAAGCTCTTGACCTTCCCAGGTGACTTTGGAATTGGGTGAAGGACAATTCATTCCATCTGCTCCCAAACATCAGGGCCATTTTTAAAGCAACATTCTGCCTTTGTCTCCTTAATGCAGTCCTCCACAATCTGTGGCTCTCCAAGTGTTTTGGACTTCAGCTCCCAGGAGTCTTGACTATTGGACAAGCTATCTAGAGCTTCTGGGAGTTTGAGTCACAAACACTTGGAGGGGCCAGATTGTGAAGGCCTGCAAACAATGAGAGGTTGATAGCATGCAATGCCTTGTAGATGAACGGGACGGCTGCACTTAAGCCTTTTTTTAAAATTCCTGAAAATGTAAATTGGAAATAACAGGAAAGGAAGTAGATAGGCAATGTGAATTCTAGCTATCTCATTGTTCTTCTAAAAACAATTTGGGCAGTTAAATAAATAATATGAGTAACAGTGACACAAAGCTTGCCACATAGTGCATGTCAGAAACAATTAAGGTAAAGTTCTATATCTTCCACCCATTATAATACACCAGGTTTTTTATACTGAGTCATACAACATTTAAGTTCAATAGTGTTTCAATAAAAATAAGAAAATACCGGTAGTCCCTTTTATGAGAATATTTACAAGCATAATCATAGCGCAGATTGGAAAGAGCAACAGAGTGAAATATTAGGACCATCACCTTTTTAAATTCCTTGTATATCTTTATATGACTGTAGGGAAACTATGAACTTTCATACTCAGAGACAAAAAAAAATTATATTGGGAACTTCAATCCTGAAAGTTGCATTGCTTTTTCAAAACAGGAAAAAATTATCCTGTCCATTTAATAGCTGATATCCTCAAGAAGTGCTATAACTCTCCCAAACAATCCATATTGTGGTAAATGAAAGAATAGCAAGCTAAACAGATCTTGGAAGTGATCCAAAACTGCAGCAGACATTCAAATGAAAAATCTGGGTCTCCTCTGTTGAACGGAGTGGTTGATTTTGGGCACATTTTGTTAGATTGGTCAAAGGCTCACACAGTTGAATATGAAGCATTGCACGGATTTCACATTTGCATGCTCTCTCTTTGTATTAGCCAGATATGGTTTTCCGACCTGTCATAGTGGGTACTAGTTGCTAATTATCTCGAACTGGGTGACATTTTGAAACCCATTTACTGCGTTTTCATTTTTGCACCTTTAAAGTCACCAGAGAGCTAACAAGGGATGCATGCAAGCCAAAATATATCTAAATATAAGGAATCCTTGATGCTATATCCTATTGGTATACGGAATCTGTTTACCCACATCCTCAAGAACTTAAAAGTGCTATTGTAATCTTCTCTCTCTATCATATATATATATATATATATATATATATAGAGAGAGAGAGAGAGAGAGAGAGAGAGAGAGAGAGAGAGAGAGAGAGAGTGTTATTAACCACAACTGTTGGTGAGATATTTTCTCATCTGGCTCAGGTATGTGTGACTATTAAACTAAAATGCATTTAGTTTCAAGAGATTAGATAGCTCTTTGTTTCAGAATACCATTCTTCTCACATGTGAAAATGTGATGGTAGTTGGATTAAACAGTTCCAGTGACTGTTACCATTTGTTTCATAATGGTTATTAAAACAGTCTACTTTTGTTTTTCAGTTGTTGAACTAAAAATATCCACTCTTTGGAAGAACATCCAGCCCAGGTCAAACGCTCTGATAAGAGCAACATCTTGTTCTGTAGAACGATTACAGAATGGAGCTAATGAGTCACAGTTAAAAGTGTTGAGTTTGAGATTTAGAAGCCAACACTTAATGGATTTCAACCTCTTAACTGTTTTTTAATGTTTGCTTTAGTTTTTTTTAAATGGTATCTTATTTTATCTTTTAAAAATCAAAGCATCTAATATACATAGCTGATCCATATATTGTAAATGAATGGTCTAAAAGGAACAAATCCACAAAATAAGAGTAGAGAAAAGGGGGAAAATAGAATCAGCTGGTCAAAAATCAACAGAAAAAGTGAAAACAATCCAAATGTCTTGTTTTGCTCCAAAAACAGCCTTACAATTTCAGTAAAAGTAACTAAAAAGCTTTACTTCAGCAAAATAATAATAATAGTAATGCAAACAGCAGTAAAGGAAACAGAAGGTAAAGTCCCAAAGCAATGCAAAGCCTTACAGCTGACATGAAACAAAAGTCTTTGGCAACAAGTCTTCACAGCAGACAGGAGCAAGAGTCTTTGGCAAAAAGGCTGACAGTGTACAGGAACAAGAGTCGATAATAATGATAATAATAATAATAGCAACTTTATTTTTTATCCTGCCTCCACTTTCCCAAAGGGACTTGGAGTGGCTTACATGAGAACAAGCCCGTTCAACATAGTTGTTGCACCTCAGATCGTGGCAGTACCCCCCTAGATCACACACACAAGCAGTCTCTGTATAAGTACTTTTATTTAGAATATAGTCCAAAGATTGAAAGATGTAAAGCAAAATAAAGCAAATCCAATGATAATCCGGTAGAGTCCTCAAACTGGATTAAATCCCATAGAAAGCACACATCCGTAGGCAAGGCAAACCGCTCCTGCGGTCAATGTGAACTTAGAGTCAGCGAGGCCAAACCGCTCCTGCGGTCAACGTGAAACTTAGAGTCTTGAGCATGAGTCCATTCAAGCTAAACGTAGCTTCAGGTCTGGCAAAACCCCTCCCAGCCCGGTCTAATAAAGGAATCTATTTTCTATATGACCAACACACCCCCTTTCTCAAACTCCAATCTCTCCGGGAGGATCTGATGCTAGCCCTCCTGTCAAATTCCTCCTCATAAGCAGCCCCAGGTGCAGTGCTATCATGCTGGGAAATTCGGTCCTCCCTATCATCAGAATGCTCGCCTGGCAAGGGAGTGGAGAAGTTCTTGTGAGAATCAAGGTCGCTGGGCCTCTCACTGTCTAATTCAGAACTAACTTCCATGGAGTCATCATTATCCCCATCTTCAGGCCCATACCCATGTAACCATCCATCATCCCAGGCTAATTCTTCATCTGCAGACCCGTACCCATCTGGCCACCCTTCACCCCCGTTCTGACCCTGGTCAGCTGGAACCCCCGGTGTCTGTCTATGGCCACTAGGCTGGAACACCACAATAGTCAGTAGCGGTCTAAAAATGAGGGAAAGGGAATCCCCCAAGTTTTGTCTGTCTTGTTTCTAGTTTTTCGCACATTGTGCAATCATGCCCACCATTAACGAAACGATTCGGAAATTTCGGAAATTTTGGAAAATTTCGGAAATTACTTTGGAATCGAATCGCCAGTGCCCTCTACATCCAAAATGAGATTTGAACCATTTTTTTCCCTTGATCAAACAAGCCTAGTAGGTATATTTACACTGTAAAGTTAATGCAATTTGTCATCACTTTAACTGCCATGACTCAATCCTATGGGATCATGTGAGTTGGCAGTTTTGCATAATCTTTAGGCTTCTCGACCAAAGAGTGCCAAACGGCAACTCCCATGATTCTGTAGCATTAAGCCATGGCAGTGAAAGTGGTGTTAAGCGTCATTAATTCTACAGTGTATCTTCAATCCTTGAGTGAAGGACTTTTGTACAGATTAACATCTCCCAATTTAAGTCTCTCACAAGGTGGTTTTTACAGAGGAGAAGAATGATACATTTAGTAAACTACAATGGTCACACATGTGGTGAATAATAACATACTCAGTTGGTCACATTACAGTAAATGATGTGAGTATAAAAGAAAATCTAGTCCAAAAGCTAATGTAAATAACATTTGAGGCAATCTTTATAATAATAATGTGAAAATGTTTCTGGCATTTATTACCACTTAAGAACTTAAGACTTTTCATCTGTATAAACCAGAATAATTGCAAAACTACCGTCAGTCAAATGTTAGCCCAATTAATGATTCAGCCTCTTGAATGAGAAAGATTTCATCTGTATTCAATTGTGTGGGGTTTTCTTTTACAAAAACATTACATGATTTTTGGAATACAGTACACACACACAGAGGATTTTCCCATAAAGTGAAGAGTGGATCCAGATGTTTGTGAAAAGGAGACATTTTATTATCGGCTTCAGAAATACTGTGCATGTATTTGTTTATCCTCATGGGACTTTTACCAAGTCATAGCACATTAAATGGTTACAAAATACGAATCAACATATTAAAATCCCAAACAAAATGTAGGTTCATGCATCTGTGCAAAGTACAGAAGTCTCCATATTGAAACATTATGGAGTTGAAGCAGTATTTTCTGTATGAACATGGCAAAACTAGATTGCTTTTTGAAGGGAAATGTTAAGAAAAGTTAAACAATACATGTACACAACTCCATTTAGATCAATAATTTTTAAGATATACTAGAATTATATTTCTGACTTTCTCTCCTCCCCTTTTAGCTTTTATAGCTGCAGATTTCTAAACATTGCCTATTTGCATATGGAAACATCATTATCATTGTGTAGACTCTGCATGCCCACTGTGCACACAATTGCATGTACTGTGTATTTTTGTATTTGCATTATTTGTTTTCTTCTTAATACACTAATAACTTAGTAGTAGCTAGGGTTGCCTGATCTCAGGGTCTTCTCATTTCATGGGTCATCTCTAGACAGGAAACAAGGCTACAAATTCTCCTATTATGAGAGACTCACTCCAGGAAAGAAGAAAGAAGTTACATGCAGATCTCCAGCTCAGTTAAGAAGGTTGGAAATCTTCGTATGCTGTTTGCAAGGCTTAACTGAGCATATCTCAACCTGGGAGTTGGGACCTCTGGCGTGGGGTTGCAAAGGGGTGACAGAGGGGGCACTAAAGACCATCAGAAAACACAGTATTTTCTGTTGGTCTTTGGGGTTCTGTGTGGGAAGTTTGGCCCAATTCTATCATTCGTGTGGTTCAGAAGGCTCTTTGATTTTAGGTGAACTATTTATTTATTTATTTAAAACTTCTATACCCCGGCCTTCTCACCTCCGAAGAGGGACTCAAATCCAAGCAACTACATCTTCCAAATGGCAAGGTCTATTTTCCTCAAACTCCACCAGTGTTCACATTTAGGCATATTGAGTATCTGTGCCAAGTTTGGTCTAGATCGATCGTTGTTTGGGTCCACAGTGCTCTCTGGATGTAGGTGAACTAGGCTAGGTTCCCCTGGATTGAGTGGTTGCCGGCTGCCTACCCTAGACAGCGAGCCTCTAAGCCCATCGTCCTCCGTAAAGAGCTTGGGGGTCCATTTGGACCCATTGCTATCGATAGAGACACAAATCTCCATGGTATGCAAGACTGCATTTTACCATCTGCAGCAGGCTAGGCAGCTGGCTCCCTACTTATCCAAGGGTGACCTGGCTACGGTGATCCAGGCGATGGTCATCTCGAGGCTGGACTACTGTAATGCCCTCTACATAGGCCTTCCCTTGGCAACAATCCGGAAACTTAAGCTGGTGCAGAATGCTGCTGCTCGAATTCTGGCGGGAGCGTCAGTCCGAGAGCATATAACACCTATCTTGCAGCAACTGCACTGGCTACCAATAGAGTACTGGATTGTTTTCAAGGTGCTGGTGTTGACCTTTAAGGTCTTGTATGGCTTAGGGCCAGTGTACCTGAGGGACCGTCTCACCCCATATGTTCCCTCGAGATCGCTATGTTCAGAAGAACAAAATCTTCTAGCCGTCCCGTCGATCCATTCCTATAGGTTATCATCAACGAGATCGAGAGCCTTCTACGTGGCTGCACCTTCCCTCTGGAACTCCATGCCAGATGAGGTTCGCGCTATCACTGACTTAGTCCCGCTCTGGAGAGCTTGTAAGACTTTCTTGTTCAAACAAGCTTTTAACCTCACCGGTCCATGTAGTCTGACATAAGTTCAGAGCTAACTTGTGAATACTGTGGATGGTTGTTCGATATAGTTAAATTCTATGCTTTTCTGCTTTTATGTTTTATGCCTTTGTAGGATGTATTAAACTGTTACTGTAATTTTGTATGTGCACCATGTAAACCGCCCCGAGCCTGCCGGAAGGAGCGGTATATAAGAGTGAATAATAAATAAATAAATAACTGCAACTCCAAAACTGAAAGTCAATGTCCACCAAACTCTTCCAGTATTTTCTGTTGGTCATGGGAGTTCTGTGTACCTAGTTTGCTCTATTCCATTGTTGGTGGAGCTCAGAATGCTCTTTGATTGTAGGTGAACTATAAATCCCAGCAACTACAACTCCCAAATGACAAAATCAATCGTCCTCCAACCTGACCAGTATTCAAATTTGGGCGCATCGGGTATTTGTGCCAAATTTGTTCCTGTGAATGAAACTACATCTTGCATATCAGATATTTACATGACGATTCATAACAGTAGCAAAATTACAGTTATGAATTAGCAACAAAAATAATGTTATGGTTGGGGGTCACTACAACATGAGGAACTGTATTAAGGGGTCTTGGCATTGGGAAAGTTGAGAACCACTGGGCTAACAGATCACACTGCAACACAACAGCAAAATAAGACAAAGCAATTCTAGACTGTTTCAATAATACTATAGTGTCTAGATTCGACTCTCTATTCTACTCACAGAATACTGTGTCGAGTTCTGAGCATTACAATTGGACAGGGATATTCACAAGGTGGTATGTATCCAGAGAAGGGTGCCTAATATGATAAAAAAAAAGTCTGGAGACCAAGTCCTCTGACGTCCAGCTTATAGAGCTGGGTATGTTTAGCTTGAAGATAAGATTGAGAGGGGGCATAGTAACTATGTTTAAATATTTGAAAAGATGTCACATTATGGAGGGGACAAGCTTTTTTCTTCTGCTCTAGAGACTTAGGACCTTATCACAAAGGTCCATGGATTCACCCTGCATTGGGGCGAATCCATGGGCTTCCAGTGGGGGACGTGTAGAAGCCACTGCTTCACGCCCCGCATCCCTTGTCCCTCATCCCATGGGGGAGGGGGGAGCATCATTGTCCTGCTTCTCCCCATTGCTGGGAAGGCAACACAGGAAAGCTCCTGTGTTCCCACGGTGGTGGCATGCACCTCTCCCTTTGGAGCCCAACCAGAAGTCCCTGTACATCCTGTGAAAGGCCCCATACTGAAAATGGAGGAGAAGCAGCATATGGTGGGGAAATCAGCCCATCTAATGATGCCGTAAAACACAGAACAATGGATTCAAATTGTAGGAAATGAGATTCCACCTAAACATTAGGAAGAACTTCCTGCTGGTAATAGCTGTTTGGCAGTGGAATATGCTGCCTTGGAGTGTGGTGGGGTCTCTTTCTCTGTTTTTCTAAACAGTCTAAATGACCATCTTGTGAGAGTGCTTTGGTTGGCCTGGATGGCCCTTGTGGTTTCTTCCAAATCTATGATTCTATGATTTGTTATTGTAATTTGCAAAGATTCAACGGGGATGTCTTAGTACGCTAGCTTCTTCTCTTCCAGTGTTTGTGTGTCAAGGTTCATCCTCTTTCCTGCTCTACATCCACCTTCTAGCTCAAAGCCAGCAGACTAGATAAAATGCCTTTTAGCAGAGATTTCTCTCTTAAGTTCCTTCTCGGAAAATATGTTGTGTGTCTCTTTTAATGACAGACTGTAAGCAGTTGATACTGAATGCATAATGTTTAATAATATCACCAGAGATAGTCATCAGACCTAACATTTTGTTCTGGACATTTCAGGGCCAGGGACAATCCTAAACTGACAACTTTAGTAGTAGGACTTGATTAGTACACGGTCCCAGTATAAGAAAATTCTTGCCCCTCTGTCTGGACACATGTCTCCACCGTCAGTAGAGTAGTGTTTTTTCATCTACGCCAGGCGAGGAAGCTGGCCCCCTATTTGTCCCGCCGCAACCTGGCCACAGTGGTCCAAGCTACGGTCATCTCAAGGTTAGACTACTGTAACTCTCTTTACATTGGCCTGCCTCTGTCAGTGATCCGGAAACTTAAGCTGGTGCAGAACGCGGCAGCTCGGCTGCTGGCAGGTTTTCCACTGAGCTGCCACATCACACCCATCTTGCGCGAACTGCACTGGCTCCCAGTGGAATGCCGGATTACCTTCAAAGTGCTGGTATTGACCTTTAAGACCTTGAATGGTCTGGGGCCAGTGTACCTAAGGGACCGCCTCATCCCATACTGTCCCACTAGACCCCTGCGCTCGGAGACAGAAAACCTCCTGGTGGTCCCAAGTCCTAAGAGCTACCATCTCACCACAACACGGAGGAGGGCTTTTTCTATCATAGCTCTTACCCTGTGGAACGCGTTGCCCTCTGAAATCCGTGCTCTTTCAAGTTTTCTGGCTTTTCGGAAGGCATGCAAGACATTATAGTTCCAACAGGCATTTGGCTCCTAAAAACTGTCAGTCTCCCTGACATTACATTGTCCTCTCTGATGCTATCTGAATTTTATGGTTGCTGTTTTAATCCTAATGATTTTAATGTAGTTGTAAATTTTGTTTTTATTGTTGTTTTATTGTTTGTGAGTTGCCCCGAGCCGAATGGGAGTGGCAACGGATAAATTTGAATAAATAAAATAAAATAAATAAATTGTCAGTACATCAATCTTTCAAACATGAAGATAAATATAGTCAATTTAAATGCTTGGAAGAAAAAGGGATCTATACAACTAATGATTTATTTATACCAGGAAAAGCTATTCAAACCAAACAATTAAAAATAAGCTGAAACCAATTAATCCATCTTGGTGTTAACTCACACAAAGAAAAACATTTCTGATAAATATTATGAGGAAACATGGCCCTCCAAGAGCATTCACATTATCTGAATTAATGTGTAATGAGAAATGAAACCAAACTAAAGGACAAGTATCAAAATTATACCAGATAATTTAGGAAGGAAAATTTTGAACATTAAATTGTTTAAGATTGATATGGGAATCAGACAGAGGATTTAAAAGAAAAGAGAAGCAATGGAACTTAATCTGGAAAGCTCAAACATATAGATCAATGTTGGCACATCTAAGGGAAAATACTTTGAAAGTTATACATAAACAATACTACTATCCACTTAAACCACACAGAATTAATAACAGTCTCCCTATACGAGGGTAGTTCATTAAATATTTTCCCTGACCAACTTCTATTTATCACAGGATGCTGAAACTGCACATGTGTAATGATATAAGGCTCTATAGGTTATGTGCTAATTTACAAAACAACTGATAGCGGTCTTGATTTTACAGGTGTTGAAGTGGTGGGAGGTTAAATAGGATATGGGCTATCGCAGAAAAGTTAATCTATAAATCAAGATTAGCAAAAGGAAGGGAAAAAAGAAGACCTATTTCAAAATATATGGAAGCCATTTATTAGATACATGTGGAAAACAAATGGTGAATTTAAACCACCAAATGAACAAGAAAAATTATGGATGAACGATTGGGAAAAAATACCACAAGAATACAGTATATTACGTAATGGTTAAAATTAGAATAACTAAAAGCAAAGCTGTATTTGAACAAAGTTACATGTATGATGGGGGTACAGTAGGTGAGCATAAAGCTGGGAATAATCGAGGTAGCAATGTAATTGAATCATGTTAATTATTTTTATTATAAAAAGAGTTTTTTTAAATTAAATTTAAAAAACTTCAGTAATAGAAGTACAGAGATTGCCAACCTTTTTTTAAACCAGGGACCACTTGACCAGGGACCACTTTGACCAGGGACCAATCTCCAACATTAATACCAAAATGGTTACAAATCAGTTTTTAGTCAACTTTAGATTTGGTTTGGCTATTTGGGGTGCTGATTCAGAAAATTGCATTAGACAGTCCACATCAGCTCTAGTTTCCGATATAGAATATATGCCATCCAGTAGTTGTCATCTGCTTGCCCACAGAAAACCATATTTAATAATAAAGAGCTGATGTGGTAGCAGTAACCTTTCATGGGTAGTCAGCCTCTCCCTTCCCAACATTCTCATTGCCTCATCACACTAAGAGGTTTCGCGAGACCAGTTACTCTCATTCGCGAGACCAGTTACTCTCATTGCTGTGTGGTTTTGAGGCAACGATGTAGTAATGTTGAGGCTGCGGATCATATTTTTGCTTTTGTGGACCACTGGTATGTGCAACTATACCAACAGCTGCCATCACTTCAATCCTGAATAGTCACTTGGAAATCAATCAGATTTATTTCAAGAACATGAATCCAAATACGTAAGCATACTTGAAATAGAAGCTTGAGGAAAATCCCCAAGAAGAGGAAACCACTGGGGAAATATTTTATTAAGCACATTACCCACTTTTTTGTTATATTCATCTCATACATGCATACCCTCCACCTGCCTAGAATAAGTGATCTTCAAGTACATTGCATGGAATGTAACGTTATGTGGTTTATTATTACGCACATCAAAGCTGACATGAATGCCTTTCAAGAATAGCTGCATTATTTTAAAACCCAAAGTATTACTTCTACTGGGAATAAGATTTTCTTCATAGCATTCAAAGTCTTTTGTTAAATTTGGCCATATTTATGAGGAAAAGATGTACAAATGTTTTGCCTGCTAGAATTTATATACTAACTGCATATATATATATATATATATATATATATATATATATATATATATAAAGCTTTTAGTGTTGTTCAGAGTCAAAATGTTTTTTTAATGTTGACCTTTTTTATTTTAAAAAACTACACTGTACCTGTTTTAATCTGTAAGCTTTTTTGCGTCCTGTTTTGAGGCAAAAGGAAAGTTATAAACTCAGACAAAGCCTTTGATAAAGAAGCCTCTTTTTCCAGAGCTTTTTACATAAGCCAAGCCTCATATTCCTCCTTGTTCTGTTTCACAGGAAGAGCACAGATACTTGACACTGGGATGATAGTGAAAATGAACCAACAAAAATACTAGTATCACTGGTATCACTAGGTTGCTATGAGTTTTCTGGCTATATGGCCATGTTCCAGAAGCATTCTCTCCCAAAGTTTAGCACATATCCAGGGTGGGAGAAAGAACTTTTGTCTGTTTGAAAGAACTCTTATCTTTTCCCACCCTGGACATTCCACAGATATGTAAACCTCACTTGCCTAGTTTCAAGCAGACCTCACAACCTCTGAAGATGCCTGCCATAGATGTGAGTGAAACGTTAGGAGAGAATGCTTTCGGAACATGGCCATACAGCCTGGAAGACTCACAGCAACCCAGTGATTCTGGCCATGAAAGCCTTCGACAACACACTGATATCAATTTATTTTTGCGTTGTGACTACAGGTAGGACGGAATCTGGATACAGGACTCAAAATGATAGATTAAATTGCAACCATGCATTACTAAAACACATACAAAACACCCCTCAAAATCCTGGCACTTGGAACACACTTACAGGCCAAGATATAGAATTTCCAAAGTCTAAAATGGGACAAAGTTGGGTCACAGAAGACAGCATTCCCTTACAGAGCAAGGTAAATTTAGATTACAAATGGAATGTGGGAGCTTATTTCTCAAGGCATGGATTTGGAAGAGAGAGAAGAAGTACTTTCCAACAAGAAACATTTAAAATTGCTTGCAGAACACAAGTATTGTTGGCTAACATTGCTTTTAAAAATACAAACCATGAAATAGCGAGTTATTGGTGGTACTGAACAAGCTGCTATCCATACACCAAAGAGAAAACAACAAATGAATATTGTCATAACATGTTACAAAAAGAAATACTATTAGAATGATTATGATCTGAACATATAAACATATCCTGACTTGTTTTACTTAGCTACACATTGATCTTTCATCCAGTAAGAAAGCATTGTCCCTACAATTTTTTGTAGGGCTGGAGGATCTTTTTATAATTTGCACTGAACAGTTTTTATTGATTTGAAATGGCAATTCAAGGAGTTCTTGAAGGAAAGAATTACTGAAAAAGAAAACTTTCCATGAACTTTCATATGTATTTGAGTGGTAGTTCAGTCCTCTTGATCATGGATTTGTTTTCCTCTATATCTGAGAGCCATCATTGTGTCAGATGACATAATAGCATAGTCTTGCAGACACTAGGGCCAGACAAAAGGAGAAGGAGGGTTTGCAGCAGCAGCCAAAAACATGCATCTGCTTGAGGCAAACAGAGCATACAAGAATGAGGCAAGAATGATTGAAGCTGGCTTTTCTGATACTTTAATGCAGTGTTTCCCAACCAGTGTGCCGGGGCACACTAGTGTGCCATGAGTGATCATCAGGTGTGCCGTGGGAAGTCGGATTAGACAGATTCATGGATACCAAGTGTATCGGTAGTTACTGAAAAGGACATTCAAGTGCCACCTCGGAGTTGGTTGAGGTAGGCAGGATTTCCCTGGGTACTGGTTGTGGGGGGTCGGGAGCAGGTCAGGTTTTGCCCTCCCCTTCTGCTCGAGATCCCCGTGTACAACTGGTGGGCCACTGTGTGATACAGAATGCTGGACTAGATGGGCTGAGGTCCGATTCAGCATGGCTCTTCTTATGTTCTTATGGAACCTCCAATACCCTTACTTATTAAAGGAGTGCCGCTACGTCACAGTACAAAATGCAAAATTAATCATACATAATTATATGCAAAAAACACATTCAAAGTACCCAATCTTGCTGGAGAAAATCAAAAGTCTTACATAAGGTAGTTCGGCATGGTCGCCACAGAGAGCGGAGGAGTTGAGAACCAGGAAGGAGTGAGTTCACAGAGTGCTCCTCTATGGAAAACTCGCGATATTTGATGAAATCACGAAAGTGAGTGCAAAGAACAAAGTGTATCCTCACGATGTTATCCAATGTCAGTTCCGGGATCCACACAATAACACAGTCAGTTTGCAGACAATTTAAAGAAGCTGCACCATAATCATAGCGACAAGGTAGAAAATCACGTAATCACATATATTCAAACCAACAGAGGCTGAAGATAGATGTGACGATGGAATCAAAAGCTGGCATGGGCAAACTTGGACCTTCCAGATGTTTTGGACTCCAACTCCCACCATTCCTAGCAGCCTCAGGCCCTTTTCCTTTTTTCCCCTCAGCCACTTAAGCAGGAAAGGGCCTCAGGCTGTTCGGAATGGTGGGAGTTGAAGTCCAGAGGGCCGAAGTTTTCCCATGACTGACAGCTGTTGAGCAAGACCTTCATGTGTGTCTTTCTGCCATTCCTGCCAGGATATCCATGTTGTGTTCATCGAAACAGGCCCAGGTTTCACTCTGAGTGTATAAATACATTTTAAAACATATTAACTATATGTATTACTGTGTTAGAGTGTCATTTTGTGTCATTTTGGTTGGTGGTGTGCCCCAGGATTTTGTAAATGTAAAAAATGTGCCGCGCCTCAAAAAAGGTTGAAAAACACTGCTTTAATGTTAATAGTATATAAATTACTAGGTTGTTTTGTTGTTTATTTGTTCAGTCGCTTCCAACTCTTCATGACCTCCTGGACCAGCTCACATCAGAACTCCGTTGGCCATCGCCACCCCCAGCTCCTTCAAGGTCAAGCCAATCACTTCAAGGATAACATCCATCCATTTTGCCCTTGGTTGGTCCCTTTTTTCTTCCATTTCCCCCAGCATCATTATTTTCTCTAAGCTTTCCTGTCTTCTCATTATGTGACCAAAGTACTTCATCTTTGCCTCTAATATCCTTCCCTCCAGTGAGCAGTCGGGCTTTATTTCCTGGAGTATAGACTGGTTTAATCTTCTTGCGTTCCAAGGCATTCTCAGGATTTTCCTCCAGAACCACAGTTCAAAAGTGTCTATCTTCCTTCGCTCAGCCTTCCTTATGGCCTAGCTCTCGCATCCATAGGTTACTATGGGGAATACAGGTTGACTTTTGTGGAGAGGTGGCTGCCAAGGTAGCGGAAATGGTCGTCATTTTTTAATGTTACACCATTAAGCTGTATTGTGGCTTGTTGAAGCCTGGGGGAATCGTTTGTTGAGTGGTGATTGGTTATCTGTCCCTGATTGTTTCCTCTCTGGAGTTTTCCTGTATTTGAGTGTTAGCTGAGTGTGGACTCAGGGCCCTTCCAGACAGGCCCTACATCCCAGGATCGGCCCCCAGGTTTTCTGTTTATCCCAGATTACCTGGCAGTGGGGAGTCATATAATCCAGTTTAAAGCAGGAAACCTAGGATCAGATCCTGGCATATCGGACTTGTCTGGAAGGGCCCTCAGATATCCCAGTTCAGAGCAGATATTGTGGGATTCTTCTGCCTTGATGTTCTGGGATAGAGGGCTGTGTGGAAGGGCCCTGGCAGAAGGAGGTTGGACTGGATGGCCCTTGGAGGTCTCCTCCTACTCTAGGAACCTGTTGTTGATATTATTATTGGCTGAATGGCCACCTGTGAGGAGTGCCTTGATTGTGTTTTTCCCTTATGGCAGAAGGAGGTTGGACTGGATGGCCCTTGGAGGTCTCCTCCTACTCTCTGTTGTTGTTATTATTATTGTATTGGCTGAATGGCCATCTGTGAGGAGTGCCTTGATTGTGTTTTTCCCTTATGGCAGAAGGAGGTTGGACTGGATGGCCCTTGGAGGTCTCCTCCTACTCTGGGAACTTGTTGTTATTATTATTATTGTTGTTGGCTGAATGGCCACCTGTGAGGAGTGCCTTGATTGTGTTTTTTCCTTATGGCAGAAGGAGGTTGGACTGGATGGCCCTTGGAGGTCTCCTCCTACTCTAGGAACCCGTTGTTGTTGTTGTTGTTGTTGGCTCAATGGCCACCTGTGAGGAGTGCCTTGATTGTGTTTTTCCCTTATGGCAGAAGGAGGTTGGACTGGATGGCCCTTGGAGGTCTCCTCCTACTCTAGGAACCTGTTGTTATTATTATTATTATTGGCTGAATGGCCATCTGTGAGGAGTGCCTTGATTGTGTTTTTCCCTTATGGCAGAAGGAGGTTGGACTGGATGGCCCTTGGAGGTCTCCTCCTACTCTAGGAGCATGTTGTTGTTATTATTATTGGCTGAATGGCCATCTGCGAGGAGTGCCTTGATTGTGTTTTTTCCTTATGGCAGAAGGAGGTTGGATTGGATGGCCCTTGGAGGTCTCCTCCTACTCTAGGAACCTGTTTGTTGTTGTTATTATTATTATTGGCTGAATGGCCATCTGTGAGGAGTGCCTTGATTGTGTTTTCCCCTAATTTCAGAAGGAGGTTGGACTGGATGGCCCTTGGAGGTCTCCTCCTACTCTAGGAACCTGTTGTTGTTGTTGTTATTATTATTATTATTGGCTGAATGGTCATCTGTGAGGAGTGCCTTGATTGTGTTTTTCCCTTATGGCAGAAGGAGGTTGGACTGGATGGCCCTTGGAGGTCTCCTCCTACTCTAGGACCCGTTGTTGTTATTATTATTATTATTATTGGCTGAATGGCCATCTGTGAGGAGTGCCTTGATTGTGTTTTTCCCTTATTTCAGAAGGAGGTTGGACTGGATGGCCCTTGGAGGTCTCCTCCTACTCTAGGAATCTGTTGTTGTTATTATTATTATTATTGGCTGAATGGTCATCTGTGAGAAATGCCTCGATTGTGTTTTTCCCTTATGGCAGAAGGAGATTGGACTGGATGGCCCTTGGAGGTCTCCTCCTACTCTAGGAATCTGTTGTTGTTATTATTATTATTATTGGCTGAATGGCCATCTGTGAGGAGGGCCTTGATTGTGTTTTTCCCTTATGGCAGAAGGAGGTTGGACTGGATGGCCCTTGGAGGTCTCCTCCTACTCTAGGAACCTGTTGTTGTTATTATTATTATTATTGGCTGAATGGCCATCTATGAGGAGTGCCTTGATTGTGTTTTTCCCTTATGGCAGAAGGAGGTTGGACTGGATGGCCCTTGGAGGTCTCCTCCTACTCTAGGAACCTGTTGTTGTTATGATTATTATTATTGGCTGAATGGCCAGCTATGAGGAGTGCCTTGATTGTGTTTGTGTTTTTCCTACCTTGTTGTTGGCATTGGCTGAATGGCCACCTGTGAGGTGCCTTGACTGGCAGAAGGAGCCCTGGATGGAGGTCTCCTCCTACTCTGGGAACTGTTGTTGTTATTATTATTATTGTTGTTGGCTGAATGGCCACCTGTGAGGAGTGCCTTGATTGTGTTTTCCCTTATGGCAGAAGGAGGTTGGACTGGATGGCCCTTGGAGGTCTCCTCCTACTCTGGGAACTGTTGTTGTTATTATTATTATTGTTATTGGCTGAATGGCCACCTGTGACTGGAGTGCCTTGATTGTGTTTTTCCCTTGATGGCAGAAGGAGGTTGGACTGGATGGCCCTTGGAGGTCTCCTCCTACTCTGGGAACTTGTTGTTATTATTATTGTTGTTGTTGGCTGAATGGCCACCTGTGAGGAGTGCCTTGATTGTGTTTTTCCCTTATGGCAGAAGGAGGTTGGACTGGATGGCCCTTGGAGGTCTCCTCCTACTCTGGGAACTTGTTGTTGTTATTATTATTGTTGTTGTTGGCTGAATGGCCACCTGTGAGGAGTGCCTTGATTGTGTTATTATTATTTTCCCTTATGGCAGAAGGAGGTTGGACTGGATGGCCCTTGGAGGTCTCCTGCTACTCTGGGAACTTGTTGTTGTTATTATTATTGTTGTTGGCTGAATGGCCACCTGTGAGGAGTGCCTTGATTGTGTTTTTCCCTTATGGCAGAAGGAGGTTGGACTGGATGGCCCTTGGAGGTCTCCTCCTACTCTGGGAACTTGTTGTTATTATTATTATTGTTGTTGGCTGAATGGCCACCTGTGAGGAGTGCCTTGATTGTGTTTTTCCCTTATGGCAGAAGGAGGTTGGGCTGGATGGCCCTTGGAGGTCTCCTCCTACTCTGGGAACTTGTTGTTATTATTATTGTTGTTGTTGGCTGAATGGCCACCTGTGAGGAGTGCCTTGATTGTGTTTTTCCCTTATGGCAGAAGGAGGTTGGACTGGATGGCCCTTGGAGGTCTCCTCCTACTCTGGGAACTTGTTGTTATTATTATTGTTGTTGTTGGCTGAATGGCCACCTGTGAGGAGTGCCTTGATTGTGTTTTTCCCTTATGGCAGAAGGAGGTTGGACTGGATGGCCCTTGGAGGTCTCCTCCTGCTCTACTGTGGGATTGTTCTGCCTTGATGTTCTGGGGTAGAGGGCTGTGTGTGTGGAAGGGCCCTGGGTGCCACATGTGGCTGGGCTTCTTTGGACAGTTCCCTCGCCCTCTTCCCTTGCTTCCTCTCCCTCCCCGTCTCTCCCCTTTTGTGCTCCTTCCCTCCCCCCCCTCCCCCTGTTTTGCGCGCCTCCCTGATTGGGCAGCGGCCGAGGCGCCTCCTCGCGCGGAGACAGAAGAAACGGCTTGGAGCCAGCCGTCCGGGCGCACGCGTCCAACATGAGTTAGTGAAGCCCCGGAGAGAGGCAGAGGCAGAGCAGGGGAAGCGCGCTTCGCAGAGCCTCCGAGCGAGCGAGGCAGCGAGCGGCGGCTGTCGGGCTTTCCAAGGCGGTGAGTTCAAGCTCCCACGGAGAGGGAATTGGAGGGGTCTGCGTGGCTGCCTTCCCCGGAGGACGAGTCCCTCTCCCCGCCTCTCTCTGTCTCTTCCCCCCTCCCTGAGCGAGGCCAGAAGGCCAAGTAGACGCGAAGCGGCGCTTTACGGCCAAAGGGATCAAGAGGGAGACCCTGGACAGCGCCAAAAGGAAAGGGGCACAGTGGGAGGAGCCACCTGCCTGGCTCCCAGGCACCTGCGCACCCCTCTTCTCTCTCCTCCGTGGTTTCGCCCCCGCTGCTGGGCTGAATTCGCGTTCCGCCCAAGGGAGACTTTTCAAGGAGGAGTGGGATGTTCCACCTGCGGGAGCGGATTGGGGGGGGAGGGGGGAGAGAGACAGTCAGAGAGAGAGATTGAGATTGAGATTGAGATTGAGAGAGAGTGAGAGATTGAGAGAGAGAGAGAGAGAGAGAGAGAGAGAGAGAGAGAGAGAGAGAGAGAGAGAGAGAGAGTTTGGGAATAGGGAAAAGTACCTTGGCTTGTTTTCTCTCAGGGCCCTTCCACACAGCCCTCTATCCCAGAACATCAAGGCAGAAAATCCCACAACATCTGCTTTGAACTGGTTTATCTGAGTCCACACTCAGATAATGTGGGATCTTGATATTCTGGGATATAGGACTATGTGAAAAGGCCCTCAGATATTCCAGTTCAACGCAGATATTGTGGGATTTTCTGCCTTGATTTTCTGGGATTTAGGCATGTGGAAGGGCCCTGGGATGTAGGGATGTGTGGAAAAGCCCTATATCCCAAAATATCAAAGTAGGAAACTCCATATTACTTGAGTGTGGACTCAGGGCCTGTCCACACAGCCCTATATCCCAAAATATCAAAGTAGGAAACTCCATATTACCTGAGTGTGGACTCAGGGCCCGTCCACACAGCCCTATATCCCAAAATATCAAAGTAGGAAACTCCATATTACCTGAGTGTGGACTCAGGGCCCGTCCACACAGCCCTATATCCCAAAATATCAAAGTAGGAAACTCCATATTACCTGAGTGTGGACACAGGGCCCGTCCACACAGCCCTATATCCCAGAATTTCAAAGCAGAAAATCCTACATTATCTGAATGTGGATTCAGATCACCCAGTTCAAAGCAAATATTGTGGGATTTTCTGCCTTGGTATTCTGGGATATAGGGCTGTGTGGAAGGGCCCTATGATTCTATGAAAGTATGGGAAAGAAAGCCCTTTCTTTCCCCACGCAAGACCTCAAAGTGAGCCCAGGAGGATTTCCTCTCCTATCAACTACATAGCGAAACCCGTTTGCTCAAAACCTGTTTGAAACAGCATTAAATGGGCAATGGTGATGGAGACCTCATCACACTAGAGCTTAAGTGGCTGAGGGGGGAAAGGAAGGGGCCTGAGACTATTAGGAATGGTGGAAGTTGAAGTCCAAAACACCTGGAGCAACCAAGTTGGCCCATGTCCGCTCTAGTGTGATGAAGACCTTCTGGGGAGATATCCACACACATCATTTCTGTTCCCATTTGGAAGGGCAAACTGAATGGGAATGGAAGAAGTATCTCTATTTTCTTCCATCTGTTATTGGAGAAAATTGTGATTGGGGGTTTTTTTTGTATCCCTCTTAGGACACGTCTGTAGCATTAGGAGGAATGCAGTCTGGCCCTACTTCTAAGTGTCATGGCATAGGGACCTTCCACACCATATGACCCAAAATATCAAGGCAGATAATGCACAATAGCTGCCTTGGTCTGGATTATCAGAGTCCACATTGCCACATAATCCAGTTCAATGCGGATTTTATACAGCTGTGTGGAAGGGACCTTAGACCCCTTCTACACTGCTATGTAAAATCCAGATTATCTGCTTTGAACTGGAGTGTAGACTCATAAAATCCAGTTCAAAGTAAGTAATGTGGATGATCTGATTTGATAATCTGGGTTATATGGCTGTGTGGAAGGGCCCTAACTCATGACACTTTAAAGTGGGGCCAAACTGCATTCCTTTAAAGACTCTGTATATGACACTGTAAAAGGGGCCTCCATGGTATGGAATTGTGGGAACTGTAGTTTGGTAAAGCACCAGCAGTCTTTGGCAGAGAAGGCCCAGGACTTTGTAGAACTACAACTCCCAGGATTCCATGGCACTGAGCCATGGCAGTTTAAAGCAGTGTCAAACTGCAGTCATGCTACAGTATTGATGCACCCTTCATCTCGTAATAAGGGCTCCCAAAACAACTTTCCATTACAGTGATTCTTGGTATCCACTGAGGTTTGATTCCAGCATCCCCATGGATACTAAAACCCATGGATACTCAAGTCCCATCATATACACTTGCATAGTAACATATAGAATGGTAAAATCAAGATTTGCTTTTGGGAATTTTTTTTAAGAGGAACATTTGCAAACTGTGGATTGTAGAATCTGTGAATGCAGAACCTCTGGACACAGAAGGCTAATTGTATACATGTAACTTGTGTGTGTGTGTTTCAGTTGCCTGTCTACTTATAGAAACCCCATGAATTGTATATAGTTTTCTTAGTCAAGGAAAATTTTTAGGCAAGGTTTACTCAGAAGTAACCCACCATATAAGCACTAGCCAGTTACAAGGGGAGTGGTTCCCAACCTTTGGTCCTTCAGATGTTTTGGACTTCAAGTCCCAGACATCCCAGTCATTTTACCAGCTGTTAGGAATTGAGGGAACTAAAGTCCAAAACATCTGGAAGTCCTTTGGGTCAGGAGCCACCATAGGGGATTGTGGAAACATCAGGATGGTCAACAGTTTCTTAATTTGGCTGTAAATAACAGAAGGTCCCTTCACACTATACTATTATAGCACTATGATTCAGTTTTAACTGTCATGGAAACATCTTTTGGAATCTCTGGGTTTGCAGTTTCTCTCTGTGTGTGTTTGAGTGCCTTCAACTCACCTGTTGACCTATGGCGATCTCATAGGGCAGTGGTTCTCAACCTGTTTGTCCCCAGATGTTTTGGCCTTCAACTCCCAGAAATCCTAACAGCTGATAATCTGGCAGGGATTTCTGGGAGTTGTAGGCCAAAACACCTGGGGACCCATAAATTGAAAACCACTGCCATAGGGTTTTCTTAGGCAATGAGTACTCAGAGGTGGTTTTGCCAGCTCTTTCCTCTGAAACCTATCCTACAGCACCTGGTATTCATTGGCAGTCTCCCATCCAAGTACTAAAAAAAGGCTGACCCTGCTTAGTTAGGATGCTTAAGGACTCTGGGGTGTCTTACAGGGTTTTTCACACATACACAGGCCCGGATTAATCCCTTTTGGCGCCCTAGGCCACATTTTGGAATTATGCCCCCAAACCAACCTCTACCGCACCCCCCTCCTCGTGGCGCCGCACGCCCTCCTTTCTTGAGTCAAGGAAGGAGGGCGCTAGGAGGAGGAGGAAGGAAGGGAAGCCCCCGGGGCGGGGCTTCCATCTGCCCCGGTGCTGGCCCAAGAAAGGAGGGGGGCAGGAGGAGAGGAGGAAGGAAGGGAAGCCCCGCCCCTCCGCCTCAGGGGTGGGGCTCCTCCTTCCTCACGGCGCACCTCACACCCTCCTTCCTTGACAAGGGGGTGGGGGCGATGGCGAGGGGGGTGCCATTCCCTCCTCCCCCGCCCCCTCACAGCGCGCTCCCCCCACCCTCCCCTGAGTGAGAGAGAGGGTTGCATTGCGGGTTTTTTGGGTCCGTGTGAATTGCGCCCTCCTTGGCTTGTGCCCGTAGACCATGGCCTAGGGTGGCCTTATGGGTAATTCGGGCCTGCACATACATGGTCACTCTTCTTGCCCCTGTGATATACAGTAGGAAAGGCTCAGAGAGAATTACTTACCTGAGATGAGACCCAGTGAGCTCCCTGTTTAAGAATCTCCACTTCAGTTTGGAATTTCTAACCACAACAACATACTGACTGGAACTGTGGTTAAGCAACAATTGAAAACGATGCTATGTAAAATAAGTACTTTAAAACCAGAACAAGCTGTTCAAAGGAGAAAAGGACAACAGCAGGGGGGAGGGTGGGAGCACGTTTTCTAGTGCTCTTAATAGTAAAGGAAAATTTAAAGGGGCAACACTTAAAAAATATCTCTATCCCCTTGGTGTACATGAAAAAAAAGATGCTGATCTTTTCTCCAGGGGAAAAAGAAATGGACAGTTTGGACTTGTGAAAAGCTTCACCTTCACATGTTTGTGGATCAAGATGCTATTAAAAGTGTGAGAATAAGCTGACTCTGTTTTGTTTCTGGTTAGTTAGGCTAACGTAACTGAGAATGCACTCCACCAGATGAGAGGAAAAGGAATAAGGCAAGGTTGCAAAAACCCACCCTTCCTCTCATGAATTCTGCACTTGGTTCTGAAATATATTTCTATGCAGGTTGCATCACTAGAAATCCACCGAATTGGTTAATTCCAAGTATTTGTTTTCAATTCCTTTGTGTGCATGTTGTGATTATTATTATCATCATCTTTATTTGCATCCTGGCTTTCTACCCATAAAGAAATGCCTTAATTCAAGTGTGTGACCTAGATTACGAGAAGGGCTGCACTTTGCAAAATGCTCTTTTCAGCTATGATTTTATGTCCTGTTGCAATGGTGTTTTCAGTAATGCAAGAGAAAGTGTTTGTACTGAATTCAACTATATTTGGCATATTGTGTATTTCATGTGCTATAGTATGCTGCGGTCTTTGGAAAGGTGTATCAGTGGCAAAGTAGGAATATGTAACTTTCTCTGTTGCTTATGGAGGGTCCTTCCACACAGCCATATATCCCAGAATATCAAGGCAAAAATCCCACAATATCTGTTTTGATCTGGGTTAGCTGAGTCCACACTGCCATATATTCCAGTTTAATGTAATTAATGTAGGATTTTATTCAACTGTGTGGAAATGGCCTAAGACAATAAATGCTGGATGCATAGCCAGATTTTTATTCAAGTTTAGGAAGGACCTCACTATTGATTCTGGTGTTGTGTTTGGCTCCACAATTGCTGTTGGGAAAGTTTGTGGTTATGAGTTACTACTGGGACAAGAAGCCTGGGAAAAAAAACCCAAAAGCTAAAAATGGTTCAAGATACTAAGCTAAAAATCTATTCTCTTTCTAGCTGATTCTCTCTATTTATAATTCAATGTGAAAATATTCAGCTGTGTTCATTTAATATGTTTTGATGTTATTTTTTGCCAGCAACATTGAGTGTTTAGATGTGCAAAAGACACCTTAGAGACCAGGCCTGGGCAAACTTCGGCCCTCCAGGTGTTTTGGACTACAACTCCCACAATTCCTAACAGCCGATAGGCTGTTAGGAATTGTGGGAGTTGCAGTCCAAAACACCTGGAGAGCCTAAGTTTGCCCAGGCATGCCTTAGACTAATAGATATATAGTATAAATATTCTTGAGTCTGCCTCATCACATGCATGTGACAGCAAGGGTTCCTGGTACAGAAAAGCTTTAGTACAATGCTTTCCATGAATATTAAGAGGCCTCAAACATAGAACCTTTATGACTTAGTGTACTGTTTTATGAATGGCCATTTGCTGCCTTCTTGGTTTTGATAGGCACTGTTATGCTCATAGAGAAAATAAAGCTTTTCATCTTCAAATATTGTGTATTGTAAAATCACAGCAGTGTGGGATAGAATTGTGGTAATAATATTTTTGGAGAAAGTAAAAAAATTTTTTTTGAATTTATCTTTTCATTGAAAGATTAAGATCTTTCCAAGGTATTTTTTAAAATGCAAAATAATATCCATATATGATAAAGGTCTGGTATTATTTTCCTAGTTGTCTTTATTCATAGAAGATATATCACCAGTTCTACATATTTTATGGGATAACCATGCTAACACATTGCCTGATCTCTGAGTGATTTTATATTTTTGCATCATTACCACTATCAGCTGCCATCTGCACTCTCAGTAGAAGCAACCCTTTTACTGATGTTTAGTTAGAATAATGAAGATCAGGCTTGAAATGCTGCAAATATGAATGACCTTAGAATTTCTTATTGTGGATTCTGAATAGATGGATTGTTTGTTCTTTATATACCAAAATAGTCAGTAGTGGCTTTCATTAGTAGCTGCAAAAATGTAGAAGATGCAGGGAAGTAGGACAAATGAATTAAAGCGAATGGTGCAGCATCATATTATGTTCTGTAAATTGGTGCCAAGAGCTCTCATAGAGATAAAGTCTCCTGGAAACATGGTGTGTGTGTGTGTGAAGCTAATAAATTATAATATCCACCTACATATCTATTGTCCATCTGTGTAATTATTAGATAGACATATAGATTATATTTCTAATTTTCCAACCTTTCTGAAGTCCTCCACTCCTATCAATTGTAATGCATTTTGTGTGTGCAGTGCTTTGATTTCTGGCTCTTCAAGTCCTGAGCCCAGGCCTCTGTCAATCATGAGAAGACCTGAAAGATTGCTAAGGAAAGAGAGGATGAGAGGCCCATCAGCTGAGCCAACCATTATCTCTCAATAGCAGAGTAACCAAAGGAATTATTTCAATCTACAATCCTGGGTGGGAAGGGGGAAAAAACAGGAAACTGGAAAAGCATCAGTGGGTGATCATAATCTGATGATTCTTTGTGGTTTATTTCTTATGATAGCAGAGTAGGCAGCTAAAGGTTGTGTAATAATGAAAATAATTGGGCTGTAATGCAACTGAATATACTTTGCAGTTGTTTGAAGCCTTCCTTCCTTTTTATCAGCTAACTGGGGGCAATCTATGAAAAGCATGTTCCTCTTCTCTGACGTGATCTTAAATTACTTTTGGTCAACTGATGTGGAAACCAAGAGATGTCACACTTTATTAAAGCATCCTTACGTGCTTCAGGCATCATTGCTTGGGATCACAAAACAGTAAAATCCCATCTGCACACCAATTCTGAACCTGTATATTTGAAAATGAATATTGAAATTAAGAGGCCTTGGGGACCATTGGCTTCAATATCTAAATGTAGTAAAGGTGGGACTTCAGAATGAGTTTGGGGCATCAGTATGTCTCTTGCAAAATGTATGAAGCATTCCATTTTACTTATTTTTTATTTAAAATTTTTGTACCCCGACCTTCTCACCTCTATAGAGGGACTCAGACCGGCTTACAGCAAAATTCAATGCTCTACAATTTAAAAACCTGTTACAACAATATATTAAAAACATAAAACACCAAAATACATACATTCCATGGCCCTATACTTATGTCGGCCATATTATTCATCTGGTCTTTTCAGTAGCAAAGGCTCAAGTGCTCTAATGGTGCCTGTCAGTCCCCACAAAGACCCTCACTGTTTACTCCTCGTTAAGCCCTTATTAATTAGAGGGATTAATATTTTATGTACAGTTTCAGGGGAGAGGGTCAGTCTAGACAGCCTCTCTGCATTTGAAACATCCTGTCACCCTGCCCCTTAAAGAATCCTCTCTGGGTTTTGGAAGAGTCAACCTTTTAATGACTGGAAGGTGAAGAGAGAGGAAGGCCAGAAAGTCTACAAAATGTCCAGTTGGAGTTGTATTCAACTCCAGTCAGAGTTAAATTTTGGGACCATCTTAGAGATAGTTGAACACCATACAAGAAAGAGACAATAAGAAGAAATAAAGATTCACGAGCCTCAGTTTGGTCAAAACTGTGTCTATCTTTCAAAGGCTTTACCTCTCCTCATAAAGACTTTATAGTGAGACTCAGGAGGAGAGAAACTCTAATATTCTTGTCAGTTAATACATTATTGTTTGATTCAACTATGTAGTCTCCTATCCATTCCCTGCACAGCCAGTTCACCTTCTAAATAGTTAATATACTGTGGGTGCAGAACAGTACCAGAAGCCACCTGATCTTCAGAGGAAGGAACTGGGAAAACCTCTTCTGAGTACTTTTGGCCTAAGAAAACACTATGAAATTCATTGGTTCACTATAAAGTGGCAGATCCTTGAAGGCACAGACATTTACATACCTTTTAGTGGCATACAGAAATGATCCCTTGCATAGAATATACATTAGAATATATTCATGAGCTTTAATATGAAAGCATTCCCCAAGTTCTTCCCCATACAGTATATGCAAGAAAGTGCTAATTTCCCAACCTAGTAGCCACGTATGGAAGCCTACAGGTTGAAGCAAATAATCAGTATGTAGATCAAATCAATACGTTATACTTTTTTTTCTTTCAAGTGAGTATGTTTCTGATAACTTCCCTGCAGGAGCAAGTTAATCATAACTGAGTATGAAGTGAAGCAATCTAATAAAAAGAACAAAATATTTCATGAATATATATAAGAGTTTTGTGCCTTCTCTGTCAAGAGACAGCAGATGAAAGTGCAGGGCTATATCCCTTCCGAAAAAATGGCAACTTATGTTTGTTTTGTTAGTATAAGTGCTTTGTTTTATAAGCACAGCAGCACAGATCTTTGATAGCTGCAGAAGTGCTACGTGAATTATGTAAAAATAATTCTTATGAGTTTTCCCCCTTGTAAAATTGTAGATTTCCCCCCTCAAATGTACACTTAATAGCAAATGAAATGAAGTGATCAGAGATAAAGCATAGGGATGGTTACAGTTTCCTGGCAATAAAATGAAATATATTACCAGATTATTATAAATTGTGAGTTTTCCCGGGCTGTATGTCCATGTTCCAGAAGCATTCTCTCCTAATGTTTTGCCTGCATCTATGGGGTTGTCAGACCTGAGGATGCCTGTCATAGATGTGGGCAAAATGTCAGGAGAGAATGCTTCTAGAACATAGCCATATGCCCAATAAAACTCACAACAACCCAGTGATTCCGGCTATGAAAGCCTTCGACAATGCAGATTATTTTGAATTTTCAAACAGTTTTAACAACAATTGAAATCCATTCAATTTATGCAAGTTACTTCGTATGCTAATCACATAAGGGAATGGCCAAGTATGAAGGTCAACTTGAAAGGTTAAGAGGAAAATAGCATTACGTTTCCCAAAAAAAGAGAAAAAAACAAAAAACAAAACATGAGATAGTAAATATGTGCAGTTCCTGGAAAAATCAGAAAGTAAGCATTTAAACCCTTTTTTGAACATTTCTCAATTAACTGGTATTTTAAAGCTTCTAGATAGAGTCCAGAAAATACTAGTAATTCTGTTTTATCATAAACGATCCTGAAAAAAGTGTGCTCTGTGTATTTTTACATGAGTGTATTTATGTACATATATTAGCTATATCAGAAAAAATATACAGCAAGAGATGCATTAAATTGATAAAATTTTGATGAAAATTATGTTTGTCAAATTTTGTAGAGAAGCTTTTAGAATACACTTCCCAAATGCTATGAAATAAAGTAAGGAGATCAGCTACATTTGTTTGCCTTAGTACCACAGAGTTGGAAGAGACCTCATGGCCCTCCAGTCCAACCCCTTTCTGCCAAGAAGCAGGGAAATCACATTCAAAGCACCCCCAACAGATGGCCATCCAGCCTCTGTTTAAAAGCCCCCAAAGAAAGAATGTCCAGCACACTCCAGTGCCACTGCTGAACAGCTCTCACAGTCAGGAAGTTCTTCCTAATGTTCAGGTGGAATCTCCTTTATTATCTTTACCATGAGATCAATGGATTTAATAGTGATGTATTAGATGTGGTAGACTGGAACAAAGCTAGAACATCCTAAGCTACTACTCATCTTTATTTAAGGAACACCTTTACTTGCTTTTCCAGACATTTAGAACATTCCAGACATCCATTCCTGGGGTAAGAAGGAGATCTGTGATCATTGTTACCCCCATGGAATCTGTATTCAGAAAAGGGAAAATAAAACAATTTTGAATATAGGCAGCAGAAGAAAGTCTGAGCTTTGGAATTGACTGCTAAGTCTTTGGGGAGTCAACTGGTGCTTTTGTCAACTGGTGTTTGTTTATCTCAAAGGCCTGCTTCCTGCCCATCCCATTCCCACTTAAGCTGCATGTTTTTAAATAAATTGATCTCCAAAAAGCACCAGAACTCTGCAGTACTTTGGTTTCATAATGTAATTTACCTTGTAAAAGATTGCTCCCTGATCTATCTTATCACTTGGAGACTATTGAACAACGTTATATAATATGAAAAAAAACTTCATCAAAATGAAAGCTTCATAGTATCAGTGAGTTTTGTTTAATATTTTAAATTTAAGGCATTCTGTGAAAGAGAATCAAAATATTTCAAGCGTGTTGAAAGGACCATTCAGTTAAAAGTCATTTGTTTATAATGCAAGGATGTTAGTACAACTAGGAATGTTGTTGAAGGCTTTCATGGCTGGAATCACTGGGTTGCTGTGAATTTTCTGGGCTTTATGGCCACGATCCAGAAGCATTCTCTCCTGACATTTTCACCCACATCTATGGCAGGCATCCTCAGAGGTTGTGAGGTCTGTGGGAAACTAGGCAAGTGAGGTTTATATATATGTGGAATGTCCAGGATGGGAGAGAGAACTCTTGTCCGCTTGAGAGAAGTGTGAATATTAAAATTTGCCACCCTGATTAGCATTGAATGCCCTTGCAGTGTAAATGCCTGGCAGCTTCCTGCCTGGGGGAACTAGGAGTGTTTCTTGAACTAGATACCAAATGGCGGGCATCTACCAAATAATGAGAAATGTTCCATGTAATCATAATTATCTTTTTGTATTTTCCTCATAACGTTTTCCTCATAACGGCTTAATATTGTGACTTCTTTGTGATCTCAATTTAAGATACAGAGGGAGCGATTACAATAATAGTTTTGAATTGGGTAGTTTCCTAAAATCTGTTAGACATGTTCAGAGATTGTACTTTAAAATTCTTTATTCCCAATGTTTTATCTCATCTTTGAATCTCTGGAAGCAAAATCATATGAAGCTGTCTATCTGAGCAGAGATGACAAATGACTAGGTTAGAAAGATATGAAACTTCAAAGCATGTAGCCATAAACATTGCTAGCTAGTTTAGACCTCCCGGAAAAGATGAGTCTGTTTTGTTTTTGTTTTTTAGAGGTTTCCACTAATGCTTATAATCACTGACCCAATTCTAAATCAAGCTGAAGGGATTTGCATTCTCTTGTGACTACAGTAAGGTGTTCTCAAATGGATATTCTTGGTTGGCAAACATAGATCTAAAAATTGACTTAAAATAGTGAGATTTTAAAAACTACATAAAAATCAATTCTTATGCACAAAATATAGTAAACCTAGAGGCAAAACCGACTAGTTTTTTCTCTCCAGTTAAAATGTTATTCCTACCTATCGTTAAAATGCTTTAATTAAAAACCCAATTTATCATGTTTCTTTCTTGAAGCCTTAATAGATTTCCATAGTTACTTGTTCTAGAGCAGTGGTTCCCAAACTTTTTTGACCTACCGCCCCCTTTCCAGAAAAAAAATTATTCAGCGCCCCCCTAGAAATTAATTTTTAAAATTTTAATAGCAATTAAACAAAGATATATGTATTAATGTTTCTACATTTTTTGTAAAATATAGTAAATAAAGGTGTAAATTACAAACATTGAATTCCAGAAATAATCACAAAAACAATATGTTTGGGGGAGTATGAGCAACGGATGATGGGATTTGCAGTACTTTCAGCAAATTCAGCTCTGACTTCCACAGACCAATAAGATCCCCATGAATGACAGATCTGGATCAAATGGCAACACCTGCCCGGGGATCGCGCGTTTGCGACTGGGTCCCAGCAAGTTGGAATCCCCGGACAGGCATTGCCGTGGAAACCGCAGCGCGTGCCTCCTTCCTCTCGTCAACCCCGCCCACGGCACAGACCTGTGTATCGGCCTCTTTCTTCCAACGGGGATGTCCTTGCAAGCGCTCGAGCCTGTAAGTGGCAAGCCTGGCTCATGCCACCGCCCCCTTACAGGGGTTTAGCGCCCCCCCAAATTCTCCTGAGCCTCCCGGCACCCCCTTGGATCGCCCCACCACCCACCAAGGGGTGGTACCGCCCACTTTGGGAACCACTGTTCTAGAGTTTCCCCCCTTGTGTGTGTATGTGAATATGATGAAACCAATTAGAAATAAATATATAGGAGGGTGGACACTGTTCATTCACATAAAGTAAGTAAAAGGTAAAGGTTTCCCTTTGACATTAAGTCTAGTTGAGTCCTACTCTGGGTGGTGGTGCTCATCTCCATTTCTTAGCCAAAGAGCCAGTGTTGTCCATAGAAACCTCCAAGGTCATGTGATCAGCATGACTGCATAGAGTGCCTTTACCTTCCAGCAGAAGCGATACCTATTGATCTACTCACATTTGCATGTTTTCAAGCTGTTAGGTTGGTAGAAGCTGGGACTAACAATGGGAGCTAACTCTGTCCTGAGGATTCAAACCTCCGACCTTCTGGTCAGCAATTTCTGCAGCTTAGATGTTTAATAATAAAAATAAAAATAATAAACTTTATTTATAAGTCGTTTCCCTCTCCCCAAAGGGGACTCGGAGCGGCTTACATGGGGCCGTGCCCAAACCACAAATCACAAAATATTAGACATCAAAAAACAATAAACACAATAAAAACAGTAAACACAGTAAAATGAATACATCTAACAAAACACTATAACAAATGCATCTAAAACAGAAGGAAAAAAAGAAGACGAGAGGGCGGGCCACATGTACATATCAAATGTTTAAAAACTGGGAGAGATAAATGGAGTAGGGCCAAAACGTGAAGAGTCGCAAAGGGGAAGAAAATCCAAAAAAACGGGCGTTGAGAGATCTAGTCTCCAAAGGCTAGATGGAAAAACCAGGTTTTAAGTTGTCTCTTAAAGGCTTCCAGTGAAGGGGCATTCCTGATCTCTCCCGGAAGGGAGTTCCAAAGTCGGGGGGCCACAGAGGAGAAAGCTTTCTCCCCAGTATTCACAAACCGGGTCTGTGAAACTAGTGGAGGCGAAAGGAGGGCCTCCCCCGAGGAGCGAAGGGCTCGAGCCGGTTCATGGGGAGAGAGCCGGTTGCAAAGGTAGGCGGGTCCCAAACCGTTTAGGGCTTTGTAGGTAATCACCTGCACCTTGAATTGGGCCCGGAAAATAAACGGCAGCCAGTGGAGCTCTTTAACCAGGGGGGTCGACCGCTCCCTGTACCCAGCCCCGGTTATTAATCTGGCAGCTGAGCGTTGGACAAGCTGAACTTCAAGGGAAGCCCCATGTAGAGCGCATTGCAGTAATCCAATCTAGAGGTAACCAAGGCGTGGACCACCATAGTCAAGTCAAACTTCACGAGGTATGGTCGCAGTTGGTGCACGAGTTTTAACTGTGCGAAGGCTCTCCCAGCCACCACCGACACCTGAGCATCAAGCGTTAGTGCTGAGTCCAGGAGAACCCCCACACTGCGGACCTGTGACTTCAGGGGGAGTGTAACCCCGTCCAGCACAGGTTGCCACCCAATACCCCGATCAGATGAGCGACTGACCTGGAGGACCTCTGTCTTATCGGGATTGATCCTCAGCCTGTTCCTCCTCATCCACTGCACCACTGCGGCCCCTATTTCCTTATCATACAGAGCTAGACATGCTAGACTGCATCATACCTAGAACACTGGAGAAAAGATCTATTAGAACTGACCACAAAAGAGATAGTGTAATAGGAGGCAAGTAGGAGAAATATAAATATATGGTCTACTTTCTTGAAACTATTCACAAGTTAATCTGGCTCAGTGGGGCATTCTGAATATTGTTACGTTTGTGACACATTGTATTTTGTTGTTGGTAGCCTAATTTAAATAAAGTAACATGTTTTCCTTTTTTTAAAAAGAAGTACCATATTTACTTGATTCTAATGCTCACCTTTTTTCACTAAATTACCTTCTCAAAATTAGGGTGTGTGTTAGATTTGTATAAAATACTTTTGGAGTTTCAGGGTTTTGAAAATTGAAGAGCACATTAGATTATATGGCATATTAGACTTGAGTAAGTACGGTAACATGCATGTCTGTATGACCTCATGGTCTTCAGCTGCCATTCATGACTAATACATCGAAACCACCACCTTTTTTTTCACCTGACCATTCTCCATTTATGTGCCTAGATCTTTCCATTAAACGATGTGTGTTAATATTTTTCAGTTTTATTTCAGTGTTGATTTCTGTTTATTTCAACTACAAACAGACCAAAGACATAAGCAAGATCTAATTTCCCACTGTACTGTGTTGCAAATCCTGTGTATAGCAAGGTCTTTGTAAAACATTAAAGGCTCTCAAGTTACAATGTTTTTTTCTCATTAGAGTCTTTGATTTCTAAATATTTTGTAAATAACTTGTTTGTATTGTTGAAGGCTTTCATGGCCGAAGTCACTCTGTTGCTGTGAGTTTTTTGGGCTGTATGGCCATGTTCCAGAAGCATTCTTTTCTGACATTTTGCCTGCATCTGTGGCTGGCATCTTCAGGAGCTTTGAAGATGCCAGCCAGGTATGCTGGAGTAACGTCAGGAGAGAATGCTACTGGAACATGGACATACAGCTAGAAAAACAACAACACAGACTTGTGGGGATTTAATTTTTTTTTGCATGAAATAGCTTCTTCTTTTTACCTGTTGTCAGCCTGCTGTGGACAAACCTGGTTTGCCCAAGGGAACCGGTTTTGCCTCAAGGACATTTTTGTGCGTGAGAGATGAAAGGACAGGAGAGAGGTTTGGGATTATAGAACTCTGAATACACAGTTTGGTTTCTTGGATTTCTCAGACATCACCTGCTTCTATCCAAGCTGGTCTCTTAAGGCAAATTTAATAACATAAGAACATAAGAACATAAGAAGAGCCATGCTGAATCGGGCCTCAGCCCATCTAGTCCAGCATTCTGTGTCACACAGTGGCCCACTAGTTGTACACAGGGATCTCTAGCAGAAAGGAGGGCAAAACCCTCACCTGCTCCTGACCCCCCCACAACCAGTACCCGGGGAAAATCCTGCCTGCCTCCATCAACACAGAGGTGGCACTTGGATGTCCATTTCAGTAACTACTGATTCCCTTGGTATCCATGAATCTGTCTAATCCTGCCTTGAAGCTGTCCAGGCTGACAGCTGTCACAACCTCCTCTGGAAGTGAGTTCCATAACCCAATGACCCTCTGGGTGAAGAAATATTTCCCTTTATTAGTCCTAACTTTCCTACCTTGGAGCTTCAGGAGTGCCCCTAGTCCTAGTGTTGGGTGACAGAGAAAATATTTTTCTTTATTCACCTTTTCTATCCCATGCATGATTTTATACACTTCGATCAAGTCACCTCTTAAACGCCGTCTTTCAAGGCTGAAAAGACCAAGGCGTTGCAACCTGATTTCATAAGGGAGCTGCTCCATCCCTTGGATCATTTTTGTTGCCCTTCTTTGTACCTTTTCCAGTTCCGTTATATCCTTCTTAAGGTGCGGAGACCAGAATTGTACACAGTACTCCAAATGTGGCCTTACCATAGATTTGTAGAGAGGCAATACAACATTTGCCAACCTATTTTCGATTCCCTTCCTGATCATGCCAAGCATAGAATTTGCTTTTTTCGCTGCTGCTGCGCACTGGGTTGACATCTTCATTGAGCTGTCCACCAAAACCCCAAGATCCCTTTCCTGGTTTGTCTCGGAAAGCTTTGACCCCATCAATTGGTAGGTGTAGTTGGGGTTCTTTGCCCCGATGTGCATGACTTTACACTTGTTTAGGTTAAAATGCATTTGCCACTTTGTTGCCCATTCACTCAATTTCGAGAGATCTTTCTGGAGCTCTTTACAATCAGATTCATTTTTAACTACCCTGAACAATTTAGTGTCGTCTGCAAACTTTGCTACCTCAGAATTCACTCCTACATCCAGGTCGTTAATGAATAAATTAAAAAGTAACGGACCCAAAACTGAACCTTGGGGTACGCCACTTCTCACCTCTTTCCACCCAGAGAAATGTCCGTTTATTACCACCCTTTGTTTCCTACAGTTTAGCCAGGTTCCAATCCAGGACAAGACCTGTCCTCTGATTCCATGGCTGAAGAGCTTATTTAGGAGCCTTTGGTGAGGGATTTTGTCAAAAGCCTTTTGAAAGTCAAGGTAAACAATATCGACTGGGTCCCCTTTATCTATGTGTTTATTTACACCCTCAAAGAATTCTATCAAGTTAGTAAGACATGATAGTCATAGTTATGAATTTTCAAATGCAGGAGTTCACCATGACAGTTCCTATAGCAGCTCTCCAAAGAACTGTCCAGAAATGCAGACAGAGTTTGGTTGGTTGGTATCAGTTAATGAATTCTAGCAGTTTCATCTCAACCAAGAACAGCTCTTTCATAAAAATAATGGGTTTGAAATACGCATTAAAGACCAAGCCACTTTGTCCCATTCTCTATCATGAGGATTGCAGTTTAGCTTTCTTTTGAATGTTCTTTGGTAATGATGGTCTCACCTCTGTGGATCAAATGGCCTGGTGTTTTGAACCTACAAGCCCTGCCTCTCATATCTCACTGGTGAGTTATGTGCTTGCCTTATTCACATATCAACCAAGGCTTAGGCTTTTTGCTAACAGTAGAAGGAGGATGTAGTAGAGGGGAAATAGTATTGTATTTCTTTGATTCTAAGGTGCCATCGATTGAAAGATGCACACTAATTTCGGTACAACCGTGATTCTAAGATGCACCCTATTTTTAAAGATGTTTATATGGTGGGGAAAGTGTATCTTAGAAACAAGGAAATGCAGTACTTCCTTCTTGTGTTTATTGTTCCAAGTATCTTTTCATTAGCAAGCTGGCAAATGTTGTCAGCCTTGGAAGTCATTTTCATCCCTGCCTCAAACATGGACTTTTACTCTTAGAACAGTGGTTCTCAACCTTCCTAATGCTAAGACCCCTTAATACAGTTCCTCATGTTGTGGTGACCCCCAACCATAACATTATTTTGTTGCTACTTCATAACTGTAATTTTGCTACAGTTATGAATTGTCATGTAAATATCTAATATGCAGGATGTATTTTCATTCACTAGACCAAATTTGGCACAAATACCCAATATGCCAAACTTGAATACTGGTGGGGTTTGAGTGGATTGATTTTGTCATTTGGAAGTTGTCGTTGCTGGGATTTATAGTTCACCTACAACCAAAGCGCACTCTGAACCCCACCAATGATAGAATTGGACCAAACTTCCCAGACAGAATCCCCATGACCAACAGAAAATACTGTGTTTTCCGAGGGTCTTTGGTGATCCCTCTGACACCTCCCCCGCAACCCTCAAAGGGGTCCCGACCCCCAGGTTGAGTAACATAGTCTTAGAATAATACTTGACAGTACCTTTTGCACTGAGCGTAAACAGGTAGACTCTATCTCAGGCATGGGCAAAATTAGGCCCTCCAGGTATTTTGGATTTCCACAATTCCTAACAGTCTACCAGCTGATAAGACTTGTAGGAGTTGAAGTCCGAAACACCTGGAGGGCCAAAGTTTGCCCATGCCCGGTCTACTTGATGGAGAGATGGCGGGAAAAAACCTTGTGTCTGTCAATATCTAATTTTCTCTTTATTTTCTCTGAATTTTTATTCTTATACAAAATGAGAATTATAATGTTACCTGTGCCCCCTTTGTCATCACCTTTTCTGATGCTAGTGGGAGAAATGATGTAAATAGGGTACTGACTCAGAATTAAGTTGAGAAAATGGTTCAGTCTACCCATGTAATAAACAAAATATTATTTCAGTGTTCAACGTGTGCAAAAGCAGAGAGAAAATGTCTCCTCTAGGGTTCAAATAAAGTTGGGCAGACTTACTTTTTGGAAATATAATTTACAGAATCTCACAGCCAGGGGTCTTGGTAGATTAACTCAGGATTCTCTCAGCTGCAGTTCAGAAGAGTAGCATCTCCAGACTCAGATATATGAGTTTACTGTCTTTCTTTGGGCAGCGAAAAATATGAACATGGGGCAGCATTCATTTGTGTGTCTCTCGCTTGAGTGTTAGTGATCCATCATGTTTATTATGAACAGAATGATATACGTATGTTTCATTCGAGAAAGGCTTAAGCTTTATGACAATGTTGTAAAATAATATTTTAGAGGAACAAAGATAAATAGTCATAAGGAAGACAGTCACAGGGGCAATGTCATTGCCTTTAAAAAAAAGCATAAATCCTTTTAAAAATAACTAAAATGATCTGCATTGCTTTTATATGCAACAAACTAAGGCATGTAGGGTTTTTAAAAAGCTATCAAAGAGTTAATCTGTTCACTGAATCAAAAATGCATCGATTGCTTCCTGGCCTAGACAAAGTAAATAGTAATTAAATAATCCCTTTCCAAGCCAAAGGCTTTAATTGACTAGAGATGATTAATATAGTTAATATTATGCCCTTTGGGATAGAAGAGAGTTGCTGTAAATGCTTGTTTGTTTTTGCATCAATAAGACCACCACAATGCAGTCTGATTTCGTAAGATTTTCCTCACACAACTTTTCTGAACATGCTTTGCAATGCTAAAGAGCCCACGTATAGATCAATGTAAGATAACACAGTGAGCCGTGATGGCTTTATTTTCCTATATGCACTAATTAGAACTGAAAGATGATAGAACATAAGTAGTTCATATATATTTGAGAATTTCAGTAAAACACAAATAGAAACAAGACTGGTGTGTGAATAAACCAGATTGGATGAATCCCTAGAACATTTGTATAGAAACATTTGTACACACACTGCTACTCACTGTAAGCACATGGCATTTTGCATATATTTGAAAGCTTCAGTGACATGTGAATGCATATGGTGAAACATCATGCTGTGATTGGTTTAAAGAGCAGGGAAGTGAAATATATTCCAGCTGCTTGCATTTTATATATCTATATCTAGCTATCTAGCACATTAAGCTTATACTGGAGACCTGGGTCCTTGATTATTTTAGATGTAGCATTTGTTGAGATGGGAAGGGATTTATCTTGATCCTGCAAATCTTCTTTCCTGTAATGGTACAAATATTGACCTACTCCACAAAAGCCAAAGCTTAATTTTCTGCCTGGCAAAGGCAGACTTCTGCAGCTCTACTGAGACAGAGTGGCTCACCACTTGGGATGCCACTGATGTCTCTCTCTGCTTGTTATCTATGCTATGGAGTGGCTCCCAAATGTCAAGCCTATTTTCCCCGAATTCCACCAGTGTTTACATTTGGGCATATTGAGTATTCGTTTCAAGATTGGTCCAGATTCATCATAGTTTGAGTCCACAGAGCTCTCTCAATATAGGTGAACTACAACTCCCAAACTCAAGGTCAATGACCACCAAACCCTTCCAGTATTTTCTGTTGGTTATGGGAGTTCTGTGTGCCAAGTTTGGTTCAATTCCATTGTTGGTGGAGTTCAGAATGCTCTTTGAATATAGGTGAACTATAAATCCCATCAACTACAACTCCCAAATGACAAAATCAATCCACCACCCAACCCCACCAGTATTCAAATTTGGGCATATTGGGTTTTTGGTCCAAGTGAATGAACATTTTGCATATCAGATATTTACATTACGATTCATAACAGTAGCAAAATTAGAGTTATCAAGTAGTAAGAAAAATTTTATGGTTGTGGGTCACCACAACATAAGGAACTGTATTAAGGGGTCGCAGCATTAGGAAGGTTGAGAACCATTGCAATAGTGTGTTTTCTTCAGGCAGAAGATGGGTTGGGAAGTAAGGTGGTGACTGGCAGCAAGCTATTGGGTAACAGACACATGTGGCAAATGTAACCTCTCTAGGCTATTTTATTGTGCTCAGGAATAGTAGGAAATGTTGTTCCCTTGTGAGTAGTAATATAAGATCCAACTGCTGCCACTCTCAGTATTTGTACATAGTAGGAACCATGGATGTTATCTTGTCTGCTCTAGGCATCAAAATGTGTTTGGCCAGCTTGCTTATAGTCAGGAATCCAGAGAAGTCCTTTAATTTTTTTCTTTTGTTTATATTGAATGCTAAGTTGCTATTGGTTCCTTCTTGTTAGTTTGCTGCTGTTTTAGTCTTTACAATTTGTTTGAAACATTACTTTATTCATAATGTTGAGATTTTTCTCCAGGTCTAATTGAGTTGAAAGTTGGAATCTTATTTCTCATGATGAAATAGCTAATTAACTAACTTGACCAAATGAATAAGATCACAGCCTTTCAAAGTACGTGCAACCCCAGGTCACAGAGGCATTAAAGATAAGTGCAAGCACCTTGAATGCAGCTGGGAAACTAATTGGCACCCCACAATAATTCTTTGCGTATGCTTCCTGTGGTTGATCCTTGTGAAGAGCCCAGCTATTGAATAGTAGTGTTGTGAATCGCAAAGGCATATTATACGACTTGTTCCTAAGGGGGAAAGGGTCAGTAATTCTGCTTCTGTTCTCAAAATGTCGACCTCAAGGACTTTGGGATTGTGGTGTACACAAGTTTAGCCCTGTTGTGACTTCATTATTACCAAATGCCCTAAACGCCAAACAATATACACACACACAACTGGAGATGCAATTGGATCTCAACATCATTTTCATTTGTAATGAAAAGTAGCTGTGCCATGTTTAAATTAGATTGAAGCCAAGGCCCTGGGGAGGAGTGCTAAACCCTTTCCCGATATTGTTTTATCCCCTAGTACTATTAATCTAGCAGTTTTTCCGTCCCCTGTGCTGTTGCTCCAAGCCAATTTAGAGCTCCCCGTGGCGGCTTTGAACTGAGAATGAAAACAGTGAAAGATTTCATCAGAGATCTGCTTCAGTCATGTGTAGTTTTGTATCAGCTTCCCCTTTCAATCAGTGAAACATTCTGCTTTCACCAACAGGCTGTGCTTTGGATCTTTATATTAAAATAAATATTATCTAACATTGTTAACTAGACGAAAGTATTATCTGTAATTCCAGCTTTATTACATTGCAAAATTCAGCTGCTAGAATGAGATAACGCTTCAGAATAGTCTGTGAAGGTTTTGTTTTAGTCACTGGTTGCTGTCACTGAAATATATATATAAGTTTATCCTTTACATCTTGAAATGCAAATGCTTTAGATAAAGATTGTGGGTGTTTGTTTATATAACTTACCACAATGAATTCAATTTACGAATAATTACAAGTCACTGGAAAAATATCCGTAATCCGAAATCAAATAGTAACAACTCTTGGATATCTCTAACATTGCATCTGGAATTTTGTCTTTTTAGTGAACGTGTATTAAGTAGCTTTGGCATCTTCTTCTGTTGTCACTTTGATGTACTGCAAACCACAGTAGGCTATAAATAGGATTTTAAAATTATCTGACCAGTGTGCAGTGAGAGGTAGTGCCGAAAACGTTTTGAAATTATCCTTTCTGTGACAACCGGACTGCTCCATCGTGCAATTGGTACTTGTGGAAAATTGGCTCTTTCTTTTATGCATGGAAAATAAGTTTTTTAAATCCCTTGTGTTATGTATGGGTCAAGCAAGAGAAAGAAAAAAGGAGTGCTCAGATAGGCTCCATCAGTGTGGTGTGTCATCTCCCCCCCTATCTGTCGCTCTTTTTCTCTCCTTCTCCACCCCCTCTCCCAGCTGCACTCCTGCCTGTAAAAAATCACAAACCCTAAGAGTAATAAACATCAAAATCCAGCATTCATTGGCAGTTTTAAAAATAAATCAAGTGCTTTTTGTTCTTGTTGTTCCATTCTGATTTGAACAGCTAAGACTAGTTGTCAGTAAAGGTAGAGCCCATCTTCCCGTTCATTAGAGAGAATAACAAAGATGGGCAATCGATAGAGATGAAGTAATGAGATGCATTTCCTCTCTGCTTTCATTTTTCCTTTGTCGGTTGGTTGGTTAATGAAATTTGCATTAGCCAGGTAGGGCCAGGAATGACACTGCAACTGCTGCTCAGGTGTTATTGATTCAAGTGCCCAGTGCAATTTAGGAGGTAAAGTTGTGGTACTTTACACTCCAAGCACAGAACTTGATCTTTACATTATGGCAATTGTATGTCAGTACCGTCAGTCCTCCATATCCATTGATTCTGCATCCATAAATTCAATCATCCATAGTTTGAAAATAGTTTGGAGTCCTAGCCTTCTACCCTGTGCCCTAGCCTTAACTTCCAGCTCCTTAGCTAAATCGGGATATACATATATACAGTAGAGTCTTGCTTATCCAATGTAAGTGGGCAGGCAGAATGTTGGATAATAAGGAGGGAGTAAGGAAAAGCTTATTAAATGTTGAAATACATTATGATTTTACAAATTAAGCACCAAAACACCATGTTTTACAAGAAATCGACAGTAAAACCAGTTCAATACACAGTAACATTATGTAGTTATTACTGTATTTACTAATTTAGCACCAAAAAAGACAAGGGTTCTTTAGTTCTCCCACCCTGGACATTATTCCGGGCGGGAGGCAGACTGTGTTGGATAATACAGAATGTTGGATGAGCAAAGGTTGGATAAGTGAGACTCTACTGTACGGAAATACAGATTTTTACCCCGCTGCTTTCTTGAGTTAGCCCCTCCTTCATCCGACCCCCTAATTCCTATTCTTATTTTATCACTATGTATATAAAAGACATAATAAATATTTTTCAAAAAAAGAAAATATGATTTTAAAATCCAAAAACTCGAACCTTGGTTTTAGTGTGTGTAAAGCCATTTTACTGTGCCAATTTTTATAATATAGAGTAGCCACAGAAAGTGCTTGTTGTACTTTTAGAAGTTGTATATTTTATGTCATGGCCTATGGCTAGTACAATAAACAATTCATTCATTCAACTGTTACAGAAATGGGATGCCATTTACTTTGCTTCTAAAGACAGTGCATTGAGCCTTCTTTCCTGCCTGAGGCTTTGGCCTAACCAAAAATAATTATAGTAAGTAATCTTTAGGACACTGGATATATGGAGAATTATCATCCTCCTATGAGTCCTGAAAACGTGTTTGTCAAATAATGATGCTCAGGCAATGAAAATCATGTTAGCCCAGACTCCAGATTTCTGCAAATTAATTTTCCTTATATATGTAATTAAATAAAAACCTGCATAACATGTCTTGTCCACATTGCAAAATTATTATGAAATATGGTTGAATTTTAATGTGGCAGATTAAGCTCCAATTTAATAAACTCTTCATATTAGTTCTGATATATTCCCTTTGGGGAAATTGTGGCGTCAGTTGAATGATCACAATGAAGACTCAGCTCCAAAGAGGACTTGGGTTCTGTTTATCTTATAGCTTTGGAAGTATCCTGTCTTTTGTATAGGAAGTATTTTCCGGTGATGCCCTGACAACGTTTAAATAGGAGAAATCCTAATTCTAATGGGAATGTGTCATCCTGTAACAGAGAAGTTCTGAGCAGGACAGGTGTTTCTATGCTTAGGCATTTCATCACTGGTGAACAACAAACAAGATAGTGTGATTTTTTAATATAAAAAAGATAAACACAGTATAGCCTAACATTTGATATTATTTTAAACAATTCATACTATAAACATGAAGTATTTTTTAACGGATTCAGGCATGCTACGGACATAGTTCATTTCTGCCCATTCTTCAAACATTTTATTTCCCTTTGTGACATTATGCCATATTGTATGTATGACTGAAATAGAATAACATTATTTGAACTGTGGTGCTAGGGGACACTTCTATGGATAACATGGACTTCCAAAATAACCAGTAAATGGATTCTATGGTCCTAATCCTTCCCATTGGAACATGTATTAGGATGTGGGTGAACTGCAACTCCCACAATTGTGGGTCAATCCTCTCCAAATCCCACATATATTCTCAGTTGGCCATGTTGGGTCTGTATGCCAAGTTTGGTTCAGATCCATCATCGGTGGGGGTCACAAGGTTCTCTGGATGCAGGGAGAACTACAATTACCATCATGTTGGGTCAGTCCACCCCACCCCACAAACCCCACTTTAGGTATTTGTGTCAAGTTTGGTCCATATCCATCAGTTGGCTGAACTAGAACTCCCAACCTCTAAGGTCAATCCCCTGAAAACTCCACCAGTATTCAAATTTTTGCATGCTAGGTATGTGTGGCAAGTTTACTAGTTCCATCACCAGTTTGGTACAGAGTCTCTGAGCAACTCCCAGAATTCAAAAACACCCCCCAATCCCACCACCATACAATATTGGCAATGTAGGCAGTGTGCTAAATTTGGTGCAGAACCGGATCCATTGTGAGCTGAGTTCAGAGTGCTCTTTGATTGTAGGTTAACCACAACTTCAAAAATCAACATCAATGCCCACCAAACCCTTCCAGTATTTTATGTTGGTCATGGGAGTTCCATGTTCCAAGTTTGGTTCAATTCCATGGTTGGTGGAGTTCAGAATGCTTTTTGATTGTAGATGAACTATACAATCTCCAAATGACAAAATCAACCCCCTCCCCAACCCCACCAGTATTCAAATTTGGGTGTATCAGGTATTTGTGCCAAATCTGGTCCAGTGATTGAATATACATATACATCCTGCATATCAGATATTTACACTACGATTCATAACGGTAGCAAAATTACAGTTATATAGTAGCAACAAAAATAATTTTATGGTTGTGGGTTGCGTATTAAAGGGTTGGGGCATTAGAAAGGTTGAGAACCACTGCACTAAAGGATGAAGAAATTTTGATCCTTCAGCAGAGAAAGGTCAATATTTGTGTAAAAACATTTCAGCCCTAGACTAGACTGCCTTGAGCTGTGGTGGACTTTGCTTGGTTGAGCTCAGTAATCAAAGGTTTAAGCAGTAATACAATAGCTTTGGGTTCTTGCACTGGCAGAGAGTTGGACTAGATGGCCCTTGGAGTCACTCAATGATACTGTTATTCTATGCAAATTCCCATCAGTTCAGATCTTATATAGTTGTCTTGAAAATATAGATACAAAGGAATTAAATCGGTACATTTGGCTCTGGCATTGTACAGAAGACATATGTATAGGTATTTGCAGTTAATCACTTTTGTATTTCTGCCATTTTGTATGCTCACTGATTCTGGTTTTGCTGATTTTGGCTGCAAAGCTATTCAGGTTGTGAAAATAAACATGTAAAAATATGGCAAGAGATGGAAACAGCACCTATGGTGACAGGTATAACTAAGGGATTTTTAGCAATGGAAATCCAGTGTTTTACTTTGTGATCTCTTTTATTTGTAATGCCAACTATGTATATATAACTAAAACAATACGTCATGGCTTATAATAGCTGCAAATACCAGTTGTAGATGTTGCAGATCTTGTACCCACTTTAACAGAGCTTGGAAAAGTAACTGCGGGCTCTGGATCTTAGTAATGAATTTGTCTGGCCTCAGGACTGTTTATGTAATACTTGTTGCCCAGATAGATTCAACTGGTTTGATTCTGCTTCATTGTTCCAGGAATAACTCTCAGTTACTTGGCAACTAAAATAACCCTTAGAGAACTTTTTGAGGTAGTAATCATCGTGTGCCAACTAGCATATTTTTCCTCAAAGTAGGCTCATTTCTTTAATATATGAACAATGTAAATGTATATTTGTTGGCTGTCCCTTTCCCTTTCAAACTAGCAAGGTCAACATAGATTCAGTTCTCTTTAGGAGAAACTACTTTTATGTCAGGTGTGAGCAACTCTAAATACTCTTAACATTTTTAGACAATCATATCTGAAGGCCATAGTTGCCCACTTATGACTTGTATGAGGAATGCTGTTTCATTTTCACCTTGTTTGCTTTGACTCTTCCCTTGTGCCAAGCTAAAACCTGTTGAGATGAACTAATATTTCTGTTGCATTCAGTACAAAAGATTATAACCTGGTAGAGAGGACTGGGCAAAGATACTTTTACATTTCTATGTACCGTACATGGTATTTCATCATGTTTGCTACATTTCTCTTCGTTCATAATTATTTTAATTTCTTAGCGCAGATAGTTACAAGCTGAGGCTAATGTTGAGTGTTGAATGAAAATAACAGAATAATTCAGTAAAAATGCATACAGGTGTATTGCAAATTGTTCTTGAGTTTGTTGAGTGTTGATCTTGATTTAACTCATGTATGCGTTGTGTTCCATCTTCTTTTCCAGCCTAACATTCATAATAAGATCATACAGAAATATGGTACATACTCCATAAGGTTTAGTGAGGCTGTTTGTATAATCTCAGTATGTCTCAGTTTGTGTTTACTGTTAAGCTTCTGGTGTGAATCTGTTTGTTTATAGATGTTTTCTCAGTATAAATAGATTTTTTGCCAAGCTGATTGGCTGTGCTTTTGCTTTTTTAAATGCCATAACCAGAGTGATTATATGGCATTATAATGATACAACTGAATAATTGCACTGGCCTCTTTACTAAACAAACAAACAAACACTGCTCACTTCCAAACCATTTATCTCTAAGATATAGCCCACTTTTAAAAAAAAATAAATCTGAGAACACAGTCATCAATGGCCATGTGTTTTTGCTTTGCCGTCTTCCACAAATCCATGATCATCTGAAACCACTTGCAAAAGCTGAAGAAGTAAAACTGAGTAAAAAATATATCTTGAGATGGATTATGTGATGAAGAGAAACATGTGAAGCTATCATTGAAATAATTCCATTTTTTCTGTTTAAAATATATCGCTGCAACTTATCAGTGAGTAAAGTACCCAGACTTCACATTAATTTTGATGGAGACAAGGTGGTATTGACATAAGTCATTAGCTGTTGAGATCAGCCCTCCAAGTATGGTTTGACTGCGGTTCCCGTAATAATAATAATAATAATAATAATAGGACTTAAAGATCGAACTACAAAGACTCTGGCACAAGCCAGTAAAGGTGGTCCCAGTGGTGATCAGCATACTGGGTGCAGTACCTAAAGACCCTGGCCTACACTTAAACACAATTGGCGCTGACAAAATTACCACCTGTCACCTGCAAAAGGTCACCCTACTGGGATCTGCACACATTATTCACCGATACATCATACAGTCCTAGACACTTGGGAATTGTCTGGCATGTGATCCAGTACAACAGCCAGCATAGTGATCTTGTTTTCTGTGTACTAATCTTGTTATGTTTCAAATAATAAATAAATAAATCTGTATTTATATACTGCCCTATCTCCCCGAAGGAACTCAGGGCGGTTTCCAACATATGAGGCAAACATTCAATTGCCTGAAAGAAAACTATACAGATAATTACATTAAAATAAACACATTTGACAATAGAGCATAACTTAATGAACAGAATAACAACTAAAAGCATCATAAAAATCCTGTATAAAAACACTAAAATATAAAAAAAATTAAAAACCCATTTCATTGTAGTTCCATCAGAAGAGGTTCAACAAACCAAAGGCCAGGATAACAAAATGTGTGTGGCCAACAATAAAAAGGGTTGGGCAAGGGATAGTCCAAACAGCATATCATAGGACCCGGGATGTGGGTGAAGTGTAGGAAAGAGTGCTATCTGACTTCCTAGGGACAGGGCCTAGGGACTAATCATTTTCAAAAATGTGCTGGAACTTCCGGGTTTTCAAATCCCTATGGAAGGGATTTCTAAATCTCCCTGAGGAGCGTGTCTCAAAGACCCACCGCCGAGAAGGCTCTCTCCCTCATCGCCACCACGTCATCACCAATCATGCTTGTGATGGTGGTGGAAGTGAGAGGAGAGCCTCCCCGGTAGATCTTGGAGCTTCCGTTGGTTCATAGGGGGAGATGCGATCTTGAGGATAGACAGGGCCTAAAATGTTTAGGGCTTTGTAGGTCATAACCTGCACCTTGAATTGGGACCGGAAACTTGTCGGCAACCAGTGAACTGCTTTAATAGGGGCATCGTACGTTCCCATCAGCCTTAGCTAGCAGTAGGCTACAAGAAAGGATAATAGGTCACACTCACCCTCCCACCCATCTCTGGGTTAGTATTATCCTTGATTTTATATCATATGTTAGTTTCTAGAATTAACTTTGTACTTAAAAAAAGAAAAGAAAAAGGGAGTTCACTACATTATTTCATATCATTTGGGATTCTAAACTTTAGATACTTTGGTGAAAACAATGGGTTGTTTTGTTTCTGGTTTGAAGTTTTTCCAAAATCATTTAAGTGATTCTTAGAAGTAGACAGATCTTGCTTGGTAAGGAACAAAATATCTTCCTTTACATATAATAAATATTATCTCACTATTTGGTTCGATTTGTGCTGAGAGCCACTGTAGTGCGTTGCGCTAAGCATTGGATCATGACTCTAGAAATCAGGGTTTGAATCCTCACTCTGCCACAGAAACACACTAGGTGACCTTGGGCAGGTCATAGTCTCCCAGCCTCAGAGTAATTCAAAGCACCCCCCCCCCCAAAGAAAACATCTAAGGGTTGCCATTCATTGGAAATGGCCTGTAAACACACAAAAAACTATCAGTGCTGGTTTTACTACTGGTTGATGTGCTAGCAGAGTTGATTCTGCCAGTAGTCCTTTCTTCCTCTAGCAGTGATCAACATGGAAGCTGACACAGTCACCAAGAGGATTCCATCTGCCAGACATATTGCCAGTCTTAAAAACACTTTATGAAAAAAAAATGTTTGTTTCACTATACGAGAAACAAACATCTCTTGTATTCCTGAATTGGGGTAGAGAGGTTAACAGCTCTGAGTTCTCTAGCTAACATTGGGGAAATTTACTTTTAGAGCCAGATACATGTTTCAACATCCGATGATATAATCCAGAATGATATGCCATGGCTGCAATACTTCTTTAAATTCATTTTACCAGTGAAAAGGCAAGGACTACAAAACTAATGCTAGCAGATCAACCTTATTAAGCATATAATTCCTTCTGTCTGGCTCTCACGCACCTTCTGACCTAAAATACCAATTGAAGTGTAGGCATGTTTTTCACCATCACATATAAAATAGCCTTAATCAGCCCAAAAGCCGAGCTGTTTGTAATTCCAAGGAATGTGTTCTTGTTGATAGTTCAGAAATGACTTCTACAGCTCCATTCTAGATCCAAAATCTGTGCTGTGTTATGTAGCCTTCAAAGTCACTGGGAAAAGTCAGATGTCATAATGTATCATAATTTAGTGCTGTCAGGCCCCAGCCTGGTTCCATAGCTAAGCCAGACAAAAGCCATGTTAATTCCAAGACCTCAGCTAGGCCTGAAAGCAAGCCTCTGCAGAAGTCTCTGTGTCAGCCAGCGGTCAAGGGCAGATGCAGCCTTTCTCTTTCCCAGGCCGATAAGAAGAGCTGGGAGATTAAAGCCTTGTTGCCTCCCCTGTCTCCAGGTGCAGCTACTAATGAGCTGACATACCTTCCTTCTTCGGGAGGCATGAGAAAGTCAAGCCGACGAACTGTCCATGGGAACAGGCTGCGTCAAAGTCAGCGCCTTCAAGATCAAAGCCTTGGTGGGCCTATTTAAGTTGGGTCCCAGAGATGCACCGCATCTCGCGTCAACGTTAAGCTTCCTTGCCAAGCTCCACGGAACTCAAGCCTGGGCCGTTGGGCCTTCAAGTCATTGTACTCAAGTATTTGCCAAGCCTTTGTTGCCAAGAACTTATCCAGGATTTTAGCCCATTGGGGCATCAAGACTATTTCTGCATTTATTGAGCTTTTTTACTCCTTGGACTATTGCATTGCAATACACTGATGCGGGAGGCATCAATGGACTATATTTTTATCTGTTTTCTTCTTTTCCTTTATTCTAAATAAAGCATTTAATCACGGCTGGTCTAAAGTGGTTTACTGAGGGATCCTTCAGGTCTAGGGTGCAACAAGTGCCTTGATAGGTAGCTATGTCAGGGGATTGTGAGCAATTTGCTCCTGCATGTCCCCTTAGCAGGACACACCAGTGTTTTTCCATAAACACAAAAAGCATCTGTTTTTGTTTTCAGCCAAAGTTTGGTCTTCTTATGTCTTTTGGGGGTGTTTTGGGAGGTAATCTAATTAACCTGACATGTTTTTCATAATGTTTTAAAGCAATGGTTCCCAACCTGTGGGCCATGGCCCAGCAGTGAGATGCGAGAACGAAAATCTGGTCTGTGAACCTCCTTCCTCTTCATTTATTTTATTTTATGTCCACTTCTTTCTGCATAGCTGACCAGCACCACCCCTTTTGGTGCTACTATTGGAGAGTAGTTCCTGGTAAAAGTGGTCCCCAGTCAAAGTGGTCCCTGGCCAAGTAGGCCCTGATCAAAGTGGTCCCTGATTTTTTAAAAAAAGGTTGGGAACCACTGTTTTAAAGTGTTCTGCATCAATGGAATCTGTTTAGGGGCAGTTTTCTATTCACTAAAGGAGTAGTGCTTGGGGTATATGGGTGCAGAAGTGCCATTAATGACTTATGGGTTTGTGGCATGACAAAAGGGAGAATGGCCCCTACATGTTGTTCAAGGGCTGCACCCCAACTAAATTTACTGTGATAACAAGATAAACTGTGGTTAGACTGTGATACCCTTTCTCTTTTCCCATAAACTAAAGGAGGAACTTTTAGAATTTATCTGAAGTTTAATTACATAAACTTGATAAACTGTGGTTAGACTTACCTATGTTTGTTTGTTTGTTTTATTAAAAAAATACAAGTGATGAGTTATAGATAAACTACAGTTTTCATTAACCACATCTCAGGTGTTGCATCCAGTGTAAAATTGTGGTTGATTGAAAGTGGAATCTCAAACTTTTTTTCATGGTCATATCAGGTGATAAGAATATAAGAGGGAGCTTGAAGCTTGTTGCAGGTTGAGTTCATAATGAAAAACTCTGGTTTAATGAGAATCTGAATATAGTCATTGAACATTAGCTATGAAGTTGTTGACTTAAAGCGATTGTTGACTTAATTAGGGTTATTATTAAGAAGTTAACAGATACACCTTCTGGTTTTCTTCACTTTTTTCTTTCTTCTTCTTTTGCAGGTATATAAAGCCTACAGTAGCCCTGTACTTGGTTTCATCGTTACCAATCATTTGACAGAAGAACTTGGCTTAGCTGCTTTTTGTCATCAGTCAATAGAGCAAACATGTTAAGTAAAAAATAAAGACACAGTTTTGATGAAAAAAAGAACTTGTGCAGTATGTTCTGTACTAAACTGAAAGACCTGAAAATCACTGGTGAGTGCCCTTTCTCCTTACTGACCCCAAGTGGCATTTCTGGTGAAAATGAGGAGGAATGTGTTGAAGCACCAGATAGCTCAAAGACTTTGCCAGTTTGCAAAGAGAAGGACACTCAAGGAGACCATCCACAAAGGAAAACCAGCAGGAGCAGAGTGTATCTGCACACTTTAGCTGAGAGCATCTGCAAACTCATCTCCCCAGAGGTAATTTTTTTTTTAAAAAATAACATTTTTATAAAGTCATTCAGATGATTTTCTGAAATACTCTTTTAAGCAGTGATGGTAGGAAGCATGGCCATCTAAATACTTTTAACCAGGTCCCATCACCCCTACAAAGAGTGAGAAGTGATTGTGGAAATTGCAGTCTAAGATGTCTGGAGGACAAAAATTCTCTACACATTTTATAAAATAATCATTTAAACTGGTTCAGATAGTATAAAATGGTTTAGAAAGCCAAAAAATAAGAATTCATTAATGGTCCCAACACATTTTCTACTCTTGTATTCTTGACAGCTTTTGTCTTTCTTTCAATTATGCCACAATCTATTGCCTGGAATCATTTCCATTTGTTCAGTCATATCTAATTACTACCATGTTCAGGGAAAGGAAACTAATAATAATGCAACATTATTTACTGATTTAGCTCTTACTTTACTCAGTGAAACTGACTATGGTGCCTGTAGATTCCCAGGAGCAGTTCAGTGGAGCTGGATAGGAAATGTTACTTGTCAGTGCTTTAAAATACAATTATACTGTGGGAAAGGTTTCTACGAGCAACTTTCCAGCCCTAGAAAGCAATACATAATATAAGAATATTATTTAAAGTATTTTTAAAAGTATTATAGCTGTTTTAATCCAAATGACAGTAGAAACAGTGCTGGAAAGTGAAGTCATATGATGGCATGGGCCCAGAAGAACATTTCCCTTCCATTTCTATGTTTCTCAGTCTCCTCTAGCACACGTGTGCAACTCCCTATGTGCAGTGGAAGGCCATGCATGTGGGGACAGATACATTGCCTGTCAATAACTCAAGACTATGTGGGTAATTGTGTCTGAAAATTTGTTGGGGAGCAGGCTTTGCACACACACACATGTATGTATGTTTCTAATTTCGAACAAGCAGCATCAGTCGCTGTTGCTGTTTGTTCTGGTTTTATGGTAGGTTACTTATACAGTATGTAAATAAACGAGCTTTATATTGAATGTGAAAAAAATCATACGATTTCATACAATAATAAACTCAAAACGTTGGAAAGGACTGCATCCTGCCATGTACAACTAAAGCACTCCCCAGAGATACCAATCCAACATTTGTTTTAAGACTTCCGAAGAAGAGGCCTCCACTCTGAGGTAGTCTAGTCCACTGTTGAACAAGAAATTGTTCCTAATGTTTACATGGAACCTTATTTCTTAGAACTAGCATCCTTTGGTTCGTGTTCTAATCACTGGAGTAGGATAAAACAAACTTGCTACATGATATACTTTGACATATTTAAAGACAGCTGTCATGCCACTTCTCACTCTTCCCTTCCTCATGAGAGACACATTCAGGAGTTTCTGGAGTGCTACCACAGTAACACCTGGAAGCTCAAAGTCATGTGGTCAATCCCCAGGTATTATTATTATTTACACCCAGTTTTTCCTCTCCACAAGGAGACTCAAAGCGGTAGATCTGTACTTTTCACATTGTCATAGCATAAACAGACGTATCTGTACAGTAGCTTGGGGGTTTTGCTTTAGGTTTCCTGATAACCTAAAGCAAAGTAGATAAGTAGAACACTAAGAACCTCATCAGAAAGGTGCAAGAACACCACACATCATGGCAAACCCAGTGGTGCCCGTCTGGGTTTGTGGGGAACCCGTTGTCCCATGTCCTGCATCACCCAGCTTACTAGCAAGCCCATCCCACAAGGGGAAGCATTGACTGCCCAGCTTTCCCCCATTGTTGCTAATGCAACACGGGAAGCCTACCGTGTTGCTGTGGTGACATACACCAGTTCCACTATATTTTACTCATGGAGCCCTTCCGGAAGTTCCTCTGCATCATGGGATGGGAACCGGCAGGCTTTGTGGGTAAACTGTTGCTGAACTGATATATGCTGCCAAAGTAAGCCCCATCTGATGAGGTCATACGAGAGGAAGCTATAACAATATGTGAAGGAGTCTTGTCTTCAGACCCATTCATTTTAGGCATGACGTTTTGTTTCAGCAGAACAGCTTCTTAAATTTAGATGGTTGGCTGGTGGTTTCTTCCTTTTGTGAGTTTCCCATGAATTTTGTCCTGGATATGATGGCACTGGGGCGAACACAGTTTAGTGAGGCGAACACAGTTTGTACTAGTGTTGTGGTTGGTAGTGTTATTTCAAACACTCGTTGTTTAGATCATTCTTAAATGAGCATATTGGCTTGAATGCAAATGTTCTACTCTACTCACAAGCAGTGCTTGTGCTCACAAATCTGAAGTATTTTACAAGCAGAAATAATTCATCTATAAGAAAAACTCTTCTGATATATAATCTCCTAAGTTGAACACTAGAAGATAAAACCCACTGTAATTATATCCTATTGCTATCAGATGGATTTTCATTTTATATAATACATTTAAATCCTCTTAAAATTATTCTAAAGTTGTATAGATGACTGTGACTTGTAATGCACACATAACTGTAGAGAAAAAGTTATATATCATTGTCAATATTTTTATTTGTTTGTTTTAATGATATTTTCTCTTGTCAAAAGATCCAAGGTAGCTTTCAAAATTAAAAATAAAATTTAGCTTAAAATATACTATTATAAAAGTTTTTTAAAGTACAAAGAAAGCCTGAGCACCTTATGAACAGGTCACCTGAAACATCATATCAATTTAGGCCAATACGTTAAATTATTATGGTCTTCATAACAGACTTAGTTGATTGTTCCACATCTTGCAAACCTTTGTGGTGACAACATGATAATGGTTCTTTTTATGGTGGCCTCCTCTTCACAATATGCTAAATATATGCCTATTCTTTACATGGTTTTTATATTTTGTTCCTTTGAATATTTTTATTTTTCAAGCATGACCTTCTGGCATTGTAAGAAATGCAACCTAATCTGAAAAATACTTTATAAATCCATTTGAAATGGGCACAAAAATCCCCCAGATAGTAGGTAATATAGCATTCCATGATAAGTCTTTCATGGCTGGAATCACTGGGTTCCTGTGAGTTTTTGGTCTATAGGGCCATGTTCCAGAAGCATTCTCTCCTGACATTTTGCCCACATCTATGGCAGGCATGCTCAGAGGTTGAGAGGTCTGTTGGAAACTAGGTAAGCAAGGTTTATATACATTTGCGCAATGTTCAGGGTGGGAGAAAGAACTCTTGACTGTTGGAGGCAAGAGCAGAGCACTCAATGAACCAACCTGGACACAGCATATTATTTGAGAACACAGAAATGCTGGACCATTCTAATAACCACTATTTCAACCTACACAGAGAACCCACTGAAATCCACAAACATGTGGACAATTTCAACAGAAAGAAAACCACGAAAATGAACAAAATCTGGCCACCAGTATTACAAATTCTAAAAACAGGACAGTAAATAAAGACCAACACTCAGAAAGCAGGGGAATTCCAGATAGGAAACAATCTGGGCCAGCTAACACCTCCTAACAAAGTACTCCTCCAGGCAGGAAGCAGCTAGGCAAGGTGTCCGATTGCAACATTCACATCTATACCTGCCATAGATGTGGGTGAAACGTCAGAAGAGATTACTACTGGAACATGGCCATACAACCCGAAAAACTCACAGCAATTCTATGATTTTTTGCGTGCGTCAGGAGCAACTTGAGAAACATGATGAGACAAGTAGTATCCTAATACTGAATCAGACTAATGATAAAATGCAAAATATATGGTATATGAGAACTAACATTAAATTTAAACAGATTGGAACAAGCATCTTCCTATGTCCTCATATAAAATGATAAAATTTGGTATAATGTTGCCAAAACGGTTAGGGCAGGGCTGCTCAGGCAGTCGATCGTGATCGACCAGTCGATCGCGGGACCGAAGGAGGTCGATCTCAGCCAGATGGGGCACTTCTAGAGGGGGGCGGAGCCATGCCGTGCCAAGCCCCCGCTCCCTTCCCCGTCTTCAGCGCTACTACAGCTTCTCCAGGCTTGAGGAGGGTAGTGCCAAGCCAGTGGTGGCATAGCTATGCCACCACTGGCTTGGCACTACCCTCCTCAAGCCTGAGAAGCTGTGGTAGAGCTAAAGCCAGAGGGGGTGGAGCCCCGTCCCCTCCCCTGCTCCACCCTGCTTCTCTCTCGGTAGATCTTTCTGACTTGGTTTAATTATAAGTACCTCGCATGCTGAAAAAGTGTGGGCACCCCTGTGTTAGGGTCTCTATATATGCATACTGGTGCTGAAGCACATAGAGGTTCAGATACACCTGTGTATTTCTCCATGGCTTGCAAGTTTAACAAGCAGGTGAAAGGTTGGAATGTTACTTGCATAGATCCAGAGTTTCTCAAGGGAACTTAAATTTTGTGGAAAAATTGGCACCTAATTGCACTCATATCCTTAAATGGTCTTAAGTTAACATCTCTTTCCATCGGCTAATTGACAGAATCAGCTTATGTTGCCCATTTTCCACGTGGAAAACTCCAAAACAGAAATGGTCACTATCATGTCCTGGATCAATGCACGCTACTTCCATTGACGTCAGTAAGAGTAAGGATCATGGGGACAGAGCAGGGTGGCCCAAAATAGTATTTGATGAAATTAAAGATAATGGTGAATGCATGTGAATTTTTGTTTTCACATGTATTCATTTGGGTTTTTGAAAAAAAGAAGTGTAGAATCATATTAGGAGCTGGAAAGTCTTTCACGTATTGTTTCTGGTTAGATATAAACATTAATTACATCTTGTTTTAATAAGGTAGAACATTTGCTCCGTGTTTTGTTTAATGTCAAATATAAAACACATCTTGCACAAGAATACAACTTTTTATGAGGCAGCGTAATCTTCAATTCTGTCTTCATTCAGTCTATCACACCACTGTCTAACAATATATTTATCGTGCAGTAAAATTGACCTGCAATGCTAAAACAATGCATAAACATCCAAGCTTGATACTGCTTTTTCAAGAATAAAATCATCTATAGTTTTCATGTTAAATGTTCTGCAAGAATGTTGGCATTGTTACTAAGGAGTGTAAATGGCCTTTGATTGCGAATACTCTAGCTTTGTATTCCAAAGGCAAATGAATGAGTTATACCAGTAATTAGATGTTTGGTAGGATCTAGAGAAAAATTACTGACCATACATGGAACCATTTCACACTATACAATTACAGTCAAGCCTCCACATTTTCAGGTTAAGTTTTGCAAATGTGGTTATTCATGGATTTGATTAATGTGTTTTCTTTGGGAATCTCTAGGTCCTCCAGTGTGACTCTCATGGTCAACTTTTACCTGAAGTTGAAAATTGAGTTGCCCTGGAGGACCTAGAGATTCCTCGAGATGACATCCGCAGATCCTCCAGTGCAATTCTGTGGTGAACACATTGTAGAAGAGTCACAATGGAGGACCTATGATTTCTATGTAAGTGTTCTTTCTGGTTTTAAAAATTAGTGCTTTATTTTTTCATGGTCACTTTTTCAGAGGAAAGAGAGATGGAAGGAGGGAAGAAAGTGAAGGATGGAAGGAGGGAAGGAAAGAGGGAAGGAAGGACAAAATGGTGGAAGGGAAGGATGGAAGGAGAAAGAGGGAGAGAAGGAAGGAGGGAGGAAAGAGAGAAGGAAGAAAGGACAGATGGACGAAAGAGTGGAATGGACTGGAGAGAGGGAGAAAGAGGGAGGGAAGGAACGAGAAAATGAAGGAAAGAAAAGGGAAGGAACGAAGGAGAAAGAGGGGGAGAGGGGAGAAAAGGATGAAAGGTGGAAGGGAAAGAAGGAGGGAGAGAGAAAGTGGGAGGTGAGGAAGGGAGGGAGGAAGGGAAGGAGGAAAGAAAGAGGAAGGAAGGACGAAAAGGTGGGAGGGAAGGAGAAAGAGGGAGGGAAGGAGGAAGGATAGGAAGGAAGGGATGGCGAGAGAGAGGAAGGCCTGAGAAAAGAGCCCAAGGGGCCACATCTGGCCCTCGGGCCTGGATTTACCCAGACCTGGTATAGTGCTATACTTACTGTTTCATTGTCATGATCCATTCCTATAGAATTGTGAAATTTGACGTTTAGGGAGAGGTATTTAAAATTCTCAGGCCAAAAACTTGTTCTAGTGCTTTATCAAAATCCAAGGATTCTATAGGGTGTTCTCATGACAATTAAGGTAGAATCATAGTGCTATAGCTGAGTTGTGTGAAAGGCCCTCTGCCATTCCATTGACTATAGCTATACTGAGAATGCAATTTTAAAATTGCTATTTTAACCATGAAAACCTCAATAGCCACATAACCTCTGACAGTTAAATTTCCTACGAGTGTGTTTCCCCTTCTTTGGATAAGAAAACTTCATTTCCTGACACTTTCGGGAGGCCCAGGAGCCAGAAATAAAAAGTAGAAAGCCACACAGTGGTCTGACAGTAGCATGCTGTTCACACTTGAGTGGATGGGAGACCAAGCCCCTTGCATTATTTGAATTTTGCACACAATACAGATGCCATAGGAAATAATTGAACCAGAGTTCTTTGTAAGTAACCTGAAGAAAGTATCAAGGATTGTCAGTTGATGAAACAGCATACTCAGTTCTGACTTATGACTAAATTTTAGTAAAGTGCAGAGTTAATTATTAGGCCTGTGTTATCATGCTTTTAAATGTTTCTAAAGTACTCACAAAACTAAAATTCTGAGGGTGAAAACTAGATGGCGCTGGTACATTGTTTCTATAGTGTTGCTAAAGTTCTGGTGGTGACATGTTCACCACCAGAACTTTAGCAACACTATAGAAACAATGTACCAGCGCCATCTAGTTTTCACCCTCAGAATTTAGTTTTGCGAGTACTTTAGAAACATTTAGAAGCATGATAACACAGGCCTATAATTGTGCATTCCTTAAGGTACAATACAAGACCAGGAAATTGTATCTCTTTAATTTTGAATAAGGACCTTTTATTTTGGATAATGATTTTATTGTTATTGCAATAATTGCTGCAATATTCTCTTTCTATTTAGAGACTTTCACATGGAAAAATTCAGTTTGCTTTATGGTCTTGTGTGTCATCTATTGTGACCGAGCCAATCCCACGACCTTCATTTACTGAATTGGGGTGTCAGGGGTTCAAATGAATGATATTCAGATAATTTCCACCCTTTGCATATGTTTCTAAGAATTTTAAATTAGTACTTTTGGGTGCTAATATGACTATTAAGGTATTATATGCGACTCAAATTAAATTATTAAATGTCATCTTTCTTATTTCAGTTTGAAAGGCTATATCTTGCATTTCAGAGAACGCTAGCAAATAATAATATAAAAGAAATCAGGTAAGCTACTCATGGTTGAAACGTTAAATAAATGCAATAAAGATAATACATTTAGCTGATTGCTAGGACATCGGATACTTGCTCTTCCATTTCAGCTCACCAATTTCATGTTATTTAATGTCTATATGTAATTTATATAACCAAATATTTGCAATGTGATATGTGGATAATGGTGATTTTTTAATTTTTGTTCTTCATCGAAGTTAGTTGATAGAATAGTTCTTCACTGTTAAATTGTGAACTTAAAATTAATTTATAATAATCACTGCATAGTTCTTGCAACACAGAGTTACATAGAAAGTAAATATGATTTTTCTAGTGGACTTTTTGATCATTTATAATAGATTGGATGAGATTTCTTACTCCCATTTGTTCAACAATACCAGCTCCAGCCCAATTATATTGCTGAAACAAAAAAAACCTACAGCTACGGCTGCTAAAATGTATTCCATGGACTGCACCTTCTCTTTTTGCTGTCCCCAAGTACCCAGGAAAAAATATTCCACCAACATTACATTGCTTCCAAAACTTGGCAGCACCTGATAAAAGTCAGCTAACTTGATTGAAATAGGCAGGTTTTTTTTTAATTTCATGTGAAAACTTTGGTTTTATAAGCATTTCAAAGTCTAACAGCCAATTGTTGCTGACGCTGTTGGTCCTGCATCTGCTTCTATGATCTATACCAGGGGTGGGCAATTACCAGCCCTCCAGGTGTTTTGGACTTCAACTCCCAGAAATCCTAACAGCTGGTAAACTGGCTAGGATTTCTGGGAGTTGAAGTCCAAAACACCTGGAGGGCCTGTAATTGCCCACCCCTGATCTATATCATTCTGCTGTAGTAAGTTAATTGTAAATTCCTAATTTCCTAGGATATTTTGAAATTAAAACAGTGTATAATATTATAGAATTCTATAATACTATTCACATTTCAGATAATTTTGATTAATTCTATCTATCTGTGTCTCTACCTACAGTACCAACCTACCTACCTATATTACACTCAGAACAAAACACATGGTCAGACTGAAAATTGGTCCCTGACTTGAAAGTTGGCTTAGAATAACTAAGAATGGATTTTCAGTATGGAAGAACAGTGAGCTATGTTTATTCTTGAAGTTGGAAACCTTTTTCTAGGATTGGAAAAGATGGCTTTTGGATAATTTTGGATTCGTAGATGGCTGTTGGATCATCTAAAGCAGTGGTTCTCAACCTGTGGGTCCCCAGATGTTTTGGAGTTCAACTCCCAGAAATCCTAACAGCTGGTAAACCAGCTGGGATTTCTGGGAGTTGTAGGCCAAAACACCTGGGGACCCACAGGTTGAGAATCACTGATCTAAAGGGCTTGCATGAAGCAATCAATTGAAAGGACGCATTGACACCAATTGGATCTCTGCTTCAACTTGAGAAAATGTCCTCTCCCATCCATCCAAATAGTGGATTGCTCACAATGATGGGTCATACAGGCAATCTTGTGCTATAAATAATGGTGATGATGATGATGATGCTTTAGTTATATCCTGTTCCTTCTCCCCAAGGGGACTCGGGGCAGCTTACAACAAGAGGAAACAATGTACATAATATCAGTCACACTTACAATCCAAAAAAGGTTAAATCAAGACAAACAAATCAAAAAAGACAAATCACAATACATAGGAGAAAAATAAATAATTATTTCAATTTAATTATAGGTTTTATTTGTTTTTACCGTTAATCTGGAAATGTTTAAACTTCTATTTTGCTTTTTTAATAGGAATTTTGGGGAAAGAGAAGACTTTGACAAGCTTATCACAGACCATGCAACTATAGCAGGTAATGCAATAGAATATATATATGAATAGCAGCTACAAGTACTATATCCAATGGTTTGCTAAACATCTCAGATACTTTAACGATCTTTCCGAGAATACTACATGTGTTGCATTCAGTTGGAGAAATCTCAGATTTCTATTGCTTATCAGTGATTCCCAACCTTTTTTTGACCAGGGACCACTTGACCAAGGACCACTTTGACTATTGACCACTCTCCAACATTAGTACCAAAAAGATTAAGAATCAGTTTTTTGTCAACTTTACACACAGTTTGCTTATTTGGGATGCTGATTCATAAAATTGCATTGGACAGAGCACATCAGCTCTAGTTTCTGATACAGAATATATGCAATCCAGTAGTCGCCATCTGCATGCCCACAGATTTAATAATCTCAAGCTGATGTGATAGTAGTAATCTTTTGTGGGTAGTCAGCCTCTCCCCTCCCGACATCCCCATTGCCTCAGCCCTATAAGAGGGTTTCACGAGACCAGTCACTCTCATTGCTGCGTGGTTTCAAGGCAACGATGTAGTAATGGTGAGGCCACGGACCATATTTTCCTTCTTGTGGCCCACTGGTGGTCCACAGACCACAAGCTGGGAACCACTGGCTTAGTTGGACTATTAGTTCTGAGTAGAGTCAAACACAACCCCGTTTTGACCATTTTGGACGGGCTTTTGTTCAAAGTCATCTGTAGCAAATGTTCACCAGATTTTGGCCCAGTATAAATAGCTGGACCAAGTAAGCAAGTTGTTTGTTCCTACCATACAAGGTCTCAGGGCAGTGAGAGCTGGAACACTCAGATGTTGATCTCAAATGGCCACATTATTATGCACATTTGTCATAATGGAAAACAGAAATGGGCAAATAAATAGAGAAGAGAGATAAAGCATTGAAAATCAGAGGCATGTGGTGGTAGAAGTAATTAGAGGAATATATGTGACAGAAATGTTTTTTATGTTTGCAGGAGTCCCTGTGAACATTATTAAGGAATCCCTTGGCGAAGAGCTTTTCAAAATATGTTACGAAGAGGACGAACACATCCTGGGTGTTGTTGGAGGGACTCTTAAAGACTTTTTGAATAGTTTCAGCACTCTACTGAAGCAGAGCACTCACTGTCATGAAGCAGAAAAAAGGGGTAGACTTGAAGAGATTTCCATACTATGTCTGGAAAAGGACCCAGACTTTTTAAATGTGTACTATTTCTTTCCCAAGAAAACAACTAGTATCATTCTATCTGGCATCATTAAAGCAGCTGCTCGCATTCTGTATGAGACCGAGGTGGAAGTGACCGTCATGCCCCCCTGCTTCTGCAAGGACAACACCGAGTTTATTAACCAGCCGTATTTGTTGTACTCTGTCCAAGTCAAAAGTGCAAAACCCTCTTTATCACCATGCAAACCTCAGTCTTCTCTTGTGATCCCTGCGTCCATGTTCTGCAAGACTTTCCCATTTCATTGCATGTTCGACAAGGATATGGCTATTCTGCAAGTTGGCAATGGTATAAGGAGACTCTTAAACAGAAGAGAATTTCAAGCAAAGCCAAACTTTGATGAATGGTTTGAAATCTTGACCCCTAAAATAAATTGTACCTTTAGTGGGATCATGACGATGCTGAACATGCAGTTTACCATAAGGGTGAAACGAGGGGACAATGCTCTTAAAAAATCAACAGGGGTAAGAACTGATTACATTACTTGTCTGTCTTGTTCGGTCTGTTTATCTGGCTCTAATTTAAGTACAAGACTATGGTGGAATATTTGCATTTTATTAGAACAGCCTGTGGATGGATACATATGATCTGTGTGTATTGGACTTTGACAATAAAGCCCAGTTAGATGGTGAAGTTTACATTCATTTAGAGTTTTACAGTTCCTACAATGACAGCCCAAAGAACACAACTGTGAGTTGTTATTGTGTGCAGTTCTGTTAATGATTCCAATAACATTGGAAGACCTGTTGTCATGACCAGACTCACTGGGTTGCTGTGAGTTTTCCAGGCTGTATGGCCATGTTCCCGAAGCATTCTCTCCTGATGCTTCACCCACATTTATGACAGTCATCCTCAGAGGTTGTGAGATCTGTTGGAAACTGGGCAAGTGAGGTTTTTATATTTGTGGAATGTCCAGGGTGGGAGAAAGTACTCTCGTCTGTTTGAGGCAGGTGTGAATATCGCAATTGGCTGCCTTGATTAGCATTGAATGGCCTTGCAACTTCAAAGTCTGGCTGCTTCCTGTCTGGGGGAATCCATTGTTGGAATTTCCCCAGGCCAGCTAATATTTATTTTTTATTTATTTATTTAAAACTTTTGTACCCCGACCTTCTCACCTCTATCGAGGGACTCAGACCAGCATAACAGCAAAAATTCAATGCTATAAATTTAAAAACAACTACAACAACATATTAAAATACATAAAAACTCAACATAAAACCACATCGCCATTAAAACAATACCTCCCATCAAAGGATTCCCACGGGCAGGAATCTGCGGGGCTTTGAAGCTGCAAGACCATTGAGTGCTAATCAAGATGGCCAATTGCAACATTCAGACTTGCCTCAAAAAGACAAGAGTTCTTTCTCCCACCCTAGACATTCCACAGATATATCAACCTTGCTTGTCCTGTTTCCAACACCTCAAAACCTCTAAGGATGCCTGCCATAGATGTGAGTGAAATGTCAGGAACATGGCCATACAGCCTGGAAAACTTATAGTAACCCATTGGAAGACCTACTAGAATCAGAACACTCACTGCTTGTTAAAACTAAGCTGGGGTGTGTTGTGTTGGACTGCAATGGAGTATATGTGTGAATGTTTGAACCCTATCCCAACTGTTCACATCTGGGAGAAGATACAGAACTCTTCCCACAGCAACTAGATTTCACTGATAAAGATGTCCGTTCACAAAAGTTCTCCAACTCTTGTGTTTTTTCTAGTTTCGCTATCTAGTGAATCTTTTTTTTCCTTTTGAAGTTCCATGTGCATTGGATTACCACAAAAACTGCTTAAAGCTAAATAATCAATATAGATAAAAGGATTTCGCTCTAATCTTGCTTCTATGTTTGGTTTTGCTAATTGAAGACTCCAGACCTGCATTCAGGCTTCTGAATTCACTCTACACTGAACCATTGTGGATAACATATTAGGACAGGATTTTCAATGCAAGCTACATATGTGAATCTGAGAGTAGAATTTGTACCCTTTCTGTTTTCATTGAGAATATGTGGTCTGTCAATTTTCTTTTGTCACCCCTTTCCTTTATAATGCTAATACAAAAGCATAAGAAGGCTATATTGGGGAGAATTTGTGAAGATTCTTGTATTTTCAAAAGTCTTCTAATTTTTTCCTTCAAATGCCACCCAAGGCATTTTAAATGGATTAGGAATGTAAATCCTAGCACGTTTTGTTGGTTCTCCTTGCTATGAGAAAGTTTTTTAAAAAATGTGTCAGTTTTCAAGATCTATTGGCTGTTTGGGGTGTGTTCTGCTCAAAACAATTTTTTTTAAAGTACAGATGGTATTTCCGGGGGGCAACATTTTCTATGGAGAAAAACATATTCTCTTACCAGGAATTTATTTTCTGCAGAGAAAATGCCATTTTCTTTTCAAAAACACATCTATTTTTGATGTCACATAAGTTCAAGATTTTATTTTTCTCCAAGGACAGAAATTTTATTCTATTCCCACAGTCATATACCTGGAATATATGGCAGTGTGGACTCAGATTTCTCATGTTTGTTTATTTGTTTTTAAGAGTTAATTCCCCTATTTACTGTGGTTCTGTGTTGGGTACCCCTTTAGTAGTTGTCTTCTAGGATTTCATCTAAATCTTTCTCAACTTCTGTCACAAAGCTACTTCTGTTTCAACGAAATTGTAAAGTTTGAGTCCCATCCAAATCCACAACTGTTTCTTTTTTTCACAAAAGCTGGCTTACATTACTAAGGGAGTTGTTTCCCTAAGCAGTGGGAATGGCCATTAACACTAAGGACCATTCCACATAGGGCCCTTCCACACATCTCTATATCCCAGAATATCAAGGCAGAAAATCCCATATTATCTGAGTGTGGACCCAGATAACTGGGGGGCCCTACTCAGTGGAATAAAACCCCACATTATCTGCTTTGAACTGGAATATATGGCAGTGTAGACTCAGATAACTCAGTTCAAAGCAGATATTGTGGGGTTTTCTGCCTTGATATTCTGGGATACAGAGCTGTGTGGAAGGACCCCTAGAATATCAAGGCAGAAAATCCCACAATATCAGCTTTGAACTGGGTTATCTGAATCCATACGTACATATGCTGTATTCCAGTTCAAAGCAGAAAATGCAGGATTTTGTTCAGCTACATGTGGAAGGGGGACCTAAAGCAACTTGGTGACAAGTTGTATGACAAGAAGCAAATTCAATATTTGTTTGGCTCACACAAAATAAAAAAAATATCCATCCCTTCTCACTTATTACAGATCAGGGAAACTGATATTTTATGGGCCACATCCAGATCATACTTTGGTTTTTATTTTAAAATTCTATTTATCTCTTTTTAGTTTATGAATGTGGACTATTTTTATTTAAAATCCCAAAGCAAAAATAGTGGTTGGGTTCTTAAACTAGTCGATCAGCATCTCCTTGGATAAAGCTGGTTTACAGCTGGTAGTAGTTGAGAGAACAGATGAAGGTTGACTAGGGCTCCAGGCCAGGGCATTATACAAAGAGAATTAGTACTACAAACGACTAAGTTGAATATCATGACCTTAATAAGCTTTCAGAGTTCCAGAATTCTCACAATACCGTGTCTTTCCCTCATTGTTTCAGGTTATGGACCTTAAAGGGCAGATGATCTACATGTTTGAATCAAGTGCCATCTTGTTTTTGGGATCTCCCTGTGTGGATAGACTAGAAGATTTTACAGGACGTGGCTTATACCTTTCAGATATTCCCATTCACAATGCTCTTAGGGATGTCGTTTTAATAGGAGAGCAAGCCAGAGCTCAAGATGGACTGAAGAAAAGGCTCGGGAAGCTTAAAGCTACTCTTGAGGAGGCACACCAAGCTCTTGAAGAGGAGAAGAAGAAGACAGTTGATCTTTTGTGCTCCATTTTTCCCGAGGAGGTTGCACAGCAGCTGTGGCAGGGGCAAGTTGTGCAGGCAAAGAAATTTCATAACGTCACCATGCTTTTTTCTGACATTGTCGGATTCACCGCAATCTGTTCCCAGTGCTCACCTATGCAGGTCATCACCATGCTTAATGAGCTCTACACCCGCTTTGATTATCAGTGTGGGGACTTGGATGTCTACAAGGTAGGGAATTTATGGCAGCCATTTGGTCTTCTTGGGAAAGAAAGCAAGTCCATAACAAAATGAGTGCAATCTGAAAGAAATGTATTTGGAACCGGACAAACTATAATAGGATGAAAGCAGGATAAATCAGAAGATAGAACTTAAGTATTTTGAAAAGCGAGCTGCATGTACAGCCAAAATATAATTTAGAAATAATGGTGTGACTCTGGAATAAGGAATTTAGTACATTATATGCCTAGAACTACAATCTCAAAATCATGCAGTGACATTATCATTAGTATGCATATTGAAGAAATATTCCTAGAATCTATATAAATAAAAATGTAATGTTAGTTTGTGGGATTAACATAACTCAAAAACCACTGGGCGATTTGACACCAAATTTGGATACAATACACCAATCAGGTCAGTGAGTGACCATCACTCATAAAACACTGAAAAACACAGTAGAAGGGACTTAAAAGCCAAAAAAGCAAAAAGACGCCATGGCACATGCGCAAAAATGACTCCCCCAGCAATCAAAACACACAATAGCATATCCACACTCTCTTCTGGACTACAGCTCCCAGCATCTCCTGAACCAGGCCCTTTGGGAGAGGAGGATGATCAAAATGCACTTCCTCCAAGCTGCAAGCTTTTTTCTCATTGGATTTCTTTGAGAGGACCATCCCAATCCCTGCATATTTCCAATTTCCTATTTCTGGACTGCAACTCCCAGCAATCCTCCAGATAGATAAGATAGATAGATTAGATAGAGATAGGTAGGTAGGTAGTTAGGTAGATTGATCAGGAAGACTGCTGGGAGTTGTGGTGCAAGAATAGGTAGAGAAGGGAGAAAGGGGAGAAAGAGGAATGGAAAAGGGGGAGGAAGGGAAGAGGAAGAGAAGGAATGAAGGAGAGAAGGAAAGAAAAAAGGGAATGAAGGAGAGAGAAAAAGGAGAGAAAGAGGGAGGGAAGGTTGGCCACAGCAACACGTGGCGGGTACAGCTAGTACAGAAAAGGTACAGAAAAGGGCAACAAGAATGATCCAAGGGATGGAGCAGCTCCCTTTTAAATCAGGTTGCAACGCCTTGGTCTTTTCAGCCTTGAAAGACGGCGTTTAAGAGGTGACTTGATCGAAGTGTATAAAATCATGCATGGGATAGAAAGGGTGAATAGAGAAAAAATATTTTCTCTGTCACACAACACTAGGACTAGGGGGCACTCCCTAAAGCTCCAAGGTAGGAAAGTTAGGACTAATAAAGGAAATATTTCTTCACCCAGAGGGTCATTGGGTTATGGAACTCACTTCCAGAGGAGGTTGTGACAGCGGTCAGCCTGGACAGCTTCAAGGCAGGATTAGACAGATTCATGGATACCAAGGGAATCAGTAGCTACTGAAATGGACATCCAAGTGCCACCTCTGTGTTGATGGAGGCAGGCAGGATTTCCCCGGGTACTGGTTGTGGGGGTCGGGAGCAGGTGAGGGTTTTGCCCTCCTTTCTGCTAGAGATCCCTGTGTACAACTAGTGGGCCACTGTGTGACACAGAATGCTGGACTAGATGGGCTGAGGCCCGATTCAGCATGGCTCTTCTTATGTTCTTATGTTCTTATGTTCTTATGTTCCACTTCAGTTCATATGTATATAAGAACATAAGAAGAGCCATGCTGAATTACCCAGCTACTCTGGGGGTGTTCAGTGAAGGCCAGGAATGTTTTTACATGCAGATCTGAATTATGAAGCAAATGCAGGCTTCCAGAGAAAAGATGAATGCTTTCATGGAAACAATTAAGTGTATATTGAGTAAGGGAATGGGTTGGGTATTGGAGTGAGCGGTCTCAAAGTTCTGCAAAAGGCCTCCTGTAGTTTATGTTATTTCACTTGCTTTGTGAGAATTGCATTTTCCTTTGTTTTAGGTCGAAACCATTGGAGATGCATACTGTGTGGCTGGAGGCTTGCACAAAGAAAGTGAGACCCACGCCATGCAAATTGCACTGATGGCCTTGAAGATGATGGAGCTGTCTAATGAAGTCATGTCTCCTCATGGAGAGCTCATCAAGGTCAGCAAGATGTCTCAAAAAACCCAACTACTGCTGTTTTTCAGTGGCTACATTATGTAGAAAATATAGTTATCCCTCAACGTTCACGAATAAGAAATTGTGAATAAAGAAATTGCTAATTTTTTACCCAAGAGCTTTAGAGCCATGGTTACCAACCTGTTTAATGCTGCAACCACATAATACAGTTCTTCATGTTGTGGTGACCCCAACCAGAATTTTTTTCCAGTGCTGCTTCATAACTGTCATTTTGCTATTGTTATGAATCATAATGTAAATGTCTGATATGCAGAATGTATTTTCATTCTCTGAACCAAATTTGGCACAAATACCCAACACACCCGAATTTGAATACTGGTGGGGATGACTAATTTTGTCATTTGGAAGTTGTAGTTGCTGGGATTTATAGTTAACTTACAGTCAAAGAGCATTCTGAACTTCACCAACGATGGAATTGAACCAAACTTGGCATACAGAACTCCAATGACCAGCAGAAAATACTGGGTTTGGTGGGCATTGACCGTGAGTTTTGGAGTTGTAGTTCACCTACATCCAGAAAGCACTTTGGACTCAAACAATAATGGATCTGGACCAAACTTGGCACGAATACTCAATATGCCCAAATGTGAACACTGGTGAAGTTTGGGGAAATAGACCTTGATATTTGGGAATTGTAGTTGCTGGGATTTATAGTTCACCTACAATCAAAGAGCAATTCTGACCCCACCAATGATAGAATTGGGCCAGACTTCCCACACAGAACCGCCAGGACCAACGGAAAATACTGTGTTTTCTGATGGTCTTTGGTGACCCCTCTGACACCCGCTCGTGACCACTTCCAGGGGTCCCGACCCCCAGGTTGAGAAACATTGCCTTCAAGGCTAGCTAGATGTAACATAGCAGATCTGTGATCTAAATGACATTTTTACACAACACTAGTCATATTAGGTAATGATTTGATCGAGAAAGTAACAATATAGGTGATTTTCTGCTTTAAAGCTATCTGCATTTTCACAATCTTCCTAATAAAACTACGATTAACTACACAGATGGGAAGAAAAGACAGGTTACAGTTGAGAGTGGATAATCGAGTCCATCTCTGTCAGAAAATAAAATCTGGCATTTCTGAATTTCTCCACAGCAACATTTTACCCAGCAACTCTGGGGGTGTTCAGTGAAGGCCAGGAATGTTTTTACATGCAGATCTGAATTATGAAGCAAATGCAGGCTTCCAGAGAAAAGATGAATGCTTTCATGGAAACAATTAAGTGTATATAGTTTATGTTACAGCTCAGGCAGCTTGTGAATATGAATCATCGAGTGAATGCTAATAAAATTCAGAAGAGCACCTACTGGTGTGCTGAGTTCATCTTATAGTCTCCTTGCTTTCTTTCCACGGTAAACTTACAAGGGTTTGTCATTTGTTTGTCACACCGAACTTACAAGGGCTCTGCCTGTTGCATATCAGTCACTAAACGGAGCCTTCAGTGGTTCAATGGGTTAAGCCCTTGTGCCGGCAGGAAAGCAGACCGACAGATCAGTGGTTCAAATCAGGGGAGCAGGGTGAGCTCCAGTCTCAGCTCCAGCTCCCCATGCAGGGACATGAAAGAAGCCTCTCACAGGATGGTAACACATCAAACATCTGGACATCCCCTGGGCAACATCCTTGCAGACGGCCAATTCTCTCATATCGGAAGCGATTTGCAATTTCTCAAAACCTAAACTGGTGGAGTATATGAACCTGAAGAATCAACTACTTCAAAATTGCATTGCTTTCTTTTCGGATTTCTCTCTCTTTGTCTGGCATCATCATAACCATATATTTGTCTAAATCAGTGTTTCCCAACCACTGTTCCGTGGCACACTAGTGTGCTGTGAGCAATTGCCTGGTGTGCTGCGGGAAAACCTCTCTTCCCCCCTTTCTTCCCCCTCCTGCCGAACTTCTGCTGCTGCTTGGGGGGAGGAGGAGGAAGGGCCTGGTGGCAGCAGCGAAGAAGAAGAAGGGGCCGGGGCGCCGCCTCCTTCAGCCGTTTCCCCAGCCAGCCAGCCTCCAATCGAGGGAGGGCGGGAAGCGGAAGTGGAAGTGCGCTTGTCTGGGCGCATGCGCACTAGGTCCCAGGGGTGGCAGACGCATTCACCTTCCTCCTGTGGCAGTGAAGGAAGCGAAGGAGCCTGCAGCTTCCGGAGGTGCCCCGGCTCGGCCCTGCTGCATCCCAGGTGAGGCCCAGGGGCACCCCTCCTCTCGCCCCGAAGCCGCTCTTATAGCATTTTCTCTTGGTTTTGGGATTTCTGTGTGGGAAGTTTGTGTCTTTCTACCATTCCTGCCAGGATATCTATGTTGTGTTCATCGAAACAGGCCCAGGTTTCACTCTGAGTGTATAAATACATTTACAAACATATTAACTATATGTATTACTGTGTTAGAGTGTCATTTTGTGTCATTTTGGTTGGTGGTGTGCCCTAGGATTTTGTAAATGTAAAAAGTGTGCCGCGGCTCAAAAAAGGTTGGGAAACACTGGTCTAAATCCCAATTTCACTATTTTTGGATATTACCTGCACAATGTCAGTTTCTGGAATGGGTTTCTTTGATTTCAAAACATTTTTTTTCAAACAACAGTCTCTTTTGTAGTGAAGCATATGGGATTTCTCTAGAACACTTCCAAAGTAATTGTGTTCTGATTTCTGGTTTGAGCATAATTTTTATTAGCCAGTGTGTGTGTTGTATTTGCCTTGAAATCATCTGTCGACATATGGCGACCCATGAATTTCACAGAGTTTTATTAGGCAAGTCATAATTAGAGGTGGTTTTGCCAGTTTGTTCCCTTGAAATACAGCACCTCGTATTTATTGGCAGTCCCATATCCAAGTATTAACCAGTGCTGACCCTGCTTAGCTACTAGCTAGTATCTGATGCTTTTACAAAATTTAGGCCAATATGTCATTGTTTATGCAGACACTGCAGAGATAGGCAGTGAACATGTAAAGAGAGAGACGTTTGTGAGGTTGATATAAATAGCTGATTTTTCTCCCTGGAAACAGGCAGCAAGTGGCAAAATATTTTGGAGGCTAAACAGGTTGCAGTACATTTATCATTAACATTTAATGTTGGCATCAGAGAATTGAAAACTGGAATCAATACTGGATATGAGTTGAAGGACAAGAAGATTTGAGAGAATTCCATAGCATTGAGGCAGGGCAGTTAAAGTGGTGTCAAACTGCATTAACTCTACAGTGTGGATTTGCCTTCTCTCTCAGGGAGTCAGCTAATACCTAAAGTAAGCTAGGATTCTGATAAGACTCAGCAAAACACTACCAGTTTGTAAATTTTCTCTGTTTCAATAGGGTTTGATCACAAGAACCACAAATGCCTTGTTTAAACTGATGTGCTGCAACAACAGCACCTGCTGGACTGTACTTACCTCTTTGCATGAATCAGACTTGTTTTGACTAATTGCTTTGGATATATTTCCAGTTTAGTTTTTGCTAAATCGAATTGCTTTTATTCTCTGGAATTTTGCTTGTTTTGTTTTACTTTAGATGCGTATAGGCTTGCATTCTGGCTCAGTCTTTGCTGGCGTCGTGGGTGTTAAAATGCCGCGATATTGTCTATTTGGAAACAACGTAACACTAGCCAACAAATTTGAGTCCTGCAGCGTCCCGAGGAAAATAAACGTCAGCCCAACAACCCACAGGTGTAGTAGTCTAAATGTCTGGGAATTACGTTATGCTGGTGATGACCTATTTATCGTTTCCACAAAAAATAGGTCATCACATCTGCATCTTTTTTTTTTACCCCATAGTATTGCATCACATTATGTTCGGATCTCAACTGATAATGACATTCTGTTTTAGTATTCCTGTGTGTGGCTTTTGGTGACTTATGCATCTCAGTCCTGAACCTGTTTCACAAAAGTGGTGTTCTCCTTTCAGCGAGCCAACTTGATGTTGAATGAATTAGAGCCCTTCTCAGTTGATACATGATTTCCTAAACACAGGAACAGGGGAACACTTAGTCCTATCCTTTCCAACATTGCTTCAGTCATCTGCAAAATTATGCATCTGGAGAAAAAAAATTGTGTTCATGTGAAGCTTTCTTGTGTGAACAAGATCCATAAATTTCAAGCACATTTTTGCATTTGTGGAAAGTTTACAAACAAAGAAGTACTCTTGTTGATTTGTATTAAACTTTCCATGGAAGCTGCTGTGGTTCAACAGATTAAATCAGGGCTGCACAGGAAGTCGATCCCGACCGACCAGTCGATCGCAGGACAGAAGGAGGTCGATCGCAGCAGGATGGGGCACTTCTCAGAGGGGGCGGAGCCAGGCCACACCAAGCCCCGCCCCCTCCCTGGCTTCGGCACTCCCAGCAGCTGCTCCAGCCTTGAGGAGAGCAGGGCCAAGTCAGCCTTATGCACTGCCATCTTCAAGCCTGGAGAAGCTGCTAGGAGCTCCAAAGCCAGAGGGGAGGGGGCGGGGCTTGGCGCGGCCTGGCTCCACCCCCTCTGGCTTCCACTCTACCAGCAGCTTCTCCAGGCTTGAGGATGGCAGTGCCAAGCCAGTGATGGCATAGCTAGCACAAGGCTGGCTTAGCTCTGCTCTCCTCAAGGCTGGAGCAACTGCTGGGAGTGCAGAAGCCAGAGGGGGGCGGAGCCAGGCTGCGCCAAGCCCCACCCCACCCCTCCCCTCTCCAGCCTTGAGGAGGTAGGTAGATCTTTCTGACTTGGTTTTATTATAAGTAGCTCGCATGCTGAAAAAGTGTGGGCACCCGTGCCTTAAATCCTTGTGCCAGCTGAACTGCTGACCTAAAGGTCGGCGGCTCAAATCCGTGAGTTGCAATGAGCTCCTATCTGTTAGCTCCAGTTTCCTTTGCAGGGACATGAGAGAAGCCTCCCACAGGATGGTAAAACATCTGAGCATTCCCTGGGCAACGTCTTTGCAGACGGCCAATTATCTCACACCAGAAGCGACCTGCAGTTTCTCAAGTTGCTTCTGACATGATAAAAAAATACTTTCCATATAAGGAAAGTGATAATAGAGTAATTGCTACCTTGTTTTTGTATTCAATACCCGAACAAGACCCAAAAAACCATAAATTATTGCCCCCAAGCACTGGAAAATATGTTATATCTGGGATCTTAACACTAGAAGTCCAGTAAAAGCCCTTAGTTCTTAGAAGAAAAACACCTTCTGACAAAAAATCCAATAAAAAGTTTTCCTTGTGCAACTGCTATAGAATTGGTACCATAAATATGAATGAATGCTTTGGTTCACTTTAAGTGACAGCATTTCAAAACAGGTGTCATGTATTTGATAGTTCCTAGGTGTGAGTTACATGAAAGGGAGCTATGCATTTGCAGTTAATTGCTCTTGGTTCTGAATTCCATTTGACAGTTATCAAATGAAACACATGGCACCTGTATTGAGATGCACATACGTAATGCGAGCCAAGAAGATAGTTTACATAAACTTGTGAAGTATATTGCCTTATTCATTGTATTGTGGTGATTACGTCATTTTTTCATGTGGCAATTTTAGCGCCATCTTAGATCATCATTTATTTTTTCATATGTTTTTAAGATGATACCCCTAAAACATTTTTGTTGTATTTCATGTGAGTTTTATTGTGAGCAATTATTTTAGGATATCATATTTCCATTTGAATTGTAGGCTTTGGGGGAGAGGTCAGTGTTAACCATCCTCTCAGTTGGCACCCTCCAGAATAGTTGTACTATGATTCCCATCATCTGGTCCGATTCTGAAGTAAGCTTTCTGAAGAAAATAGTGGTTACAGTCAAACACAGATGACAAATATATATCAAAGAAAACAACATGAGCACTGTTTAAAATTGTCGTTATGTGTAAAGGGGCAGAACGAACTATAGGTTATATATCAGGGTTGCTCATTAGGTAGATCACGATCTACTGGTAGATCGCATAGGGCATCCTAGTATATCGCAGGCAGGGTGGGAGGAAGGCTCAGTCCTGCCCCGCAGGCTCCCAACGCCGCCCAAATGCTGCCGGCCCTGGGTTATCTGAGGTCTTTTCAACACAGTTGAATAAAATCCCATGTTATCTGCTTTGAATCAGATTATATGGCAGTTCCCAGTTCAAAGCAGATATTGTGTTATATGTTTCACATTTTTGTAGTGGATAGGTAGATAGATCATTTTGACTTGGTTGTTTTATAAGTAGCTCATATGCTGAAAAAGTGTGAGCACCCCTGCATATATGATAGATTTTTTTTTAAAAAAAGTTAATTGTATTTACATAAATACAAGTGGAGCCTCCGGTGGCGCAATGGGTTAAACCCTTATGCTGGCAGGACTGATGACAGAAAGGTCAGCGGTTCAAATCCGAGAAGTGGGATGATCTTCCATCTGTCAGCTCCAGCTTCCCATGTCGGGGCACGAGAGAAGCCTCCCACAGGATGGTAACACATCCAGACGTCCCCTGAGCAACGTCCTTGCAGACAGCCAATTCTCTCACACCAGAAGTGACTTGAAATTTCTCAAGTATCTCCTGGCATGGAAAAAAACCTAAAACAAGTACACAGTTTTCAAAACAGAAATAGATTTTGGCCTGTAATTCCACAAACTGTTACCTTGATTATTTTCTAGTCTTAGTGGTCCTCCAAGGTTGTCCACAAAATAGAATCATAGAATCATTGAGTTGGAAGAGGCCATTCAAAGCACCCCTGACAGATGGCCATCTGGCCTTTGTATAAAAGCCTCCAAAGAAGGAGCCTCCACCACACTCCGGGGCAGAGAGTGCCACTGCTGAACAGCTCTCACCGTTAGGAAGTTCCTCTTAATGTTGAAGTGGAATTTCCTTTCCTATAGTTTGAAGCCATCAGGTCTTCGCAGAATAGTGCAGTCCAATAATATAATTGCAATATGTCCAATGACTATGGAACGGCCTGAGACTATGATTTTTGGATGGCGTGATTTTAATATTGAATGTAATTTGTAAATGTTTTTAATATGTATTAATTTTAATCCAATTGATTTTAAGCTTAATGTTTGTATGTGTTTAAGGCATTTAATAATTGCCATATATAAGCTGCCTTGAGTCGCCGCTGCCGCTGCCACCATCCCCCCCCCCCCCCCCCCAGGGTAGAGAAAGGTGGGGTATAAATAGAGTAAATAAATAAACAAATTGTCCGTGTCCTAGTCTCCAGGGCGGCAAAGAACAAGCCTGCTCCCTCCTCCCTATGACATATTTATACATGACCATCATGTCCCCCATCAGCCTTCTTTTCAGCAGGCTAAACATTCCCAGCTTAATTCTTTTAGTTAACAGAGACAGATGTGTGTAGATATTAGGAGGAGCCTCTGTACAAAAATTCTGCAGTTATGAGAGAATCTGAAACTTTATTTTTGTTTGAGCTTTCTTTCCAGATCTTTATAGTGTACTGGTTATTTCAACGTAAAAAAGAGTTACTCGCTTTTGCACATAGGAACTAATATATTTTGTTGTTAATTTTAGTTAACAATTATGTTTATTGTGCATCCATTCTATATAGTTTTGATTTATTTTATATTTTGTAACATCATTTCTATTCTTGTGCAGGTTACTAAAGGATTACCCAGGCTTTGTATTCACTCCGCGTTCAAGACAGGATCTTCCCCCCAACTTTCCAAGTGAAATTCCTGGGATCTGTTACTTTCTTGAGGCTTATCTCCAAGGAACACATACGAAACCCTGGTGTCAAAAGGAGGACGCAGAAGATGAAAGCACAAATTTCTTGGGGACGCCAACTAGCACAGACTAAATTACGTTTTCTTGCCATTTTGAAGATAAAATGTGTTCCAACTTTTGTACTAACGAAAATGATTTTTTTAAAAATTTGAAACCGTGACAGCACTTTAGTTTCTTAACACCTAAAAGCCAGTATTAAAAGTACAACGGATATGTCACATGCTACTTTTAATGTTTCTTTTAATCTATTTGGCATAGAGTTATTTGGAAATTGGAAAATCAGGACCAAGACAGGTTAGTTCCTCACAAGAGGAGAGAATCCTTTTAGCCTGAAAGTCAAATCCAATTTCAGATAAGTTTTTTGGTGCTGCGTCTCTAAGTGGCATGTGGAGCCAAAGACAAAGGGATGGGACCAAAAATACCAGCATAGTATAACTTATAGCTTTCACTGCCGATAAAGGAGCATTTTGTAATTGGGGGTGGGATGGGTGGGGAGGGATGTAAAAGCTGAAATATTGCCAAATAATGGGGGAAGAGGGTCAAACCATCTGGAGATTGCAGAATGCAAGATATGAAACACCAGAAATGCTCTATTTGAAACTAGGACTTGCTGTTCCTCGCCTGAAAAATGCAATGTGACAATAGGTGGGAAAATTCCAGTTAGCTAACATCTCTTCCTTTGCATTGTCGAAGGCCTTCGTGGCCAGAATCACTGGATTGTTTGTGTGTTTTCTGGAACATATATGGCCATGTTCACCTGCATCTATGACAGGCATCCTCAGAGGTTGTGATGCCTGCCATAGATACAGGCGAAACGTCAGGAGAGAATGCTTCTGGAATATAGCTGTACAGCCCGGAAAACACACAACAATCCAGCTCTTTCTTTCTAGCCCAGGCCTAGGCAAACTTCAGCCCTCCAGGTGTTTTGGACTCCAACTCCCACAATTCCTAACAGCCTGCCGGGAGGGCCGAAGTTTGCCCAGGCCTGTTTTAGCCCAAAGTTACCATGCCAGTTTGATAGGGAACCTTTTTTTCCCCAGAGAGAGACTGTGTGTTTATACCAAGTATGGGCAAACTTCAGCCCTCCAGGTGTTTTGGATTTCAACTCCCACAATTCCTAACAGCTAGTAGGCTGTTAGGAATTGTGTAAGCTGAAGTCCAAAACACCTGGAGGGCCGAAGTTTGCCCATGCGTGGTTTATAGCTTTCCATTATGCCCAGCATTTAGAAACAGCTTCAGGTGAAGGGACTGGACCAGGGGTGGGCAATTACCAGCCCTCCAGGTGTTTTGGACTTCAACTCCCAGAAATCCTAGCCAGTTTACCAGCTCTTAGGATTTCTGGGAGTTGAAGTCCAAAACACCTGGAGGGCCAGTAATTGCCCACCCCTGGACTGGACCCTTCAGCATTCTGTCCATACCGAGCCAAATTGTCTGCCTTCCAACACCCGTATTTCAATAACTAGCATGCAGACAATATTGTTACACCCTGTATTTCGAGCCAAATAAAATGTTAGACATTATAATGAAATCTTATTAATGATTTCATAACATATTATCATCACAAGCACAAATTATTGCTAGTATGCGTTAGCATCTCCCAGTTAACAATTCTGAAACCAGCCCCATAAACAAACAACAAAACGGAAGTTTGGGAGAGGAACTCATGCAGACTAGGAAGGATGTTTTCTGTCATCCATTTTAAGTCTCGTGTCTCTTTTGTAACCAAGTCTTCTGAAGATTTTGAAGGAAGCAGCTAGGCTTGCTCTCACACTCCCACATGGCTCATTTTTCAAGCTAGCAATGTGGAATGGGATGGTAGCTCACTTTGTTTAAATGTTCTATTAAGATGCATGCCGAATGTCTTGTGAAAGGTATGTTCAGTCTGCCTAGGCCAATGATTCCCAAACTTGAGTGCCTAGTAATTGTCGGATTGCAGACTTGCAGAAATCCTGACCATGGATACCAGAATTTGTCATCGAACATCTGGGGACGCAAACTTGGAAATCACTGGTTTAGATGTAAGTGGAGTCTTGGGTGACACCATGGATCCTGTATTTATGACTGAGGAATGAGATGATAGGCAGTCACTTAGTTGATGGGAGATGAGCAGGATCTGGTCTGATGTTAATGAGGAGGCAATAATGGATCCAATGAGTGATGCAGTGTTTCGTTTAAAGAGTTTATGTATGTTTAAATATTCCACTTGTAGTCTGATATTGGTATAATAATATTTATCAATTTATAAACATAAACAAAAATCACACAAATTAAAGCAACCCATTGTAATATTTTACATTTTGCAACATATGATTTATCTCAATTCTATTTCTTCCAACACTAGATCTTTATGCACTCTTCATTACGTGGCTACTTTTCACAGGGTAGTACAATGCACATTCAAAGTATACAGCATTTACATTACATGTGATGTGCACTGCGAGCATGAAATTCAGATCTAGACCCAGTTCCAATACCATAGTATATGCATATGTATTGTAAAAACCACAACAAAAATGGTTTGGCTAATTATATCTTTGACTACGCCAGTGGTTCTCAACTTGTGGGTCCCCAGATGTTTTGGCCTTCAACTGCCAGAAATCCTAACAGCTGGGAAACTGGCTGGAATTTCTGGGAGTTGTAGGCCAAAACACCTGGGGACCCACAGGCTGAGACACTGGTATATTGTCACACACACATAGCCAACCTTCCAATCCAAGTTAACAACCACCCTTACTTCTTGTAGTACCTAATGTCATTTTGGCTGCATTTTGTATCACAAATCTCCCACTATTTAAATTTCTTGGAAAATGATCGGGTTTGAAGTCCAGTATGACCTCCATATCCACAGGAGATACATTCTCAGACTTTGCATAGGTATGCGGAACTGCAGGTAGTAGTATCCCCTATTGAACTGAAGAAGCTCTAGCCTAACAATATCCTAAAGGAGACCTATAAAATATCTAGAGAAAACAAATTTTGTCAGACAGGGATAAATGAAAGCACAGAAAGCAGTCCTGTGGATAGAGGGGTCCTGCTGTGTCCATGGGGAGGAAGGGAGAAAATACTTCTCCCGATTCAATTTCTTCCTAAGCAGTTGAATAAGTCTATCACATCTCCACCTGCCATTTTCGAAGCTAAATAGTTCCAAGCATTGTAATCCTTCCTCATAGGATATTTGCTCTGGCCACTTGATTATTTTGGTTGTCCTTTTCTGTACTTTCTCCAGTTCTAAGACACCACGTTTGAGGTGCTGTGAGTAGAACTGTGCACAGCTCTACTCACAGTAGATTCCATCATTGATATGTATAAATGCTGATTGTTGTTTTAGTTGGTCAGTCTTCCCCTTTCTTAATTCTCAGCACGGAATTTGCCTTTTCCCCACAATATCTATTTACTGGGTTGTTAAGTTATACAACACAAAATCCCTTTACTGGTCACTCACCACTACCCAGAGCCCATTAGTGTCTGTACGAATACACACACACACACAAACGAGAAAGCAAATTAAGTGGGAAGCTTTTGTCTCATGGTACATCACTTTCCAGTTGCTTTTTTGAACCACATTTTTCCATTTTTAATATAAATTTTCCTAGATCCAAGAAACATTTTTGTTTGTTCTCTCCATCCAAAATAATATCCCCCAGTGGCACAATGGATTAAACTCTTGTGCTGGCAGGACTGATGACCGACTGATCAGCAGTTCAAATCCGGGAAGAGCGAGATGAGCTCCCTCTGTCAGCTCCAGCTCCCCATACGGGGCATGAGAAAAGCCTCCCACAAGGGTGGTCATACATCAAACATCTGGGCGTCCGCTGGGCAACGTCCTTGCAGATGATCAATTCTCTCACACCAGGAGCGACTTGCAGTTTCTCAAGTCACTCTTAACATAATTTGGTGTGTTTGAAAACCTGGCCGCCTCATTGTCACTGTTAACCCCATGAACAAGTTGAAAAACCACAGCTGAGGTACAGGTTATTGGCAGAGTTGTTTATATGTCCCCATTGCCAGTTTTCAATGTCCTGATCAGTGTCAGTCACCGGTCCATAAAAAGCCCTCTTTTCTTATGTCATGAGTCTTAGCAGCATAGAAGTCTTTGAAGAGGAACTTCCTGTTGAGATTCCACTATAGTTTCGAACTATGTTCCAAAAATCCTGGAGATATTGAACCTTCATGACTATTTCTTTCATTTTCTAAAAACACCAAATCCTGTGTTGTTCTTGTTCCACCTCTTCCTCCTCCTCCTCCTGCAGTGAAGTGTGTCTGGGTTGCACTTTATTGACAGCTTCCCGCCTACACATAATTTACATTTGATAGCACTGAAACTCTGATTTCAAACTACTTCATATTATGTCTTAGAAATCACTTATGGTTGGCTTCCCATATAGTCAGTTTCATAACCAATTGTTCTAATTGTAGTGTTTTATCCTATCTATAAATGTTACATCCTTGCCATAATCAGAATATACATCAATTCAGTCTATTCTTTCTTTGGGTGCATCCCTTCCTGAATTCATTCTCCATCTCAGATCACCTCGAGTAGTTTGGTCAGGACAGCAATAAAAGATGTCTATGAGAAGTTTAGAATTCAGCAATTCACTTAAGGTGCAATCTTATGCATGCTTACTTGGCAGTAAGTCCCACTGAAATTAATAGGACTTATTTCTGAGTAGACCAACATGGGATAGTTCTACATATGTAATTATCAGTTGTTTCTAATGTTAGTATACAGAATATGCCACTTACTGCATCCTGCATTTTTTTCACTGTCCATAAATTAAATATATGTAAAATATTGTATAATCAATGTCAAAGCCTCTATGTTCAAAACGCATCTTAATTCTGAGTTAGAAATCTTATTTCAAGGAGAGCAAATCTTCGCTGTTCTGTATTATACCAATATATGTTTTTCCAATAGTTGCTATTTAAGTTTTAACTGTTAAAGGTGTAAAGTGAAACGCTTCACAGTATTAAAAACGTCTTAAGCGGGTTGCGTAGCATCCAGCATAAAAGAGTGAGGACATAAGGTGAGGTACAAATAAAATATGTATATATAGGTTTTGGATGTACTGTGGGTGTGTTTTGATATATGATGTCAATAAAAGGAAATACACTAGAGTGGTGTACAGAGCATTTTGTGTCAAAGTTGTATATGAAACTCCTGGCCTTGTAAGGATAGAATCATAGAGTTGGACGAGACCTCATGAGCCATTCCAATCCAAGCCCCTGCCAAGAAGCAGGAAAACCACATTCAAAGCACCTCCCAGAGATGGCCATCCAGCCTCTGTTTAAAAACCTCCAAATAAGGAGCTTCCACCACACTCTGGGACAGAGAGTTCCACTGCTAAACATCTCTCACAGTTAGGAAGTTCTTCATAATGTTAAGGTGGAATCTCCTTTCCAGCAAGTTTGAAGCCATTGTTCGGCATCCTAGTCCCCAGGGCAGCAGAAAACAAGATTGCTGCCTCCTCCCTATGACTTCCCCTCACATTTTTATACATGGCCATCATGTCTCCTCTCAGCCTTGTCTTCTGCAGGCTAAATATACCCAGCTCTTTAAGCTGCTCCTCATAGGGCTTGTTCTCCAGACCCTTGATCTAGTTGCCCTCCTCTAGACACATTCCAACTTTTCAATATCTCCCTTCAATTGCGGTGCCCAGAATTGGACACAGTGTGATTCCAGATGTGGTCTGGCCAAGGCAGATTAGAGGGGTAGTGTGACTTCCCTGGATCTAGATACTATGCTCCTATTTATGCAGGCCAAAATCTCACTGGCTTTTTAAGCTACCGCATGACATTGTTGGCTCATGTTTAACTTCTTGTCCATGAGGACTCCAAGGATGAAACCATAAAACAGCAGCTAACTACTTTGAATCCTGTCTTCTTTCTCCTCTGAAATTTGGTGGCTTCATTGACATTGACGGCATGAGCAAAGACAAGTATGGTACAGGCTATGATCATGGTCACCCTTTTGAGATCATGGTAGATCCCTGCCAAAATCCATAAAGCTCCCAACAGTGCCTGCCATTGTCAAAACAGAAGGCAAAAAGTTTGTTTCACTGGACTATACTACTGGTAGCCAAGACCATGAAACAATAAGAATACAAATGGAGCCGTCTCGTAGTATCTGACTAAAGGTCCATGTATGCTATTGCCCTGTTTTCGAACTGCTAGGTTGGCAGAGGCTGGGGCTAACAAAAGGTTGGTTCACTCCATCCTTGGATTTGAACCAACAACCTTCCGATCAGCAAGTTCTCCAGCTTAGCGGTTTAACCCGCTGCACCATCAATATATGTAGTATGCAAAGAAATGATAATCTTGTGTTCATACTCCTACTAATGGACTGGATTTTGTGAATATATTCTGATTCCACAAGAAAATATAGAACCTGGACCCATTCCTAAGCTGTTGAACAGGCATTAGAAGAATAAATTTTGGACAGTTTTAGGCTGAGATAGGAAAGTAAAAAAATTACCTTAGGATGTGAAAATATGAAATGAGCTATTCAGCTGCCATTTATAGTCAAGCCCAACAATGGCACTGAAGCATTTCACATGTCTTCACTTTAATCTCCTATGAGTAACAGCAACATCCTGGGGACTATAGTTTAAACATAACCATATGGTAAAGCACTGTTATCTCGCTTTTTGTTGCAGTGGGACAGAAAATTAATTCAAAATGCTTGTAAAAATAAGGCTTCAGTTCCAGATTTTCTTCTGTGAATTGAAAAACCCAATTAAAAGGAAACGAGATTAAAACAAAAGCTGAACTTAAACGAAAAAGCATTTGCTGTCATCAACACAATTCCACACAAATGACAGTCCTTTCTAAGAGTATTACCTTTGCATTGAAATCCACAAGCATGTGGACAAAATCAACAGAAAGGAAGAAACCATGAAAATGAACAAAATCTGGCTACCAGTATTTAAAAACTCTAAAATCATAACAGTAAATAAAGAACAACACTACAAAAACCAGGGGAATTCCAGATGATAAACAATCAGGGTTAGCAAATCACCTCAACAAAGGATTCCTCCAGGCAGTAGGAAGCCAGACCTTGAAACTGCTACGCCATTAAAGGTGGCCAATTGAAACATTCACACCTGTTGCTCTCCAGGCAGGGAAAGCCCTCTGACTTTAAACACTACACAGCTGGGGGGAAATGCAAGCAGTTTATTGAAGATATTTTAAAAGCAGTTGCAGTAAAAAGCAAACCACAAAAAATAGTTAAATCCAATTATGTAGAAAGATAAGTAGAAACAAATAGCCCAGGAAATTAGTCCATCAGAGTTCATGAAAACAAATACTGAAACTTCCAAGGTAAAACCCCCAAACTTGAACAAGAATCAAGGCACTTAGCACAGGAATCTATCCAAGGCAAGGCTTCCAGAGACCTAGGACAACGTCTTGACTCAGTTCCAACGTTGCTTCGTCTGGCTACAGATTCTGTACTTGGCACTTTTATCCCCTCATCTACTCTATATCCCAAGCAGCCAGAAATTGATTTCTTTTCAGCCTTGACTCTGTTATTAATCTCTCTCACAACCTGACAGAGCACCCGAGAGTTTGGTTTGTTTGCCTGTGCTGACTGAAAGCATTTCTCCTATCTACTGGCTCATTAATTTCTGCAGCTAGCCCAGGTGCTGAACTTTTCTCAGGCTCAAAGCCTTGGGAATTCAGGCCTAGAGAATATTCCATCATCCCCAAACCCTTCATCAGAAAAAATCACTTTGAACAGGAATCCCCTTGTCATTCTCTAAATCTAGAGCACTGATTCTCAAAGTGGGACCGCCACTTTGAGAGGTGAGGCGATCCAAGGGGGTAGGCGGTGAGGCAATCCAAAGGGGCGGTGGGAGGCTCAGTGGGAAAGGCGGTGAACCCCTTTAAGGGGGCGGTGAACGATTGGCCATTTAGGAGGGGGTCACGTGCCCTCTTATTTGGCCCCGCCCCCTTCGCGTTGACCTGCATATTAGATATTTGGATTAGAATTCGTAAGAGTAGCAAAATTATAAGTAGCAACGAAAACATGGTTGGGAGTCACCACAACATGCGGAACCTTATTTAGGGGTCACGGCATTAGAAAGGTTGAGAACCACTGCATTAATATATATATATATATATATATATATATATATATATGTTTAATTGCTATTAAATTTAAAAAATAATTTATAGGGGGGCGGTGAGTAATTTTTTTTCTGGAAAGGGGGCGGTAGGCCAAAAATGTTTGGGAACCACTTATCTAGAGCAACCTCATCATTAGAAACAGCATTAGAAACATGAACCTTGTCACTCCCAATATCCAGAGTACCCTGATCATTAGACACAATCACAGGCTGAACTCCAACACCACCTACCTCAAACAGACAAGAGTTCTTTCTCCCACCCTGGACATTCCACAGATACATAACCCCATTCTCCTAGTTTCCAAAAGACCTCACAATCTCTGAGGATGCCTGCCATAGATGCAGGTGAAATATCGGGAGAGAATGCTTCTGGAACATGGCTATACAGCCTGGAAAACTCACAACAACCCAGTATTCCCTTCCTTTCTATGACATATCTAGCAGTTTTCTTATTGTGATACTCCATTTTGAGGATGTTGCAATGTGTTAATACAATGCATCTCTCTGGGTGTCCTTGCTTTCCCCAGTTGTACTCTAATACAACAGTTTGGGATATGTTTTCTCCCAAGTACAAAGGGCGGATCTGAATGTTAAATATGCAGTTATGTTGGAACATGAGGTTAGACATACAGTCAAAGAAATAATAAACTGTGCAGGAATTTGGAATAAAATAAACAAACCTCTAAAGATATATGTCCCATGGGCTTCAGGGGTTTTAGTGCTGAGAGCAAAGCAGTTGATCTGCTTGTACCAGCGGGTGGAAATGAGCACTTTTTCTGTTGCTAAGAAATCATCACCACAAAACGGCTTTTGGATACTTACATTGCAAAAGCTGAAGCTCTGGATACCGTAAAGATTGCGATTTGGAATCTTCCTTGTCCCAATTAATTCCGCATACATTTGTATTCCTGGTAGCTTTTTAATGCCACACACATAATGATTATTTGAAATGTATAATGGTGATAATTGACCCAGATTTAGAAAAGCTCTCTGTGCCCTGGAATAAATGAGAGGCTTCCAAGGAGACAATAAAAGGGGTAGAATAAACTTGGGTAATCTTGTGGTTTCTCCATCATTAACCTCTTCCCTGTGCTGATAAGGAAGAATCATAGAACCATAGAGTTTGAAGAGACCTCATGGGTCATCCAGTCCAACCTCCTGCCAAGAAACACGAAAATCGTATTCAAAGCACCATCCAGCCTCTGCTTAAAAGCCTTCAAAGAAGGAGCCTCCACCACACTCTGGGGCAGAGAGTTCCTCTGTTAAACAGCTCTCACAGTTAGGAAGTTCTTCCTAATGTTCAAGTGGAATCTCCTTCCCTGCAGTTCGAAACCATTGTTCAGCATTCTAGTCTCCAGGGCAGCACAAAACAAGCTTGCTTCCTCCTCCCTATGACTTCCCCTCACATGGCTATCATGTCTCCGTGGAGCCCCTGGTGGCGCAGTGGGTTAAAGCACCGAGCTGCTGAATTTGTCGACCGAAAGGTCACAGGTCCAAATCCGGGGAGCAGGGTGAGCTCCCGCTGTTAGCCCCAGCTTCTGCCAACCTAGCAGTTCGAAAACGTGCAAATGTGAATAGAACAATAGATACAGCTCCATGCAGTCATGCTGGCTTTCCATGCAGTCATGCTGGCTTTCCATGCAGTCCACATGACCTTGGAGGTTTCTATGGACAATGCCAGCTCTTTGGCTTAGAAATGGGGATGAGCGCCAACCCCCAGAGTCGGACACGAATGGGCTTAATGTCAGAGGAAAACCTTTACCTTATCATGTCTCCTCTCAGCCTTCTCTTCTACAGGCTAACCATGCCCAGCTCTTTAAGTCGCTAGTCATAGGGCTTGTTCTCCAGTCTTATGAGTAGCGCTTGTTCTCCAGACCTATGAGTCACCCTCCTCTGGACACATTTGAGCTTGTCAACATCTCCCTTCAGTTGCAGTGTCCAGAACTGTATTCAAGGTGTTGTTTGACCAAGGTCGAATAGAGTGATAGCATGACTAGATTCCCATTGATGCAGGCCAAAATCCCATTGGCTTTTTAAGCTGCCGCATGACATTGTAGGCTCATGCTCAACTTGTTGTCCACAAGGACTCCAAAATCTTTTTAACACATACTGCTCTCGAGCCAGGCATTGTCCCCCATTCTGTATCTTTGCATTTCATTTTTTTCTGCCTAAATGGAGGATCTTGCATTTGTCACTGTTGAACTTCATTTTGTTAGTTTTGGCCCATCTCTCTAATCTGTTCAGATCATTTTGAATTCCGCTCCAGTCTTTTGGAGTATTAGCTATCCCTCCCAATTATGTGTCGTCTGCAAACGTGATGAGCATGCCTTCTAACCCTTTGTAGGTCACTCCTTATTCCAGGAGCAGAGCCTGAAAAGGTTACTTTTTTGGATTAGAATTCCAAGGCTATTTCCATCAGAACATTTTACTCAACCAGTAGAATGACACCAGGAACCAAAGCATTCCATAATCCAAACTTGGAAAAATTACAAGAGAGATGTTTAACATTTTCTATTTGTTGACACTATAGATAAGAGGAGAGAAGAATTAAGTTTAATGTATTAAAAGCATACTTGGCATCTAACTGGAACATTACATTTGCAAGAATTCCCCAAAAGGCTACAGAAAGATGGAGAGAGAAGCTTAGATCCATATGATTTATTTATTTATTTATTTATTTATTTACAACATTTATATGCCACCCTTCTCACCCCGAAGGGGACTCAGAGCGGCTTACAAGTCATATGAACATACAACATACTACATTATTAGCAATAATTTAAAATTATTATCACTCCCTTGTAAATTTGGGGAGCTTCTTTGGACCTCTTACTTATGATCACATTGTATCCAACATAAGTCAGACAGAAAGTGACAGTCAAATTATCACATAAGATATATAATACTCAAGGGGATACAATGCAAAATGGATATAGGCACAGGCACTTGGAAAGCTTGCTCTGGAGGAGTGGGGAGGAAAGAGGATATGATAAAATAAAATAGATATCACGAAGAAAAAAAGTATGATTTAAAGGTTAATAGAAACCTATTCCAAAGAAACTGGTAGCATAGACAGCTAGGGTTTTGTAGTAACTGGAGACAGAAAGGGATTTCGAATCTCCACTGAAATCATGTCAATGATACTGCTGAAATCACATTGCATTTTAGCCTAACTTTAAAAAATCAATTTTGATCATAGATATCAGCACCTCAGATTATGTCATTAAAATCTGGACTAAAACCCAGACCATATTGACCAACACACTGACACTGGAGTCATTAGCCTAACAAAACGTACTAAGTTTTCCTGGAAACCTGGGAAGGTCCATTAGCCAAAACCATTGTTCATGTTACATCATGTACATCAGTTTCACAGCTGAGAAACCTAGTTGCCTTGCATGAATGCCATTTTCCCAGGAAGGTTATTACTCTTTAATACATATATTAATTGCTATTAAATTGCTATTAATTTTTTTAAAAAAAATCTAGGGGGGTGCTGAGTAATTTTTTTTCTGGACAGGCGGCGGTAGGCCAAAAAAAATTGGAAACCACTGCATTAGACTCACTGAAATAATGAAGCTTGTTAGCAAAACATAAGAGAGGTTTATACATCTTCAATAATACTCTAAGCCTGAAGAAAACGGAAGTCCTCTACCAGCCCGCACCACAGGAAGAACACCATCACCCCCACGTCAGCATAGGCAAATCTGTGCTTAAGTCCGTTCAGCAGTTCACCTACCTGGGAAGCATCATCTCTTCAGATGCCAAGATTGACAAAGAGATAGATCACAGATTATCAAAGGCATATAGTGCACTCGGAAGGCTTCACAAAAGAGTCTGGAGCAACAAGCACCTGAGGCAAAGCACCAAAATCAGTGTGTACAGAGCTATCGTACTGTCTATTCTCCTCTATGGGTTCCTTCCTAAGAATCTTCGTTCGCGAAGTAATGCCGAGAGAGATTTAAATAACAAATCTGGAGATATTTGAAATAAGACTAATTTTGGACTTAGTCGTACAAGAACATGTTTGTGCCCAAAAATATGAATGAAAATTCACTTGGTTGCTATCAAAGCCACCTGTAATGCCCAGCATAAATGTGATCTTTGTCATGCAGTTTGCTCCTGAATTCTCGAATTTTCTTCAAACAAAAGTTACATTGCAGGGGAGGGCAAGGGGAAGAAAGGGGTTGCAGTGTTTTTTTCCCCTTTCTATTTCTGTCCCTTCCAGCTGTAATAATTGGTCTTGCTATTTGCAAAGGGCAGAAAGCTGAACTTTTCCCTGTGCTCTCTTTGCTTTCCTTCCATTTTTTTTGCCTCTTTAGCTCTCTGCTCCGTTTTGACCTTTTATGTCATCTGCTGCCAGCTGAAATTTCCCAGACTGTAACATTCTTTTTCAGCCGTGGGCCCTCCTTACTTGCAAACATCCTTTAAAACCTCAGCTTTGTTTGATTCTACAGCTTCTGAACATCTGCATGTTCTCTAGTTAGAAGTTCATTTGGAATGGATTCATCTTCCATCCGGTACAGATCACAACGCTGGGATTTATCGATGTAAGAAAAGTAATTGACTTGGCAACCGCGCTTTCTCAAGCATTTCATCAGTGACTGTTTTGGCTTCTTGCTTAATACATCAGATATACTTAAGGCAGTCTTTTGGAAGATGTTATATGTTATCTATGATCTGCTGAAGGTTCTCCTGCATTAAAAGTTGCTCAGAATGTTTACATTGATACAGTTCAAAATGCAATTTTATAAATTTGAACTGAGGCCTTTCTTTTGCTACTAGGAATGGAATCACCATTATTATTAGTATTATTGTTATTATTATTTAATTGCTATTAAGTTTATTTATTTATTTGCAGTATTTATATTCTGCCCTTCTCACCCCGCAGGGGACTCAGGGCAGATTACATGGCAAACATTCAGTGCCATAGACACACAACATATATAGACAGAAACACAGAGGTTATTTAACTTTCCAGCTTTCATGAGGGCATTCTGGCCACCAGGGGAGCTGTCGCTTGACCGTCCATTTGAGACACTGAAGGAGTACTTCCTCATTCTTTGCTTGCTTGTTGGTTGCTGGCTGGCTGGAGATGTCGTAAACTATGGTGTCGTAAATTAGCTAAATTAGCCTCCCCACATAAGCGATACCTAAATTCCCTACTTGTCAGATGCAACTGTCTTTCAGGCTACAAAGATCGATAGCAAGCTACACACAATGGTTGGAAGCTCACTCCGACCCGGGCTGGCTTAGAACTCATGACCTTTCAGTCAGTAGTGATCTTAATGCAGCTGACTCCCAGCCAGCTGTGCCAAAGTCCCAAAGTTGGCTTTGACTTATGGCAACCCTATGATCTTTGGGAAACTTTTTTTATTAACAGCCGTGCTGTAAACTTGCAAACTCACAGCTGTAACTTTTCTCATCCACCTGTAATGTGGTCTTCCTCATTTTGTTATCGAGCAATTTGGAAATAGCCTGGCCCATAAGGGGCAGAGGCCCCAAAAGTACCTCTAAAGAAAGGATCTTAGAAAGAGACTCTGGTGAGTAAGACATAACACGCCCTTTCCCCCAAATAATCTCATCAAAGAAGTCCGGAAGAAGATGCCACTGAGGTCTTTATTTCTCATCAGCTGATAAGGGTGACGGCCGCAATATCATTGCCGCAAAGCAGTCATGAGGTTACATTCAAAATACATGACATTTTATAAGGTTACAGATTCAAATGTCCCACTTCCCACCCCCAGACTGGCTTCGCGTTGATTGGATGGAATCTTGCTGCCTGGCTGCGCCTTAGCCAATGAGGGTTCAGTCCGCTTCCGGTTTCCAGCCAATGAGGGCGAAGAGGCGGGCGATGAGTAGAACAATGAAGGCAGAAAAACATTTTGATGGGATTAAATATGTAGATCAAGTGGCCAAGTGTTCAGCAAGAACCCTCCTGTTCTCAGGCCGAGCAATTTTATTGTCTTTTGGTTGATGATCAAATGTCCTCATCTGTGTTTTTCTCTGTTTGATAGACACAGACTAATATATTTATTGTTGCAGGGTCTCAGTTCTTTGGATGGTAAACAAATGAAGAAGCTGTAGCCATGTACCAGTTTCCGAGGCTGATAGAGGTAGCCGTTTATGAAATATAGAAATAGTTTTGCCTATTAATCAATGGCACAAAGGCAGGCTAAACTCAGAAGCCTTTGTCTATTGATTAGCAGAAACCAGTTTTGGCCCAAGGAGGAGAGACTCTTTTGGAAAGAGCTAGCTCCTGCTATTGTCATGCAAATGAGGCTTGTGAATGGGTGATTAAATCACAGGCTTCAGGAATGCAGCTAGCAAGCCTCGCCCAAGGAGCTGGCTAAAGGTAAACAATGGCACTTTCATATTTTTAAAATTATATACATGGGGAAAAGATGAGGGGAGATACATTGGGGTTTATGGGGAAAATATACCATCCAGATCACCCCTGCCTACCAACCAGAAATATACACAATTTATTCGATTCATAAAAGATAGCCCAAGGGGTCCTGGAAAGAAAGGAAAAAGTCTTTGGGAATTCATGTGGGTGATAAACCATGAGATCCCTTGCAGGGGAAAAAGCGTCCTGAGTCCATGGGGTGGAAAAAGAGGGGAAACTTTGCAAGGTTCATAAAAAGTCTTTGGGAGTGAGCAAAAGTCCATAAGAGTAATGCAAAAGGAAAATAATTGGGTGTATTCATAAAGTGTGGGTTTCAGGGGAATTGTCATGTGGGACCATGGGGCCATGGGAAGAGCCTTAGGTTCCCATGTGGGGAAAGATAGGGGATTATGGGATCACTTCCAGCTTGGTGTTCTTGGGGAAACTATGAATCCCTTGATTTTTAACTATCTTCTACAGAGCCCAAGAAAAAAAGGGGGGGGTCACCTCCGATATCAATTTTCTATTGCCACTTTTCCTAGCATTTACAGCACTGCCTTTTCTAATGACACATCAACTCACAATGTGTCCAAAATGTTATATTGACTTCTAGGGAGAATTCAGGTTTGATTTGTTCTCGGATCAATTAATTTGTTGTTTTATCAGTCTATATCCACAGAATTCTCATCTAGCTTCACATTTCAGTTGTCAGCTTTCTGACCAGCATTCACAACCATACATAAACATTTAAAATACCATGGAATGGATGGTCCTGATTTTGGTATTTAGTGATAAATGTTTATACTTTGGGATCTTATGTAGTTCTTTGATAACTGTTCTTCCACGTCACAGTCCTCTGATTTCTCAACTAAAATCTCCATGTTGATTTATGACAAGGTAAAGAAAATCTTCAGCTCTTCAATGTCTTCACTATCCACTTTAAAATTATGCAGATCATCCATGACTTCATCATCTACTTTAAAATTATACAGATAATCCATGACTATGGGACCCACGGCACACAATGGGTTAAACCCTTGTGCCGGCTGAACTGCTGACCTGACAGTCGGTGGTTCAAATTCCATCTGTTAGCTGCAGCTTCTCATGTGGGGACATGAGAAAAGCCTCCCACATAAAAGTAACACATCTAGGTGTCTCCTGGGCAACATCTCAGCAGACAGCCAATTCTCTCACACTAGAAGCAACTTGCAGTTTCTCAAGTTGTGTTGCACTCCAGAACAGGAATAATCCTCTGACTTTAAACACCATACATTGAATAGGAAAACAATCCTTTTATTGAAGATAAGTAAAAAGCAGCAAAGTAAAAAAGCACTTCAAAGAAATAGGTAAATCCAATTAAGTGAGAAGATAAGCAGGAATAAAGTAGTCCATAGTAGAGTTCAGCACAGACCATAAAAGCAAAGTCCACACATCTCTAATTTAACTCAAAAAATCAGGAATACATTGATCCAAGGCTTGGGTAAGCAATCAGTAAATCCAGGAAACAGAACCACGAAACAAGGAGTATCTTGGCATGAATCTTCAAAGCAAGACTTCAATGAAACAAGGACAAGAAGTTAGCATGATTCTAAATGATGCTTCATCTGACTACACATCCCAAACTTGAGACTTTGATCCATCCCCTCGTTAGCTAGGTCACTAGCAGTCAGAAATTGGTTTCTCTTTAGCTAAGGCTTTGTTATTGTTTTCTGTCAGAGCCTGGCAGAGTGCCGAAGTAGTTGTACAGCTCTCCTATTTTGACTAATCTCTTCTCATCTATCTCTTTGCTCATTATCTTTGCTATTATTAATTTCTGCAGTGCTGAGCTATTTTCATGTTCTCTCTCATGAGAACTCTCTGATAACAATTCAGAAAGCACAACATCATCCCCACACCCCTCAAGGCCATTCTCATGGGAAACTACAGGGATCTCGGGGAGATAGAGCGGTTTATAAACAAAGTTTTATATTGTATTATATCTCCTAGTTATTCTCTGCATCAATATCACTGACCAAACCATTGCCATCTTGAAACTCATCTTGAACCTCATTAACACCATTGCCCACATCCAAAGCACCCTGATTCTGAAACACAATCACAGGCTGAACTCCAACAAGTTGCTTCTGACATAATAAAAAAATCCATAGCTATCATTTGACCTTTGGGGACTGAACATATATTCCATATTTTGTCTGTTCCAACTAAAGTTCCGTCCTCATGATGCACTTTCCCCTTTTGTTTGTTCCTTTTGAGCTCCTCCCTTAGAAACACATTCTCCCACCATTTATCTCATCCAGGGTTTTATCAATGTTATCCTAGTGTATTTGGCCCGCCCACTGTGTTCTATTTCTCTATCATGTTATTTTGTAATTGTTTATTTTATTTTGTTTTTTCATGTATTTATTTTGATGGTATTTTCTGCTTCTTTGTATTTTATTTTGCTGTACTGTAATTTTGGGCTTGGCCTCATGTTAGCAGCTCTGAGTCCCCTTTGGGGAGAAGGTGGCGGCGTACAAATAAATAAATATTATTATTATTATTAATGTTCAACTGTAATGCCTTTTTTACACTTTTTACTAGTTATTGTAAAAATTCTACTGATCAAGGATTTATTTTAGTGACTTAAAAATATGTTTCATCTGTTTGTAACTATATTAAAAAAGTATTTAATGTTTTTGATCTGCTACTTTTATTTTGATGGCCTGGATGCCATCATACTAAATGCCATGGGTTTAGTCATATTGATTTCTGTGAGTGAGTCTCCAAGATGGTGAAAGAATTAAACTGAAGTATTGCTTCTTAATTGGAGTTAAGTTTGTATTATACCCAAGGCAGAGGTCTGCTGCGCGGCTCCTGGAGAAGATCTTGCAACATCTTTTCTCCCTCACTGACAGCAGAAAAACTCCCTAAGTGCCTCCTCCAGAGAGGGCCTGGCTGGGGACTTGCTTTCCCAGCAGCACTTTCATGGGGCTCTGAGTGCCTCTCAGAGCATGACAGGAGTTGAAGTTTTTATCTCGTGTGTTTCTCAGCCAGTAAAAGGCCTGGTTGTGTCCACAATCTGATTGGCTGAGAATGGGTACAACTGGCAACTACAATTCCCAGAACCATCTCTTGTGGTTTGTCTTGTTTTTAAAAATGTTATAGTAAGAACTTATATATTTATTTATTTCGGACATTTATATCCCGTCCTACCTCAACCTCTGCGGAGGGACTCACGGCAGCTAGTGCTAACAGCAAAAGCGTAAATATAGATCATAAGTAAAAACAATATAAACATTATTAAAGTATCATAAAAACATTAAAACAATTGCCATTTTAAATCGTCATCCTAAAAACATAAGAGTCATTAAAACCATAGTTCAGCCATCACGTCAGTCTAGGCTGCAAAGGCCTGATCCCACAGCCAGGATTTCACCTTTTTCCGGAAGGTCAGGAGGGATGGAGCGGATCTGATTTCACTTGGGAGGGAGCTCCATAGTCGAGGGGCCACCACAGAGAAGGCACTGTCTCTTGTCCCCACCATTGCGATGGTGGGGGGACAGCGAGCAGGGGCTCCTGGACGATCTTAAGGTCTTAGGTGGTTTGTAGCAGGAGATACATTCGGACAGGTAAAGTGGACCAGAACTGTTAAGGGCTTTATAGGCCAAAGCCAGCACCTTGAATTGTGCTCGGTAGCTATTAGGCAGCCAGTGGAGCTGGTGTAGCAAGGGCGTTGTGGGCTCTCGATATCCCACTCCTGTGAGCAACCTGGCTGCTAAGTGTTGGACTAGCTGAAGCTTCCGAACAGTCTTCAGAGGCAACCCTACATAGAGTGCATTGCAGTAATCTATTTGGGATGTAACCAGAGTGTGGACTACCGTGGCCAAGTCTGACCTCCCAAGGTACGGGCGCAGCTGAGCACAAGTTTTAATTGTGGGAATGCTCCCCTGGCCACCACTGAAACCTGGGGTTCCAGGCTCAGTAATGAGTCCAGGATCACTCCCAACTGCGAACCTGCGCCTTCAGGGGAAGTGTAACCTTATTCAGCACAGGTGGTAACCCTAGGCCCTGTTCGGCCTTCTGACTGACCAGGAGAACCTCTGCCTTGTCTTAAAGTAATTCTAAATAATCAGTAGATTGATTGATTGTTCTGAAACTTGGCAGACCCACAGTTATAAACAGGGTCTGAAACTGAGATAGGATTCATGCAGATTGGCCTTAAAATAACTGAGGATTGAGCCTTTAAAGTTTCCCATTGGAGCCAATGGACCGAATTTTTGACGAGTGACAATGGCAACACTCTTCCCGATTCGAGTAACTTCCCGGTAAACAGAATGAGGAGTTATCCGAAAATGGACCCCGAAATGGCATGCCTTTTGGCTGAATTGTACAAGCCTAGTATTCAGTTAATAAAGGTTACTATATGAGTCTGTTCAACCTTTTTTATGACTGCATCCTGATAGTTCCAGCTATGAATTTGCCCTACTGCACTTTGACCATTCATTGCGGGGTTTTTTTTTTACCTTTATCGAATTGCGGACACCAGTTGTTTGGATCTTTTCCCAATTAGACTCTTTCTGCCAAGAGAAGAACGTATTTAACCTTCATTTCCCTGTAATCATGAAAACCTCTGGGGGCTTATGGGTCTGCGTTGCAAGAAAACAGTAATTAATCCCTTGCCTTAAAAGTCTGTCTTGGTTAATGAGCATCCTGTTTTTTCATTGTCCCCAAAGACTTTTTTTTGCTTCTTTTAAGTGCAACGTAAAGGAAATCTTTTAAAACACATGATATTTCTTTACCCTTGCCCTGTAACGATCAAGTATACTTGGACATCATCTTTATTTTCCATTGCACATGCAATCTGTGCCAGTGATGCTAGCCTTAGATGAAGGAAATGGCAAATTTCCTGCAAACAGATCTTGCCAAGAAACCTGTAGTGAGTTTTCCTGGTTTTATGGCCATGTTCCAGAAGCATTCTCGCCTGACATTTTGCCCACATCTATGGCAGGCATTCTCAGAGGTTGTGAGGTCTGTTGGAAACTAGGAAAATTGGGTTTATATACTGTGACCCCTTGCTACTTCGAAGTTCACTTATTGCGGACTCGCTTTTTCGCGGGTTTTAAAAAAAGAGAATTTAAGTAGCGAGGGAACACTGAGGATTGAGGAGGCGTCGTGGGGCCCAAGCAGTGGCAAGAGGCCTATGCGGAGATGAGGAGAATGAGGAATAATACATTATAATAATACACTTTATTTATATTCCGCTCTTCTAACCCCTAAGGCGACTCAGAACGGATTACAGGTACACATACTTAGCAGACAATCCCTGCCGTTTCCACATACACACATATAGACGAACAGAGGCAAACTCTGGCCACCAGGGGGAGTTGACGCACTCATCCCTCAGCCTTCCCAGCATCCCTTGTTGTTCCTTCCGCATTCCTCAGCATTCCTGGAGTTCTTTAATGGCCTCATAATTCAGTCAAAATTTGCCTCCCCACTTAATGTAGTACCTTTATCTCCTACTTGACAGATGCAACTACAGATGCAACTTTCAGGTTGCAAAGGTCGACAGCAGGCTACACTTAAAGGTCAAGCACCCACCTCGACCTGGGCAGGCCTCAAACTCATAACCTATTGGTCAGAGAGATCTTATGCAGCTGACACTTAGCCAGCTGCGCCACATTCCCAGTGCAGGAAGGTAAGGAGGGCGGGGGGAGGTGGAAAGAGCCACGCCCTCACCTTCCTTACCTTCCTCTTCCTCCTCCTCGTTGCCACATGGGGCCTCTTGCTGCCACTTGGGTCCCATGTGGCGTCACAGCAAGAGGCCCAGGCGGTGAAGAGGAGGAGGACGACAAAGGTAAGGAGGGCGAGGGGGAAACAAGAGCCGCTCTCTCGCCCTCCTTACCTTCCTTGTCCTCCTCCTCAACACTGCATGGGGCCCCTTGCTGCCGCTTGGGCCCCACAACTGAGGAGGTCTCGTGGAGCCCAAGCAGCAGCTAGAGGCCCATGCGACGGTGAGGAGGAGGAAGAGGAAGGTAAGGAGGGCGAGGGGGGAAGGTGAGGGGGCGTCCCTACTTTGCGGAATTTCACTTATCACAGGTGGCCCTGGAACGTAACACTTGCAATAAGTGAGGGACCACTGTATCTGTGGAATGTCCAGGGTGGGAGAAAAATCTCTTGTCTGCTTAAGTGTTAAAGTTACAATTGCTCACCTGACTTGTCCACAGCTGCATGGTGTACGGTAGACTCCTGCAGAGGTAAGAGGATTCCTCAGGGCAGGAAGCAGCCAAGCTTTGAAGCTGCAAGGCTATTCAATGCTAATCCAGGAGATAAAGTGCCTCCAACAGACAAGAGTTTTTTCTCCCATCCTGGACATTCCCTATATATATATATATATATAGAGAGAGAGAGAGAGAGAGAGAGAGAGAGAGAGAGAGAGAGGCAACTAGACAAGTGGGGTGTGTATGTATGTATGTATGTATATAGAGTTTTTTCTCCCATCCTGGACATTCCATACACACACACACACACACACACACACATATGGAATACATACATATATACATACACACCCCACTTGCCTAGTTTTCAACAGCCCTCACAACCTCTGAGGATGCCTGCCACAGATGTGGGTGAAATGTGAGGAGAGAATGCTTCTGGAACATGGCCAGACAGCCAGGAAAACTCACACCAACCCAGTGATTCCGGCCATGAAAGCCTTTGACAACACAAGTTTATGATAGGCTTATGATGGAGTTGACTTGAAGGCACACAACAATAGTAAATTAGTTTTTTGGATATCTGGGATTGGAGAGATATGAGGGATTGCCACTGAAAGGAGAAGTTTGTGCATGTAAATAAAAGTTGAAGAGTATTTCTCGTTTTCTCAGCTGGAACTACACTGACAATATGATTTATTGCTATGGAGTCAAGAGTAGTGGTCCTTCAGTATCCACTGGGATTTGGTTCCACGACCACACAAATCTGTGGATGTTCAAGCCCCATGATATACAATGACATAGTAAAATAGGGTCCCTTATATGAAACTAGCATATGTTCCCAGCATTGTACAGGTTTCATTGGGACTTCTGCCTACCTACTTTCTCCCTTCCCCAGCTCTGGGTAGGTCCATCTCACTGCTGCATGGCAACAATCTTTGGGCAAACTCTTTTTGTGTCTCTTTCTTTCCTTCCTGTGTTTCCCTCATATACCTTCTTCCCCTCTTCTTCTTTCTTCTTTCTTCTTCTTCTTTCTTTCTTCTTCTTCTTCTTCTCTCTCTCTCCCTCTTCTTGCTTTCACTTTCCTTTATTACTTTTTCCTTATTTCTTCGTACTTTCACCCCTTCCTTTCTCTTCCCCTTTTTCTCTTCCTTCCCCTTTCCCCCCTTTCTCTTCTTTTTCTCCTTCCTTATTTCCCCTCATACACATGCCAACGAGCTGCTTCACTTCCTTTATTTCCTAGTGACATCACAAGTGGACACTTTACCTAACAACAACTAAATGACTTTCCGATATGGCTGATTTGAGATGGTTGTCAACAATTGATTTTAAATTGGAGAGAACAGATTTTAGTGTTTGTGTATATTTATAATTTATTTTATGTTTTATGTAATTTATTATATTGAACGTTTGCCATATATATGTTGAGCTTCGCCCTGAGTCCCGCTTGGGGTGAGAAAAGCAGAATATAAATGCTTTACACCACTGATTATCAAAGTGGGCGGTGAGACGATCCAAGGGGGCAGTGGGAGGCTCAGGGGAATTTGGGGGGGGGGGGAGTGAACCCATTTAAGGGGGCAGTGAGCAATTGGCCATTTAGGAGGGGTCGCACGACCCTCTTCTTTGGCCCTGCCCCCTTTGGCTTTGCCCCCCACACGCAGGGCAGAGCGAAGGCTGCAGTGCAAAGGCCTCTGTGTCCTCCAGCGGAGCCTCCCCGCCACTGCGGAAGAAAGCGTGGCCTTCCCCGGCGGTGGCAAAAGCAACAGAAGGAGCAGGACAGCCCGGGGCTTCCGCGGGGAGAGCAGGCCTCGCTTCTTCATCCCCTCAGGCCGTGGCTGCCCATCATCTCAGAGCCCTCTCCAACGGCGGCACGGTGAGCATATTAGATATTTGCATTATAATTTATACGAGTAGCAAAATTATTTATGAAGTAGCAATGAAAATATGGTTGGGGGTCACCACAACATGAGGAACCTTATTTAGGGGTCATGGCTTTAGAAAGGTTGAGATCCACTGCATTAATACATATATCTTTTTTTTGTTTAATTGCTATTACATTTTTTAAAAAATAATTTCTAGGGGAGCGGTGAGTAATTTTTTTTTCTGAAAAGGGGATGGTTGGCCAAAAAAAGTTTGGGAATCACTGCTTTACATAAATAAATAAATAAATAAATACATAAATAAATAAAAGTGGTACAGTTTTAATTTTTTAAGTTGAACACCTGTTTTAATCTGGATAATGTGTGCCATGTTTGGTTCAGATCCGTCAAGTTTTGCAGGAGCCTTTGTGGTACAAACATTGTATGAACAAAATCTGGCTACCAGTATTATTATTTTTTTTAAAAAACCCTCTAAAATCAGAACAGTAAATAAAAAGCAACATGCAAAAAAGCATAGGAATTCCAGACAAGAATCAATCAGGGCCAGCTAACGCTTCCCCAAAAAGGATTCCCCCAGGCAGCAACCAGCCAGGCTTTGAAGCTTCAAGGTTATTCAATACTAATCAAGGTGATCAAGTGCAACATTTAAACTTGCCTCAAACAGGCAAGAGTTCTTTCTCCCACTGTGGATATTACACAGATGTATAAACCTGACTTGCCTAGTTTCCAGCAGACCTCACAACCTCTGAGGATGCCTGCCGTAGATGTGGGTGAAATGTCAGGAGGGAATGCTTCTGGAACATGGCCATACAAGCCCAGAAAGTCACAGCAACCTTAGTGATTCCGGCCATGAAAGCCTTCAACAATACATTGATGCTGATATCTATAGATGGCAAAATCAATGTTTGCTTTTTGGGTGAGGATGATTTTGAGAATGTTTTCAAGCTCTGTAGGGTTGAATCCGTGCATGCAGAATCTGTGACTATATAGGATTGGGTTAAAACAGAGCTAGCCGAACCCTTCTTTAAAAAGAGCGCATAACAACACGCCATGTACATGATTGATAGTCCAGAATAATGAAGCTTGTGGGAAATGTGATAACCTTTGTTAATAATCTACTCTGCTAAACTCTGGAAGGAAAAAAACTGGAAAGGTAAATCTGCAAATTAATTAGAGGCTGCCATATAATGTAGTTTGAATCTGCATTATGTGGTCAGTGTAGACCGATATAATGCAGTTTAACTGCACTTGATGATTTTATATGGGTCTATACTGAGCATATAATGTAGATTCAAACTGCATTATAGGGCATTACAGATCCAGGCCTATGGGCCCTTCCAAACAGGCTCTATGTCCCAGGATCTGGTTTCAGGTTTTCTGTTTATCCCAGATTATCTGGCAGTACGGACTCATACAATCCAGGTTAAAACAGAAAACCTGGGATCAGATCCTTGGACATAGGGTCTGTCTGAAAGGGCTCTTACACTGGATCTGTACTGCCCTATAATGCAGTTTGAATCAATGTACACCCATATAATGTATTTATTTATTTATTTATTTATTACTTCAAACTTGTATACCGCCACTCCCCGAAGGCTCGGAGCGGTTTACAGAAGTTCAAGTAACACAACAGAAGCAAGAATACACGACACAATAGGGAGGAGGAAGGGAAGGGGGAAGAGGGGGGGGATAGGTGAGGGCCATCAAAAGAGGGCAGGCAGGGGAGGTCAGCAGGATCGCTGGCACCCGAGAGTGGGTGGAAGCCAGCAAATGATAGCCTGCCTGGCAGTTCCGACCCGCCCCGCCGAGTGTCCATCCCGCCGGATCAAGCAGGGCTCCAGATGGCAGGAAAGTCCTCATTGCCTGTCCAGGCCGTCCTTCAACCAGTGGATGCAGGGGCTGGGCAAACCTCTCGGAGGAGGGTCGACCCTGTCCCCTGGTCCATGGGCTGAAGAGACACAGTTCCCCTCTCCGCTCTCCGTTTCCGCCTCCGGGGCAGGGTCCGTGTCAGGAGCGAAGCTCCCAAATGGCTGCATCCGGTGCAGGGTCATCCAAGGGCGGGACCTCCGGTGGTTGGCTGCATCCGGTTGCAGGGTCCTCCAAGGGCGGGACCTCCAGTGGTAGGCTGCATCCGGGTCCCGCTTCTTCCCAGGATCTGGACACATGGCAAGGCTGGGGCTTCAAGACCGCGCCATGTTGGGCCTCTCTTCCTCGGATGCTCCCCAATTCTCCCAACGGAAGCAGGCATCCGGGGGGCAAAACAAGAAGGCCGGGTGGCGAGCCTGCCAAAGACTAAGGAAGTATTTTCTGTTGCTCATGGGGGTTCTGTGTGGGAAGTTTGACCCAATTCTATTGTTGGTGGAGTTAAGAATGCTCTCTGATTATAGGTGAACTATAAATCCCAGCAACTACAACTCCCCAATGTCAAGGTCCTCTTTTCTCCAAACTCCACATTTGGGCATATTGAGTAGTCATGCCAAGTTTGGTCCAGATCCACCATTGTTGGAGTTCACAGTGTTCTCTTGATGTAGGGGAACTACAACTACAAAACTCAAGGTCAATGCCCACCAAACCCTTCCAGTATGTTCTATTGGTCATGGGAGTTCTATGTGCGACGTTTGGCTCCATTCCATCGTTGGCGGGGTTCAGAATGGTCTTTGATCGTAGGTGAACTACAAATCCCAGCAACTACAACTCCCAAATGACAAAATCAATCTCCTCCCCAATCCCACAAGTATTCAAATTTGGGCGTATCTGGTATTTGTGCCAAATTTGGCCTAGTGAATGAAAATACATCCTGCATATCAGATGTTTACATGACGGTTCGGAACAGTAGCAAAATCACAGTTATGAAGTAGCAACGCACATAATTAGATGTTTCGCGTTGACCACAACATGAGGAACTGTATTAAGGGGTTGAAGCATTAGGAAGGCTGAGAACCACTTGTCTACACTGACCACACAATGCAGATTCAGACTGCATTATAGAGCAGCCCTTGTGACCTGTTTGCAGTTTGAACCAATGTAGACCCATATAAAGTAGCCCAGTGCACTTAGAGTGCATTATATCAGTCTACACTGATCACATAATGCAGATTCAAACTGCATTAGAGGGCAGCCTTTGTGACCTGTTTGCTTCCCTCTGATTAATTCACAGACTCACCTTTCCAGGTGTGTCTGCAGAAAAATAAATGAGCTTTCCCTGCATACATTCAGGTAACTGACTCTACACTATAGAATTAACGCAGTTTGATACCACTTGAACTTCGATGCCTCAATGCTCTGGAATAAGGGGAATAGCACTATGGAATTTAGTACAGACGAGGCTATTTGACAAACTACAAATCCCAGGCTCCCACAGATATGCATTCCTGAGAGATGTAGTTTCACAAGATCTCAAGCCTTCTCTGCCGGTGCCTTGACAAACTACAAATCCCAGGCCCCCACAGCTATGAATTCCTGGGATACGCAGTTTCCCAAGATCTCAAGTCTTCTCTTCCGGTGTCTTGACAAACTACAAATCCCAGGCTCCCACGGATACGCATTTCTGGGAGATGCAGTTTCACAAGATCTCAAGCCTTCTTTGGCGGGGCCTTGACAAACTACAAATCCCAGGCCCCCACAGCTATGAATTCCTGGGATACGCAGTTTCCCAAGATCTCAAGTCTTCTCTTCCGGTGTCTTGACAAACTACAAATCCCAGGCTCCCATGGATATGCATTAATGGGAGATGCAGTGTCACAAGATCTCGGACCTTCTCTGCCAGTGCCTTGACAAACTACAAATCCCAGGCTCCCACAGATATGCATTCCTGGGAGATGCAGTTTCACAAGATCTCGAGCCTTCTCTGCCGGTGCCTTGACAAACTACAAATCCCAGGCTCCCAGGGATATGCATTCATGGGAGATGCAGTATCACAAGATCTCGGGCCTTCTCTGCCGGTGCCTTGACAAACTACAAATCCCAGGCTCCCAGGGATATGCATTCATGGGAGATGCGGTTTCACAAAGATCTTGGGCCTTCTCTGCCGGTGCCTTGACAAACTACAAATCCCAGGCTCCCAGGGATATGTATTCATGGGAGATGGGAGATCCCGAGCGGTTTCACAAGGTCCCTTGGGAGATGCAGTATCAAGATCTCGGGCCCTGCCGGTGCCTTGACAAAGTACAAATTCCAGGCTCCCACGGATATGCATGCATGGGTGGTGCAGTTTAACAAGGTCTGCTGGTGCCTTAACAAACTACAAATCCTACAGGACTGGGAAATGAAGGCTGCCAAACTGCAAATCCCAGGATTCCGCGAGAGGCACAGTTGCCAAACGGCCTTGAGAGACAGTGTAGTACAGACGCGCCTCTCGCCCTGCTTTTTCCCATCCATTTAACAAACCCTTTCCCTCCCCACCGCTTGCTTAGAATCTCCACCTCGGCTCCTGATTGGACGCCAGCGTCCGGGCTGCGCTTGCGATTGGCTACGGCGCAGTGACACTCAGGAGGCGCCGCGGATTGCGGGGGCGGATTGGCGTCAGGAGCTGCTGGCTGTTCCCCGCTACCTTTCTTTCTCCTCGTTGTCCTTCTTGCGTCTCAATAGCCAGAAAGGCCGCCGAGGTTCGGAGCAGGGAAGGCGCGATGGTGAGTGATGGAGGACGGCGGCCGCTTCCCCCCACGGCCGGAGCTGCGAAGGAGATCAGAAAGGGAAAGATGCGCGTTGGGGTGGAAGATGGAGACAGCGGCGAGTGGGAGCGAGGAAAGGCCGCCGAGGGAGAACGAGGGAAAGGCAGAGAAGATGCGACGGGGAGGGATGCATCTACACTGTAGATTGAATGCGCTTTGGCACCGCTTTGACAACCAATGGCTCAAGGCTATGGAATCGTTGGGGTTGCAGTCTGGCACAGCCTGTTGTAGCCTTCACTGGCTTAGAGTGCCTCAATGAACTACAACTCCCATGACGCACCTGCAGAAGTCTAGAATGAATGCAGCTTGGCAGCTTTCATTTCCCAGTGCTGTAGGATTTGTAGTTTGTCAAGGCACCAGCAGAAGGCTCAAGACCTTGTGAAACCGCATCTCCCATGAATGCATATCCATGGGAGCCTGGGATTTGTAGTTTGTCAAGGCACCAGCAGAGAAGGCTCGAGATCTTGTGAAACTGCATCTCCCATGAATGCATATCCGTGGGAGCCTGGGATTTGAAGTTTGTCAAGGCTCTGGAAGAGAAGGTTCGAGACCTTGTGAAACTGCGTCTCCCAGGAATTAATAGCTGTGGGGGTCTGGGATTTGTAGTTTGTCAAGGCACCGGCAGAGAAGGCTCGAGATCTTGTGAAACTGCATCTCCCATGAATGCATATCTGTCGGAGCTTGGGATTTGTAGTTTTTCAAGGTACCGGAAGAGAAGGCTCAAGTTCTTGTGAAACTACATCTCCCAGGAATGCAACTGGGAGCCATCAAGGCACTGGCCCAGTGAATTCATTTCCCATTAATGCATATCTGTGGGAGCCTGGGATTTGTAGTTTGTCAAGGCACTGGAAGAGAAGGCCCGAGATTTTCTGATACTTCATTTCCCATTAATGCATATCCAAGGGAGCCTGGGATTTGTAGTTTGTCAAGGCACCGGAAGAGAAGGCCCGAGTTTTTCTGATACTTCATTTCCCATTAATGCATATCCAAGGGAGCCTGGGATTTGTAGTTTGTCAAGGCACTGGAAGAGAAGGCCCGAGTTTTTCTGATACTTCATTCCCATTAATGCATATCCAAGGGAGCCTGGGATTTGTAGTTTATCAAGGCACTGGCAGAGAAGGCCCGGGATTTTGTGATACTTCATTTCCCATTAATGCATATCCAAGGGAGCCTGGGATTTGTAGTTTGTCAAGGCACTGGCAGAGAAGGCCCGAGTTTTTCTGATACTTCGTTTCCCATTAATGCATATCCAAGGGAGCCTGGGATTTGTAGTTTGTCAAGGCACCGGAAGAGAAGGTCCGAGACCTTGTGAAACTGCGTCTCCCAAGAAACCATAGCAAGGGGCATCATTCTGCAGTGTAAAAGCACCCTTAGCAACTTGCTCATTCCTATGGAATTAAGGGAGTTGTAGTTTTACAAGGCGATCAGTTTTCCTATACCAAAGAGTGCTGGGGCCTCACCCAACCCCTGTGATGGCCATAGCATTGAATCATGGCAGTTCAAATGATGTCAACAGTGTGGAAGCATCCCCTCTGTTGTTGTTGTTGTGTTTGTTTATGTATGTCCCCGCAAGGAGACTCTGAGTGGCTCGGTTGCCATTTCTTCACTTATTTAGGAGCTTCTTTCCTCCTTTTTCCTCTTCTTGTCTCTTTTCCCAACAGTACGGCTTCGTCAACCACGCCTTGGAGCTGCTGGTGATTCGGAACTATGGCCCCGAAGTCTGGGAGGATATCAAGTAAGTCCAAGGCTTTCATGGCTGGAATCACTGGGTTGTCGTGAGTTTTCCGGGCTGTATGGCCAAGTTCAAGAAGCATTCTCTCCTGACGTTTCGCCTACATCTATGGCAGAGGTTGTGAGGTCTGTTGGAAACTAGGAAAATGGGGTTTATATATATCTGTTGAATGTCCAGGGTGGGAGAAAGAAATCTTGTTTGTTTGGGGTAGGTGTGAATCATACTGCCTGGATTCACCAATAATAATAATAATATAAAAATAAAAATTATAATAATAATAATAATTATAATAACTTTATTTTTGTATCCCGCCACCATCTTCCCAAAGGGACTCGGGGTGGCTTACATAGGGAGTAAGAAGCCAGACCTTGCAACTGCTAGGCCATTAAATGTTAATCAAGGTGGCTCATTGCAACATTCACACCGACCTCAAACAGACAAGATATATATACAGTATCTGTTGAATGTCCAGGGTGGGGGAAAGAAATCTTGTTTGCTTGACGTAGGTGTGTATCATACTGCCTGGATTCACCAATGATGATAATAATAATAATATAATTAAAATAATAATAATAATTATAATTATTTTTGTATCCCACCACCATCTTCCCAAAGGGACTCAGGGTGGCTTACATAGGGAGTAAGAAGCCAGGCCTTGCAACTGCTAGGCCATTAAATGTTAATCAAGGTGGCTCATTGCAACATTCACACCGACCTCAAACAGACAAGATATATATATCTGTTGAATGTCCAGGGTGGGAGAAAGAAATCTTGTTTGCTTGAGGTAGGTGTGAATCATACTGCCTGAATTCACCAATAATAATAATAAAATAAAAATAATAATAAAATAATAATTATAATTATAATAATTATAATAACTTTATTTTTGTATCCCGCCACCATCTCCCCAAAGGGACTCGGGGTGGCTTACATAGGGAGTAAGAAGCCAGACCTTGCAACTGCTAGGCCATTAAATGCTAATCAAGGTGGCTCATTGCAACATTCACACCGACCTCAAACAGACAAGAGTTCTTTCTCCCACTCTGGATGTTTCCACAGATATATAAACCCCATAGTTTCCAACAGACCTCACAACCTCCTAGGATTCCTGCCATAGATGCAGGCGAAACGTCATGAGGGAATGCTTCTGGAACATGCCCATACAGCACGGAAAACTCACAAACAACCCAGTTGTGGGGTTTGTTGTTTTCTGCTGCTCTAAAGACCTGGACGAAGAGCAATGGATTCAAATTACAGGGGGAAAGAGTTGCCATCTAATCATGAATCAAAGCCTTCTGACAGTAAGAGTGGTTCGTTGGTGGAACATGTTCCTGCCTCAAAGTGTGATGGAGTACCCTTTGCTGGAGGCTTTTAAGCAGAGGCTGGATGGCCATCTGTCAGGAGTTATTTGATTGCATGTTCTTGCATGGCAGAAAAGAGCTTGGACTGGATGCCCTTGTGGTCTAGGATTCAGTGCTTCTCTATTGTGGACAGCTCAGAAAGTGCCACAGTGGCCTCCTTTTCTGCCCTGGGGAGATGAGCAGAGGGCGCCCCAATGCTGCAGAATTAAATCAAGCTCTCTTCCTCCTCCCTGACGCCATTTTTAATAAAATTTTTTAGAATTTTTTTAAAATTTAAAAACACGACCTTCAACTATCCAGGACCAATGTTATGGAATCCTGGGAGTTGTAGTTTCACAAGGTATTTGTCTCTGTTTGGCCAAGGAATTCCAGTCTGCACCTACACTGTAGAATTGATGCAGTTTGACACCCCTTGGACTGTCACTGTGGCTCGGTGCGGCAGAATCCTGAGAGTTGTAGTTTGGTGAGGCAGTAGCACTCTTTGGACATGGGTAAAGACCTGGTGAAAACTATGAGTAAGGTAAAGGTAAAAATTTCCCCTTAACATTAAGTCTAGTTGTGTTTGACTCTGGGGGCCAGTGCTCATCTCCATTTCCAAGCCAAAGAGTCGGCATTGTCCATAGACACCTCCAAGGTCATGTGACTGGCGTGACTGCATGGGGCACTGTTACTTTCCCACCGAAGTGGTACCTATTGATCTACTCACATTTTCATGTTTTCAAACTGCTAGGTTGGCAGAAGCTGAGGCTAACAGCGGGAGCTCACGCCGCTCCCCAGATTCAAATCACTGACCTTTTGGTTAGCAAGTTCAGCAGCGGTTTAATCTGCTGCGCCACTGGGGGCTCCAAAACTATGGGTGCATCTATTATTATTATTATTATCATTGTCAGCATTATGTTTATTTGTACCTCACTTTTTCTCCCTGCAAGGAGACTCAAAGTGGCATACATTAAAAGCATTTCAATACAATTAAAAATCTACAGAATTAAAAACAGAATCAAATAAACATTGGGATCGTAATTCTACATCGTAGAATTAATGCACGTTCACATCCCTTTGACTCAGTGCTATGGAATCATGGGAGTTGTACTTTTGCAAGATCGTTAGCCTTCTCTGCCAAGAGTACTGGCATCTCATCAGGAGCGGATCTAAGTGTAAGTGAAGTAAGCGGCTGCTTCCGGGTGCCCCGTGGCTGCGGGCCGGTGCGTGAGGCGAGAAGTTCCGCCCCGGCTGAAAAATGTTCCCCCGTCCTTTTCATCCTCTTGGGAGTGTGTTTCGCTACTCTGTCCACCAGAAGCGCTCTGTCCCAATACCGCATACGCGAAACTTTCACGCATAGACCATTTGGACGGAGCGCTTTTGGTGGACAGAGTTGCTAAAGGCACACCCAAGAGGCCGAAAAGGACGGGGGAACATTTTGCAGCCGGAGGCGAGAAGCTCTGCCCTGGCTGCAAAATGTTTCCCCGTCCTTTTTCATCCTCTTGGGAGTGCGTTTTGCTACTCCATCCACTAGAAGCGCTCTGTCCCAATAGCGCATGCGTGAAACTAGCTGGCTGTGCGCATGTGTGCTCCAGTGCGCGCGCGTGTGCACGCATGCACAATCTTTACCAGGCCAGAGAGCCAGGGGGCGCCAAAAAAAAAGTTCGCTTACTACTACCGTGTTTCCCCGAAAGTATGACACCCCCGATTGTAAGACGTATCGGGGGTGTCAGGGGGGTCGGCTAATGTAAGCCGTACCCCGAATGTAAGCCGTACCTCGTCGCCACGCCGCCGCCGCCGCCGCAACCGGCCCATCGGCCGCGGCACACCTCCGCGGCACACCTCCTTTCTGCCAGGCCTCCAAGGGAGGGGGAAGAGAGCCAGAAGCATGGCAAAGCGTGCGCTGCGTCAGAGTGACGCGTCGTCGCTTTGCCCCGCCCCTGGCTCTCTTCCCCGTTCCTTCCTTTGTCCAAGAAAGGGAGGGAGAAGAGAGCCATGGGCGGGGCAGAGCGACGACGCGTCACTCTGACGCAGCGGCGCTTTGCCATGCTTCTGGCTTTCTTCCCCCTCCCTTCCTTTGTCCAGAAAGCTGCGCCGCGGAGGTGTGACGGCGGCGGCGGCGTGGCGATGGGGTACGTCTTAGTTTATATAAGACGTACCCCGAAAGTAAGACGTAGGGGGACTTTTCGGGGGGAAAAGAAAGTAAGACGCTGTCTTACTTTCGGGGAAACACGGTATTTCTTTACCTTCATCCTGTCCTGCACCTCATCAAACGACAACTCCCAGGATTCCATAGCATTGAGCTATAGTAGATCAAGGAATGTCAAACTGCATGAAGTCTACTTACAGTGCACCCAGGGAGTGGATGAGGACATGGGGTTTCTGTGCTTCCTGCATTTGGTCCCTATCTCTCTCCCCCCCGCCCGCCCCGCCCCGCCCCGCCAATGAAAAAGAAGGCCACGGAGCTCCCAATTCCTGAGCTTGGGCCTCCAGGCCAGATGCTAATCCAGCCCTCTCTTACTTGGGAATTAATATGATTTGACACCACTATAACTGCCTTGACTCAATACTATGGATTCCCAATAGTTGTGATTTTCCACGTCTTTCCCCTTCTCTACCAAAGTCTAAAGAACTGCAGCTAGGTTACTCACAGTTGCTGGACCCAGGGAGCATACAACTCCTCTGTTACAGCACCTTCACTGGCTTCCAATTTGTTTCTGAGCCTTATTCAAGGTGCTCGTTTTAACCTTTCAAGTGTTTTAACCAGTGTTTATCAACTTTCCTAATGCTGCGACCCCTTAATACAGTTCCTCATGTTGTTGTGATGCCCAACCATAAAACTCTTTTTGTTGCTACTTCATAACTAATTTTGCTACTGTTATGATTCATAATGTAAATATCTGATATGCAGGATGTATTTTTATTCACTGGATCAAATTTGCCACAAATACCCGATACGCCCAAATTTGAATGCTGGTGCTGGGGGGGGGGTGTGTGTTAATTTTGTCATTTGGGAGTTGTAGTTGCTGGGATTTATAGTTCACCTACAATCAAAGAGCATTCTGAACTCCACCAACAGTGGAATTGAACCAAACTTGGTACACAGAACTCCTATGAGCATTTGGCATTGATCTTGAGTTTTGGACATGTAGTTCACCTACATCCAGAGAGCACTGTGAACTCAAACAATGATGGATCAGGACCAGACTTGGCATGAATACTCAATATGGCCAATTGTGAACACGGGGGGAGTTTGGAGAAAATAGACCTTGACATTTGGGAGTTTCTGCTGGGATTTATAGTTCACTTACAATCAAATAGCATTCTGAACCCCACCAATGATAGAATTGGGCCCTACTTCCCACACAGAACCCTCATGACCAACAGAAAATACTGTATTTTCTTATGGTGTTTGGTGACCCCTCTGACACCCCCTCACAACCCTTCCAGGGGTCCCAACCCCCAGGTTGAGAAAAGCTGCCCTAAACAGTTCAGGTCCAACTTACTTATCTTACCGTATCTACTCATACCAACCTTCCCACTGCTTAAGATCTTCAGGGGAGTTCTTGCTCTTGCTCCTGTTGCCGTCCTAAATGTGGTTGGCAGCGATGAGGGAGAGGGTCTCCTCAATGATCACCCAGAGCCTGTGGAATACCCTCCACAAAGAAATCAAAACAGCTCCTTCCCTTTCTTCCTTTAAGAACCAATCAAATACTTTCCTGTTTAGACAGGCCTTCAGTAAAGGAAATTCATCTCAAGTGCCAGAAAACGCCATAAGGTTACTGACTGGATCAGAGTGCAGTATAACTCGACATGATGCTACATTAATGCAAATGTATATTGTCTTTGTTTTTAAATTGCTCATTTTACGATTTCTTATATTTATTATCTTTTTGGGTTAGATTTATGTATTTGGATTGTTGTTTGTCTGACATTAAAATGTTTTGAGCCGCTCTGGGTCCCGTGAGCGAGAAAAGCGGGATAGAAATAAAGAGTGATTATTTATTATTATCTTGGTGACACACCAAACTACATGCCCAAGGAATCCATAGCAGTGAGCCATGGCAATAAAGTAGGGTCAAGCTGCATTCATTTTACAGTGTAGTTGTACTTTGAGTTAGGTATGCATTGAATGGGAAAATAAAAGAAGTTGTGCCCCTATTCAGCTTGTTATGAATGTTCCTCAAGATCACATGTATGGACTAAGGCAGTGTTTCTCAACCAGTGTGCCGTGGCACACTAGTGTGCCTTGAGTGATCATCAGGTGTGCCGTGGGAAATTGGAACCTCCAATACCCTTTCTAATCCCTCCTACGGAACACTTTTTCTTCTCCACTCGGGCTCCCTTCTTCCCAGCCTCGCTCTGCTCGCTTTGCCTCACATTGCTCATGCTGCCGCTTCTGTGTTAGGGGGGAGGGAGGAAGACGTGACCCATGCGGGCACTATTGCGCAGACTCACCCCACGTCTTCCTCCCTCCCCTCCACAATGCTCTCTGGATATAGGTGAACTACAACTCCAAAACTCAAGGTCAATGCCCACCAAACTCTTATAGTATTTTCTCTTGGTTATGGTAGTTCTGTGTGGGAAGTTTGATTCCATTCCATCATTGGTGGAGTTCAGAATGCTCTTTGATTGTGGGTGAAATATAACTCCCAGCTGTTGAGCAAGACCTTCGTGTGTGTCTTTCTGCTATTCCTGCCAGGATATCTATGTTGTGTTCATCGAAACAGGCCCAGGTTTCACACTGAGTGTATAAATATATTTAAAAACATATTAACTATATGTATTACTGTGTTAGAGTGTCATTTTGTGTCATTTTGGTTGGTGGTGTGCCCCAGGATTTTGTAAATGTAAAAAATGTGCCGCGGCTCAAAAAAGGTTGAAAAACACTGGACTAAGGCCATACCTTTATTACATTTAACTAAATGAAGAAATGTGTAGATTCTCTAGAATCCTGTGTAGAAGCCAAGTTACAACTCTCCTCCCACCCCCAAAGAAAAAGGGAAGGAAGGTAGGTAGGTAGGTAGGTAGGCAGGTTAAGCGTGAGTCCTCCGTCCTCATGACAAATGCTCTCCCCTTTCTATGAGTCTAGAAGAGTTCTGGAGAGTGAGAAGGTTTGCTTGCAATGTTATACTTTACTCGGTCCTAAAAGTGCTACCCTGTTCTATATTATGTACAGAACTGGGTTGTAAATTACACTAAACAACACTAAACAAGCCTGTAGCCTGGGATCCGATGCAGAAGTGGACACTTTTTAACCCATTGTTTGCTCCTATTAATATATAAGCATGGGATTCTATTTATAGATCTTTTTATGTGGGTTGAGGAACTCCTGTGGGTCCATGTGCTCCATTATTGCTTCACATATGTCATATTTATATAATCTTAAAAAATTACAACATTCCTTTATTTTATGTGATCAAACTTGTTCTTACATACATAGATGTGTGCTAAAAAAAATTCCCACTTTGGTTTTAGCTTTTTTATTTCATTTCAGGAGCGACTTGAGAAACTGCAAGTCGCTTCTGGTGTGAGAGAATTGGCCATCTGAAAAGACTATGCCCAGGGGGTGCCTGGATGCTTTACCATCCTGTGGGAGGTTTCTCTCATCTCCCCATATTGGAAGCTGCAGCTGACAAACAGCAGCTCACATGTATACAACAATGAGCAGGCTAAAGTATCAGTAGAACAACACAGGTGTTAGGAAAATATCAATAGTAGGCTGCTAACAGTAAAATAACATATATTTGGGATAGAAACCGCTTAACATACATACGTGACTGGAGCAACCACCCTGTAATATACCAGGCTCAAAACAATGGTTCGGAAGTCCTTAAGTCCTTTGATAGTAAAGTCCATATAGTGTGGTCCCAGAGTTCATAAATCACGGCAGTAAGTTTTGTAGTTCCAAAGTTAATCCCAGATAAATACAAACAGGTAAGATCCAGTGGTAAATCCAATAGTAGCAGTCTACACAGTCGCCGAAAATAGCAATCAAAGTATAACTTCGTATGGTGAATACCCAGCGGACGTCAGGGTCGTGAGTATGGCGTCTCCCATGCAAATGCAGATTAGTCGGAACGGCCAACGGCATGCAAATGCTGCAATAGCGGCCAAACCGTTTCACATAAGCTTTTTCAAGGCACAATAATAGTAATATTTAGACGTCCAGTATATAAAGTATTTTCTTTCCATAAACATAACCTCACTTGCGAGAGGAGTGAGGTGACTCAAAGGACTGAAGGACTTCCGAACCATTTTTTTGAGCCTGATATATTACAGGGTGGTCGCTCCAGTCATGTATGTATGTTGAAACAGGAGTTCACCCCATTCCCCAGATTCGAACTGCCGACCTTTCAGTTTGCAATCCTGCCAGTTCAAGGATTTAACCCCTTGTGCCACAGGGGGCTCCAGTTTTAGCTTATCAACCTTGTTTGACTCCATGAATCATACTTGCTTCTCCTTTGCTGCTATATACAAAAGTTAATTTAGCAAAACCTACACATCCTATTTTAACATGATTTTTTAAATATCCATACTTCTGTACTAAACATTTCTTTAACAGTAAACATTGCCATTCAAATATATCCTTCCTTTTGTGGTACACTTGTATATTCTGTATATGTATGCATGCGCTGGACTAGATTTTATAATCCCAGCATTTTTACTTCCTAGGGTCTAACTGGATCAGTACATGCACCTATGTGCAGAATGCACACTGTTACCTCACTTATTTCGGGGTTACGTTCCAGGACCTCCCACAATAACTGAAAAACTGCAATATAGGGGCGCTATATTTATTGCAATATTTATTCATTATTTTAGTAGTTATACACTATTTTAAGTCTTTATAAACTTAAAATAAAGTGAAGGAAAGGACGGAAAGGCCCTTCAAGGCTGGAGGGAGGGAGGGAGGGCTGAGGAGGGAAAGTGCCTCGGAGAGTGGCGGTGGCAAAACCCAGTGAAACAGCAAAAATACTGCGACATATATATTAAATTGATATTTTTTGAAAACCGCAAGACAGTGAGTCTGCTAAAAGTGAACTGCGAAGTAGCGAGGGAACACTATATATTTCATGTCAGTGAGTAACCAGTTCCCAGATCCTGCCAAAGATCAGTACACTTAGAATATCCCAATAGCAGAGCATTGTAAAGTTGCTGCAGAACAGACCCGTTGACTGATATAATTTCCCAGTGGCCATCTGAAAACCTGAATGTTCCAAGAAGCATTGGAGAATGACTAGTCTCTACTTACAAATGCCCAGTTCCTAGCTCACCAAATAGTACTCTGTTCTCTGCGCTTCTTCCAATCCCCCGGCCCTATACTACGCTGTTTTGCACTATCCTAGGTCTGGTCCTCTTTATCCCTGCACATGTTCTGGTTATTGGATTTTGTTGTGTATTGTTTGAGTAAGTTTTAATGCTGCTGTTTTATACCCTTATGTTTTCTTTAATTGTGTTTTATTTGATTGTTATGCTTTGCTACGCTTTATTTTAATTGTGTTTTTGTTTTCAATGGATTGCTTTGTTTTGATGTTCTGTGGACATTTTGTCCCAAGTGTAAGCTGTCCTGAGTCCCTTCGGGGAGATCGAGGCAGGGTATAAAAATAAAGTTGTTGTTGTTGTTATGTTGGGAGAGTATGGAAAAAGGACTTCAGCAAATTAACTTTCCAAAGTTCTGCTGTCCTCTCAACACTTCATAGTATGGTATATATTATAGTATGGTATATACGAGTGGAGAGGGGAGGTATGGTTTCTGAGAGGCTCCCATTAAGTTGTGGGGTGCCTCAGGGAGCCATTTGGAAACTGTCTCTATTTTTACTATTTTTATGCGCCTTGTTTGTTGTTCAATATGGTGTAAACCGTCCTGAGCCAATGGAAAAGGACGGTATAAAAGTCAAAATAATAAATAAATAAATAAATAAATTATATGATATCGTTTTTGTCCTATCATGTCTCTGGCACTGAATCTAAGGGCTGTGGTTGCGCATGTATGGTGAAGAATGAAGAAAAGGTGATAGACGGTTACCAGTAGGTGAAGCCGATAAAACCTGTTGCATTTTCTTCTTTGCTCAGTATGTCTTCTGTAACTGGAAGGCAGGGCAAACTCTTCCTCTCCTATGATGGCATAACACTCAGATGAGCAATGTTGTGCTATCTAATGTAGCTGTGAGCTGTGCGTTGGGTAAACATCCTATTACAAATGCTCATTCCCAGTAAAACTATAAACTGTATGTTTATAGTTTGAAACCTCTACTTTTTGTGACCTTGTTTTCATCATGTACATTCCAATGCTGATTAAATAGTGCATCCAGTCTTAATCTCTGACGTGTATCTGAACTTGATTTGGAGTTGTAGCAGATTTATCATGTTACTTTAATTCTGAGATATGTACACCAGTGGGTTCAGCTACATGAAATACATTCTTCGATAAGGACTGGTTCAACTGTTAAGACTGCCCTGGTTCATCCAGTGTTTCACAAGTACAATCAGGTCAAACCATTCGGAGGCAGTTGTCTGTAGGATTGCGATGTTATTGTCTATGAAAATTCATAAAGAATGCAAATGGATATATTTTTGGTTACATATGTTAAACCAAATGGAGGCTGTATTCAAATTTCTATTTGTTCTATTAATCACTGTTTTTTATATTCAAATCAATATTAATGTCTGTTCTGTATCCAAGTATGGTTGAAAGTTAATATCTTCAACAGTTTTGCCATTTCTTTGCGAGATAATAGCTTGTCCAAAGGTCAGTGAGTTTCATGACCCAGGGATTCAGCCCTGGTTTGAGAAGCTGGCAGGGTTACTTCCTAAATGAAATTCTTGTAAAGTAGACAAATAAATAAATAATTAATAAATATTTAGTTATTTTAGATATTTAAATATTTATTCTAGTACAACACTCAAACCACTACACTTCACTGGCTTTCAGAATTCCAGAGTTTGTATTTATATTTATTTATTTATTATTTTGATTTGTATACCGTTCTTCCACATTGGCTCAGAACGGTTTACAGCATATCGAACCATAACAGGGAGGCATAAAACAGAGAAATATAAAACAATTTAAACAATATTCCGCTACAACCAAGAGAGGCTAAAGGCTAAATGCCTGCCGGAACAATACCGTTTTGCAAGCTTTCTGGAAAGTCGGCAGCTCGCTAATTGCTCGCACTACAGGTGGTAGATTATTCCACAGACATGGTGCTGCCACGGAGAAGGCTCTCTGCCTGGTTGACGACAAGTGGAAAGTTCACAGGGGGGGAATCTGTAAGAGGTTGAGATCCTCAGATCGAAGAGATCTCTGGGGAACATATGGGAGTAGACGTTCCCTCAAGTATTTATTTATTTATTTATTTATTTACGGCATTTTACCCCGCTCTTCTCAACCCCCGAAGGGGGACTCATAGCGTCTTCCAAAAGGCACAATTGATGCCTACATCACAATGGCAGTATAAAAACACAATATAAAACCCTCCAGCATTCGACACTAAAATACATTAAAATACAATTATATTCACACATCCTATGCATTCACCTATGTTAAAAACAGTGTACACCGGCCCCAGACCATACAAGGCCTTAAAGGTCAAGACCAGCATTTTGAAGATGATCCGATGCTCAATTGGCAACCAGTGCAGATGCTGAAGAGTTGGAGTAGTATGTTACTTCCCTAGAATTAAGAAATGCTTGTAAAGTAGACAAATAATATTAATGAAGTTCTGTATCCTACAGATATCTTCAACATCATTTATTGTAATCTGCTCTGAGTCCCCTTCAGGGTGAGAAGGGCGGGATATAAATGCAGTAAATAAATAAATAATAAATATTTAGTTATTTTGAACTTTGAAATAATGTGGAGCTTACATTATGTATACAGTCAGTCCCCGAGTTACAAACATCTGACTTACAAATGACTCCTAGTTAAGAACAGGGGTGAGACAACCGAAAATGAGAGAAATCTACCGCCAGGAAGAGAAATCCAATCCTGAAAGTGTTATCATAGAAGAAATGTGTCTCCACTGACGCTCTCTCACCATCCTTGTTTCCACAACAAGCAACATTTTACAAAATCCAATTATCGCAGAGACAGAAGTGCAGTGAAACCTTCAGAACAGGGGCACAGGCAGCACAGACATCGCAACCATGTTCACAATTCTTAAGTGTTTCTTCATTTGATATGTATGCAATGCTGTCACTGTCTTAAAACATTTTACTGTCTTAAGACATAACATTCAATTATATTCTTCCTATGCTTGCAACAACAGGTAGCATTTTTGTGCCTGAAATAACATATCTTTGCAGGGTTCCCTGTGTCTTTAGCCCTAAATATTTCTGAACCACTAGTTAAGTATGGAAAAGCCACTTCTATTTCACATATTGATGAAAAAACAAGCTTGCTTCCTCAGGATACTGATTAATCAATGTATATAATAATAAACCTTAGCTAATTAAAGCTGCTTATTGATATCAATGCAGCCGGAATCACCTGGAAATTACCTCCACTGATATCAATGAGATTTCCAAGTAGGCCTAGTACTGTATAGGATTTCGCTAACCAAATCAAGGTTTTGTTCAAATTACCTGGTTTGACTAATGAGTAGCTTAAGTTATCGCTAGAAAAGCCCTGTTTAATCACGTATCTGCAGACTTCCAGCCCAGTAGTGAAGGAATCTGAGCATGATGTAGCAGTGCATAGACCTTAGAAGTTGGAAGAAGACAGAATGGAAAGATGAAATAGCCCAGAGCATTACTCTGGGTACTTACGTGGTTAAAACTCTGGATGTTGAGCTGTAGCATTTTGGACTACAGAAAGAGGACTAAGCTTAATTTTACTAGAGACAAAGACTTGGCTGGCGGCAGAAAGACATTAAGATATTTCACAAGAGACAACTAATGCACGTGCCAATAAGAGGCAATTGCAGACCTGACCTTCCTCTGCCACACATGCACACTTGAAGCAGCACTAGTTCAGTCCTGTGCAGATCTGTGTGTGCCTTCAAGTTGCCTTGAAGGGTTTTCTTAGGCATTTTATTTTTCATGTCAGGAGCGACTTCCGAAATTGCAAATCACTTCTGTTCTTAGGCAATGGGGTGGTATAAACAAAGGTAAATCATTACCATGCAACATGAGCCAGTGTTACACTGCAATCCAGGGAGGTTCTAGCAAATTAAGTTTCATTGGAAGAGTTTCCTGTTCAGCCTAATGGTGTGCATGGTGCGCATTGCAACCCAACCTGTGTCATGTTGATGTCTCCCGAACTGATGGCCATGCTGCCTGAAGAATTCAGTATATTGTAGTTACAATGTAGGCTGTTTCTGTGCTTTCCTTTAAAATGAGTTGTCTGATACATATTTTCACTCAAGTTGACTCCTAGATCTGGAAAGATGGTGAGAAAGGAATAGTAATCATCTGTTTCTGGGACCCAGGAGGAATCACTGTTGCAGTGAAGCATGAAAGGGGGGAAGGACGAACTTGAGACACTTAGCTGTTGGAAATAAGATGTAGGTAGTTTTTCAGCATATTCCAGCACAATTATTCTTTTGGGACTATTCATCTTTGTCCAGAGAGTCAACATATTTCTAAACACTAATTGCCTTGAAGAAACAAAAGAGTGTGGTAAGAAGTGTGAGAATTGCCATAATACGTCAATCTGTACAGATATTAAACACACCTGATTCATGGTGGGAAGAGACGGTGAAACAGTGGATTTTAATGTCAAGATAAATGTTTTAAATGCTTTGTATGTCTAGAAACTATTTATAAACCGGCATTGAATGTTTGCCATGTGTGTGTTGTGCTCCACCCTGAGTCCCCTTTGGTGTGAGAAAGGCAGATATATAATAATAATAATACACTTTATTTATAATCTGCTCTTCTCACCCCGAAGGGGACTCAGAGCAGATTACATTACACATACGGCAGACAGTCCCTGCCGACTGACATACAATTACAATACATTGTACAGACGAACATGTGCAGACAAACATGTGCAATTAGAAGGATTTTTTTCCTCTTCTGGCTGCGTCCCGGGTGCGGTTGCTCCATTACGTCACAAGGGGGTGCTGTTGCTTCATCCTCAGATGAGAGCCTCTGGTTCCGCATTCCACCTCCGACAGCCTGTTAGGTGTCTGTTAGGTGGACAGTGGGCAGGGCTCACAGCTGGGTGTCCAGACCAGCCCGGGAATCGAACATGCAACCTTCTGATTGCAAACACAGCTGTTGTTACCGCTGTGCTATCTCTCATGCCTGAATATAAATAAATAAATAAGAACTCGAGAATGCTCATTCAAATAAAGCAAATCACTTTTCATTAAAAATCCTAATTCCATGCACATTTAATTAATTAAATAATCAGCCACCTGAGTTCTATATGATTAATCAGCCAACATGTTTAAAAGTTGAGCAACCATACCTTATAGCCACTAAGCATTCAGTATTGTACGAGGTTAATCACATTTTTCTTCATGTGAGATTACCAAATGTAGTCATCTTTTACTTAATGATGGGATGGTATTGTATCATCTCAAAAAGCTCCTAACACATACAGATTTGTCCTGTTGCTATTAAAAGTGTTCAGTAGCTAAATAGTGGGCTGTGCTGAATTTATGATATAAATCAGATTCTACTATATTGGACAAATTATCTTTTTAATTACCAGTAGTGCTAATGAACTTGACAAAACCAGCATGCGAATAAATTGGCCAGCATTTGGCAGAGTCAACTCCAGTTAAGAACTTATTTTTAAAAGAAAGGTGAAAGAGAATCAGAGCACTTATGGTATAGTGATTTGAGAGTTGGATAAGGACTCTGCGATACCAGGGTACAAATCCCCATTGAGCCATGAAAACCCATGATGGGCTGGGGCAGCTCCTACGGTTTCAGCCTTTGGAGGCAATAGTAAACCTTCCTCTGCATAAATCTTGTCCAAAAAACAAACCTAGGATGAGGTCATAAATCAGAATCAACCTGAAAAATGCATAATGAGTTGCTTGCCCAACCTAATTGGGAATACATTTAAATTCATATTATTATGGGGCCTGTTCTGCCTCCATGGTATCTTAACTACTTGGAAGGTGAACTGGATGTGCATGGAACAGTTCAGAGACTATATAGTTGAAGCAAAACAAGAATTTATTAACTGACATTAATTTTAGACCTCAGTCTTTATGAGGAGAGGTAAAATCTTTGAGAGATAGACAGAGTTCGGGCTGAACTGAGGCTCTTAAATCTTTATTTCTTCTTATTGTCTCCTTCTTGTATGGTGTTCAACTGTCTCTAAGATGGTCTCAATATTTAACTCTGACTGGACTTGAATACAACTCCTACAGCTCTGTCTAGATGTGCTATTTTGTAGATCCTCCAGCCTTTCTCTCCTCACCTTCCAGTCACGAAAAAGGCTGATTCTTCCAAGAACCAGGAGTGCATTGCCTGAGGCAATTCCCTTGTCGGGATTCTTAGAGGGATAGGGCAACGGAGGTTTCAAGTGTAAAGAGGCTGTGTCTACACCGAACCCCCGGAAATTGTACATAAAATATTAATCCCTCTAACTAAAAAAGGCTTAACTAGGGGTAAACAGTGAAGGTCTTCATGGGGCACAATAGGGCTGGTTCTTTCATATCTTTTTTTTAACTGACAAAAGAGACAGGGTTTCAAAAGGGTAACAGATTATGGCAACACAACTGTTGAAGGTAGGACAGCGTTTTAGCTAGTTTGAGAGTTCTAGTGGTATAATTTTATGTATAGTTCTACAAAACTTTCATGTACATGCATATCTGCCCATTAGAGATTTAACGTTTCTGGAAATTTCTTTGAAGCCATTATTTGCAACATAAAATGCATAACTTATTACTTGATTTGGCATTCAATTACCATGCTTGGTATATTATATTACCTATTTTCTATAGTTAGTTACATTTTATTTTTCTCTTGCAAATGGAGTTGCAAGAGTGTAAGGAGCATCTCAGTTAATAAGGAACTTACAGTATTTTTTACCATAAGAGTCAAGCAAAAAAACCCAAAAACAACAAAAAGTTAAGAGCTGAAGAAATAATCACCGTTACTAAAACAGGAAAAAATTTTTTCCTTCCTTTAGTATTCCAAACGGAAATAAGCAGACCTCTATTGAAAGTCCTGAGAAGAGAAACCAGGACAAGGATTACAGTGATTTTATTTATTTATTTATTTACTTACTTACTTACTTTATTTATATTCCACTCTTCTCACTCGGAAGGGGACTCAGAGCGGATTACAGATATACATACTTAGCAGACAATCCTTTCTGTTTCCAACATACATATAGACGAACAGAGGCAAACTCTGGCCACCAGGGGGAGCTACGCACTCCTAATCTCTCAGCATTTCCAGCGTCCCTTATTGTTCCTTCCGCATTCTCAGCGTTCCTGGAGTTCTTTAATGGCCTCATAATTCAGTCAAAATTTGCCTCCCCACTTAATGTGGTACCTTTATCTCCTGCTTGACAGATGCAACTGTCTTTCAGGCTGCAAAGGTTGACAGCAGGCTACACTTAAAGGTCGAGCACCCACCTCGACCTGGGCAGGCCTCGAACTCATGACCTACTGGTCAGAGAGATCTTATGCAGCTGACACTTAGCCAGCTGCACCACATTCCCGGTGCTACCTCAGTACTGTTCAGGGTATCTGTCACAGGGCAATTGATGTCACCTTCCCCTATATGCTAGAATCAGTACAATGTTCATGCTCATTGACTACAATTGTTTCTTTCTTGGAATTTCATGATGGAATCGCAACCAGTGGCTTAAGCACTATCCCCATTGATCATGATCATTGATCGTGTTAGAAAATAGTTGTCATGAATAAATAGCTTTGACCCTCATTCCCAGTTACAGTCTACCTAGTGATCCCTTGCCTAATGCCAAGTCAATTTTGGCAGCTGTTACAAATCAATTCCATGGATTTGAAAGTTAAAAATAAACAAACATGAGAATAATTTCAAATAACAGATGCAACTTTACAAAAAATAACAATAGATCGAGTCAAAGGTGATACGGCTTTAGAAGCATGGTTTCAAAATTTGATTCCAAAATAAATTTAATAAAAATTATAATTCAATTTTGAGTTTCATTTCCCTCTTGTGTTTTATCAAGATACCCACACCCTTAAAATAAGAACATGTCATTCTGCTCTTTGTAGAGGCTTTAAATATCACTGAAATTCAGAAAGTAAGTTTTATCAAGATTATCTTCTCCTTAAAATGGAACATGTCATTCTTGTCTTTAAATAGCATGACAGTTCTCCACAGATACGTGTCTGTGGAGCAGTGGTTTCCACACATGGTGCAGTCTTAAAGACACAATTCTTGTCTATTTTTCCTTAAATATATTAAAGAAATGACAGTGCAGTACTTTACCTATCATCGAGACATTTGCTCAGTGCTATCATTGCCATTCAAGTAATTTCGTCTGGAAAAGTTGACTATATAAATGGGAGAAATGACTAATGCAAAAATTGATGTTTCATTCTAACATCTTTTTTTCTCTTGAGAAAATTAAAATATTTGTTAGTAAGGAAAAAAAATCTGTTTACCTCTTGTGTATATATGAGTATTGAAGCCAAAATTATTATTGATGTATTTATTTATTTACTTTATTTATATTCCGCCTCCTCCTCTTCTCGCCTCCTCCTCCGTCGCCGCCCGCCGCCTGAAGCCGCCAACTCAGGAGCGCGTCTGGCGCAGATTACAGGTCGGGACCTACATACAGTAGGTAGCAGACAATCCCTGCCGTTGGGACCCACAATACACACACATAGATGAACAGAGGCAAACTCTGGACCACCAGGCTACTATTGCCTCCCCTCTCTTCGCTCCTGACGCGGCTGATTTTTCCTCCTACTTTGGGAGGAAAAAAACTGCGTCTTATGGTCCGGTATTTATTTATTTCATCTTCTCACCCCAGGGGTGTTCCCAAGCAATCCCTTGTTCTCTCTCTCAGTGTACCCAGCGTCCCATTCATTCCTCAACGTTCCTGGAGTTCTTTAATGGCTTCATCATTCAGTCAAACCTTTCAGGCCTCCCCACTTAAGGTCTAATGTGCAGGTATCTTTATCTCCTACTTGACAGCTGCAACTACCTTTACCTGCAAGTCCATCTGATCTCACTAGACAAAGATGGGGGGTTTGTCTTGGATTTGTATTAAATCCTATGGATTTCTAATTGGATATTGACAATTGTGGCCAAGAAATGCCAGACCAAGAAGCTAGGAAAGGTCCAGAAAACAAACCATATCCAGATGCTTGAAACTGCAGAAGATCCATTCTTTCAGTAAACATTCTCAAAAAGGAAAGGTTAGAAATTGAGCACTGTCTGGGGAGTTCATGTCAGCTTCACTTTTCATGACATTGTCAAGCTTGAATTTCTGTTTGTATTGAATACTTTGGTTTTCTTGAACTACCATAACATCCAAAGATTCTGCTTTCTCCTAATTTGCTTTCCACAACAAACTTTGAATAGGGCAAGTGCCGACCTGGATGCAGCTGTGGTGCTTCAAAACTACTGCAGGGACTAGTGGGTATGGGAGAGACTTGGGTATGATGGTGTTTGCTTTACTGCTTCCCACATCTTAAACTATTTGTAACATAATTTATCTGAATTCAGTCTCCATGCTATCTAAAAAGTAGATTGTATATTCATTGTAAGAGACCAATCAGAATTTGAAAAGGAACTATACTAATGAGGAACACCTTATTGGAAAATAATATCTGAAGTATTACTGAAGATTGAAATGGAAACAGAACGGAAAAAGGATTGCATGATTAAATGGTCATAAAATGTCAGGCACAACATAGAACTAGATAAATGGGGAAAATGTGCAGTATTGGCTGAAAGAAAATTTGATGCTGCAATCTTAGATTAAAATGTCATAAAATGATGAACAGGTGATACTTGACTCCAGCAAAAATAGCTAAAATGTATAAAGGATGAAACAAGTGCTGGAAATGTAACAGGAAGGAACTTTCTTCCACATGCGGTGGTCCTGAAAAAAGCAAGAGAATTTTGGGACAAGGTATAAAAAACACTGTAAGAATTTTTTCATTCAGTGATATAATTGGAGCCCGAATTATTTTTATTGGTAATGTCAAATAACCAAAGTATTGTACTACATGATAATAGCAGCAGGAACAGTATACACACAGTTCTAGAAGAAGGCAGACTTCCCAACAATAGAATAATAATAACTTTACAATAATTTTATTTTTATACCCTGCCTCCATCCCCCGAAGGGTCTCGAGGTGGCTTACATGTGGCCAGAGCCCAACAATACAGTCAAAACATAGCACGTTAAAATATAAAACAACAATATAAAATAAAACAAAATAGAACAACGTTATAACAAAATATAAAACAATGATCAACCAATAGGGAGGGTGCTAGCCTAAGAAGAATGGATTGTTAAAGTCTTTAAAATAGCAGAAATAGGCAAATAAGCAATGATGAGAAAAGAAAAAAAAACTTTAAAAAACTTTATCAAGGAATGGGAACCATTTCTAAACTATGTTTTAAAAAGAAGGAAAAGGTTTTTTTTTAATAGAAGCCTTCATAATTTAACCTGTTAGAATCTGTGTAGTGAATTTATAAATAATAAATACCAGGCCGGAAGGAAGAATAGAGAAACAATATAAAATAAGAAGGAAGAATGGAATTATATATGAATGTCTCCAAGGGTCAAGAAGTCACTAAAGTGGGAGGGGTGGGAGGAGAGTATAACTGAATACAAATATTGTATAGATATCAAGAAGTATTGTATTGGTTCATGCATATATAATAATATAATAATAAAACTTTATTTCTAACCAGCATCCATCTCCCCAAAGGGGACACGGAGCGGCTTACATGGAGCCGTGCCCAAACAACAAATACAAAAAAAATATTACAAACATCAGAAAACAATAAACACAATAAAAGCAATAAACACAATAAAAATACATCTATAAAACTACAACGTCATAAGTGAATCTAAACAAAAATGAGAGGGCGAGCCATATGTACATATAAAATGCTTAAAAACTCGGAGGAGATAATAGGAGTAGTGTCAACACATAAAGGGTCACATAGGGGGGAAGAGGTCAAGAAAACGGGGGCATTTGGGAGTCTAATCTCCAAAGGCCCAGTGGAAAAAACAGGTTTTCAGTTGTTTTTTAAAGGATTCCAGTGAGGGGGCATTCCTAATCTCTCCTGGGAGGGAATTCCAAAGACGGGGGGCCACAGAGGAGAAGGCTTTCTCCTTAGTGCTCACAAGCCGGGTCTGTGAGACTGGCAGGGGCAAAAGGAGGGCCTCCCCTGAGGAGCGAAGGGCTCAAGCTGGTTCATGGGAGGAGAGCTAGCACATGCATATAGATTTGTTTTCACTGTTTTTATGAATATGTAAATTAAAATTTAAAAAACCCATATTATTAATTGTATAGATAGGAAAGGTACTAGTTTCACCAGACATTTCTCTGCTTCATTTGGGCATTTGTCGTTTAAGTTGCAGAACATTTATTAATTGCTTAGATGTCATTTGTGTTGCTTCCAATTTGATTTTCCAGTTTGCTTAATATATACTAAATATTTCAAATGTTTCAGGTGGCCAATAACTTATTTCCTTGCATGTAGAAATTTCTGACTTCATTGAACTTACACTGACAGTTAAAATGGTGTTACATTTTCTCCCAATTTCCCAAAACAACTAAGAGATATTTTCATAGTGAGATTTTGTTCTAGACAATATATCTCTGCGTCTTCTTTAAATAGTCTTTAGCCTTTAGGGGGTTGAGCAGGAAAATTCCATATATAATTTTGTAACAGTCTGTAGGTTTAGACTGCTATATTTAGAAAGTTGCTTTTTCTGAAAACTCAAAGGAGCCCTGGATTTAGCTTTTCAAAGATTTGCTGTCATAACAAATTCTGCTTTGTTACAAACCTCAGCAATGTGCACTTGACAAGGTGATGTTCCAAAATGACTGCAGGGACCTGGGGTTCGATGGGAGGAACTTGGTAGCTTTTCAAGTCTTAAACTGTTTAAGAAGCACCGCCAAGTTTTTCTTTTCTTTGCAAAAGCAAGGCAACATGAGAAAAAAAATGTCACATAAAGATGTGTAACACTAATAGTCACTAGATTCCAGGAAAGTTTCATTAATCATTTTCAGTTTAGTAATTTGTGTATCAGGTTCTCTTAAAACTATGCATGGAATAGACTCAATCAACAGCATGCAATATTCAGTGGTGATCTTTCAATGGATTTTACTATGCAAGATGCTGCTTGTGCATTGAATTATTCAGTATAATATCCCATATTCTCACGTCAGCTTGACATTTACTTAAACATTATTTGAGCAGAGCTGAAAGAAATGTTGTAACCTTTGCAAGGCTAGGATATTTTGACACGTTTGGTCTATTGTCAATAGTATTATAGCATCTAATCTAAATGGCATGTTATATAGATGTTGATACCTGTGATACTAAAAAGATTGGTTTGCAAACTGTGCAGTTGAAAACATTCAAAAATGCTTTATTCTGAGTGAGGCCTTTTCAATCTAGTATTATCAATGTCGAGGTGTAGTATCTCCAATGTTTCAGGCTGGAGAATAGCCCTACTAAGGTGATAGGGAGTGGATCTGTCTCTTTTGAGCTTTCTAATATCTCATTTTTAGGCTTGCGTAGTTTGGCTGAACATGGATCCACTTCTGCTGGCTGGATTCCGGTAGACCCCCGTATTCATTTTCATGCACTTTGCAAAAAAGGGTGGGTGGGTGGATAGCCGTTTTCAGTCTGCAGCTGAAAAATGCAGCTACGAGGGCAGGTCAATAGGTCCGTGACTTTTTGAATGAAACACAGGTTTTTGGATAAAAAAATCATTTTATTTTTCAGCGTAGTCTCCTTTTAGTTCTATACACTTTGTACAACATTTCTCCAATTTTTTCATCCCTTCCAAAAAATAAGATTTGTCGAGGTCATCAAAATAGGTTTTTGTTTGTGAGATGATTTGATTGTTGGAGTCAAATCTCTTTCCGCCGAGCCATTTGTTCAGGTTTGGAACCAAGAAATAGTCACTCGGGGCTAAATCCGGAGAATAGGGTGGGTGAGGGAGCAATTCGTATCCCAATTCATAGATTGTTGCCATGGCAACTGCACATGTGTGTAACCTTGCATTGTCCTGGTGCAAAAGAACTTTTTTCTTGGTCAAATGCGGTTGTTTTTTTTCTTCCAAATCCTCATTAGGCTACATCGACCCAATAAGTTGGCATAATATTCACCATTGATTGTTTTACCCTTTTGAAGGTAGTCAATGTGGATTATACCGCATGCATCTCAAAAAACGGTCGCCATGATTTTATTGGCTGACAAACACACCTTGGCCTTCTTTGGTGCCGATTCACCCCAAAAAACCCACTGTTTTGACTGCTGTTTGGTCTCTGGTGTGTTGTGGTGGATCCATGTTGTGTCCACAGTTACAAAACGGCGCAAAAACTCGTCCATATTGTGGTTGAGCAATGCCAAACACTCCTGTGAAATTTTCACACGATTGCTTTTGTGGTCAATTGCTAGCAAATGCGGCAACCCATCTTGCGGAAAGCTTTCTCATAACCAAATGATCACCTAAAATTGAAACCACTGAGCCATGTGAGGTGCCTATGGCTTCCACAATCTCTCGTACTTTCAATCTCCGATCGGCCAACACCATATCATGAATTTTTCAATTGTATTGGGTGTAGAGACCACAACTGGGCATCCAGAACGTTCGGCACCTTCCGTGCTTGTACGGCCACAACAAAATTCAGTAAACCACTTTTTTACCATTGAAATTGAAGGTGCAGAGTCCCCATAGTATTTATCAAGCTTAGCCTTGGTTTGAATGATGGCTTTTTTTTCTGCAAAAAAAAAAAGAAGCTTAATGAGCACACGAAATTCTTTTTTTCCCCATTTTCTCCTCAAATCACATCAATGGCTGTCAAACACAAACTAAATGACACAGCTTGTTCAAATTTTGACAGGAGTCAACTGACAAATGCCTGTTGACAGGAGCAGTGTTGCCCTTTCAGTTAAGATGTGGGAAATTCAAAAAGTCATGGACTTATTGACCCGCCCTCATATATCTGCCCCATTGGCAGCAATGGGGAACTTACGAGGCTCCCCTTTCCATTCCTGGGATCCTTTCCTTTCTGGGCTTGGGTTTGAGGTACAGGATTAAGGAAGCAGATACTGTTTGCACAGCATTCTTCTATTCTGATCGGCCCATCAGGCAGATCTCACAGGGAAACACTGTGTGAGCAGCATGCGGCAGCCTGTTTGCACACTGCATGTTGCCGAATATGTGAAGAGGAGCTGTGATCGGCTGCCACATGGTCCTGTAATGGACAAAAAAGTGATGGCTGGGTCCTTGCTGTTACGGACATCCGACCAAGCTGGACAAGCCGGAGTGGCAAAAGGGAACCGACCACTCCGAATTTGTACACAAGCCTACTATTTGTGCCCAGTAAATGTAGTGAATGTTTTGTTTGTCTATAAAGATAAATTAAACTGGAAATCAAATTATATTAAGCAGAGGATGCAAAGGCAAAGCAGGATAGTATGTGATGTTTTCTTTGACTGCTTGTTTGGCCTGTAGTTAACATAGTGCAATTAAATCTTTTTTTTTTTCATTTCAATTCTAAATTATTTTTTCCATGTCTATCTTGCACTTCTCCTACACATGACACTCAAAGTGGGCAAAAATAAAATAATGCAAATACAATTTGAAACATTTAATGAATAGAAGACTATTGGGGGGGGGGGGATTGAAAAGAGTACTCTTAAAAAAGGCTAGTGTCTAGTTAAAAGTCTTTCCCACAGCAAGTAAGATTAATTGGTGGGTGCCTGGTTGACTAAAAAAAAGGATGGAATAGAAGAAGTGTTCTGATTTTCCATTTCCAAGTATATTTGCAAGCAATGAGTGAGTGAGTAGAAGATTTGCTCATATTACTGGTCTTTGTATTCTCTTCAGCTGAAATGCACAATTTAGCTACAGTTTTAATGTCTATCAATATTATTCAAGAACACAGTTAGAGCAATTTATTTAATTAATGTGACAGTTAGAAAGTCACTTAGATTGCACTTCATCATAACAATTAACTAAAAAAACCGGCTCCAAAATGTGTATCTAGACCTAATACAATCAGTGGCTTTGTTCTTTGGGAAATTAATGTTATTGACTTTTATGATTGTGATTTATACAGATATATCATATGAAAATAAAGATCCTCGAGAAGCTGAATGGAGGCACGAAAAGCATGACTAAATTAATTAATCTTTGCTGGTATTTTTAAAAGATGATTCAGGACCAATCCCCCTGTAATAAAAGAATGATTAATTTAATCTGATTAATTCCACCATTCCTTTTATAATCCCAAATTGATATTTGTTCTTTAGTTATCCATGCATTGTGAATGGATTGCTGCAGTGAATAGTGCACAGGCTACCCTTGCAACTTTTCCAGAAGTCAGAGATTGCATAATGAAGTTTGCACATCTCTCTCATAACTTTGCTAGTTCTAGTTTCTGGTGGGAGGGTTGATTTTTTTGCCCAGAAACCGAGGTGGTGGCAGCGGCAAATGAAATTTCAGACTACTAGCTTGATGGAAGCTCAAATATTCCTGGGAATGATACCTGGTTATGAAAAATGTCAAGGAGATAACCATTCTGGGAGAAGAGCAATGTCCAATCTCGATAAAATAGTGAAGAGAAGAGAAATCACACTGGCAACAAAGATCTGCATAGTCAACCCAATGGTATTCCCCATAGTAACCTACGGATGTGAGAGCTGGACCTTAGGGAAGGCTGAGCGAAGGAAGATAGATGCTTTTGAACTGTGGTGTTGGAGGAAAATTGTGAGAATGCCTTGGACCACGAGAAGATCCAACCAGTCCATACTTCAGGAAGGAGGGAAGAATAGTAGAGGCAAAGAATAAGTACTTCGTCCACATCATGAGAAGAAAGGAAAGCTTGGAGAAGACAATTATGCAGGGGGAAAAGTAAGAGGAGCCGACCAAGGGCAAGATGGATGGATGGTATCCTCAAAGTGACCCTGAAGGAGCTGGGGGAGGTGACGGCCGACAGGAAGCTCTGGCGTGGGATGGTCCATGAGGTCATGAAGAGTCGGAAGTGACTGAATGAAAGAACAACAACAACCATTCTGGTCTGTGTCAGTATAAGAAAGAAAGTTGTTATGACAGGATCACAACATATACACAGAGTAATCCCCACACCCATGGGGGTGTGTTCAAAGCTTACTCATGGGTTCCTGAAACATCAGATATCAGACCCTGCACTTTGACTATACTTGGACTGAAGCATGCCGTAATATAGCCTTTAAAATCTAGAAAAGCCTATAAATATTTCTGAAGGGAATATTTGTGGAATGTGGATAAGTGGAATAAGACACCATTTTTCCTTAGAAAATTTAGGATGATGGGTGTTTAAAGAATGGGAGGGAATAATAAAACACATGTTAGAATCAATTAAAGCCTCAGTCGCAAGCTCCTGCAGAGGCCTCTAGTTCACCAAGCGTTCAAGGACAAATGCAACCCTTCTAATTCCCAGGCCGATAAGGAGGCCTGGTACCGCGAAGTGGCGGTGCCTCCCGAAAGGCCAGGTGTCTTCACTAACGAGCTAACATTCCAGTCTTGGCTGAGAGGTCCAGGCGGGGCAAGCCCAACAAGTGAGCCTGGGAAGAAGTTCCGACGCAGCTTGCGTCTTCAAGGGAGAAAACCTACTTAAGCTGCTTCCCGTTGGCTCTAGGTATCTCTCGCCAACGTTAAGCTTCAAGCCAAGCCTTCACGGAACTTTGCCTGGGCCATTGGGCCTTCCAGCCTTTAGACTCTATTTGCCAAGTCTTTATGCCAAGAACTGATTCCTGGATTTAGCCCATTGGGGCAACAAGACTCTTTTACCTTTTATCCTGTTTTGCCTTGGACTATTGCATCAGAATATTGCATTGCAATATTCTGATGCTTGGAAGCATCAATGGACAGTATTTCTACCTTCTTTACTTCTTTCCAATTATTCTAAATTGAGCATTTAATCACGGCCGGTCTCAAGTGGTTTACTGAGGGGTCCTTCAGGTCTAAGGTGCAACATTACCATAGCTATTAGCTAGGATTAATATTTAGAGTTTAGCTCAATAAGTTATATTAGCTGTACCCACCACACGTTGCTGTGGTCAACCTTCCCTCCCTCTTTCTCTTCTTTTTCCTTATCTTCCTTCCTCCCCCCTCTTTCCTTTCTTCCCTTCCCTTTTTCTTTCTCCCCTTTCTTCCTTCTGTACCTCTTTCTTTCCTTCCTTCCTTTGCTACCTCTTTCATTCTTTCCTTCCTTCACTCTTTACTTCCATCCTTCCTTCTCCTTCTCCTTCTTTTCTTCTCTTTCTCTCCTTTGTTCCCTTCCTCTTTCCTTCCTTCCCTGGCTGCCCCCTCACCGGACCCACCATTGTGCCATCCGTTTCTAATTCCTATGCTGGTCGGAAGACAGAGGATGGTTGGTGGTGCCTCTCACACTTGCTGGAATTTGTGCGCATGCGCTGTGTTGTCTTCTATCTTTTTTGTAGTTTAAAGTTCTTTTCACTTTTTTGGTGATTTTTTTTGGAGTTATGGTCATTCCTTGGGTTAGTAGGTGTCTTATGGTCAAATTTGGTGTCATTTCGTCCAGGGGGATTTGAGTTATGCACGTCCCACAAATGAACGTTGCATTTTTTAATATATAGATGAACAACCTAGTATAGGGGAAAGGCTTCACATTATTGGAATGATCTTGCCAATGATCAAGAACCAAAATGAATCTTACCCAGGACATGCCAAGTTTTATTTAATTTGTTGCTGTTGTGAAAAGTTGCTCTGTACCTTTAGATACAGTTTTTGAAGCATTCCTTACACAGGGCTTGTGCAGAAGCACTCCAGTTGATGCTGTCCATTCATTTAAATTTTAAGCAGGCTTTAAACAAGTATAGGTTGATTGCATGTTGAAAGTTTCAGTCTAATCCCCAAATGTCCCATTAAATTAGATAAAATGTTCCATGTTTTTAGATACCAATTACAATGATAAAAGGCATATAAAATATGCTTTTTCCACAAGGCATTTATTTTTGAGTTGATACGTCTTGTAAAAGAAACAAATATATATCGGGTGTATTAACGTATCTATGTACTGTATGTTAATTCCGATTTTATCTCCATAAGATTGCTTTTTCAAATCCTACATTAAACACACTCGTCCACAGAACTGGTAAAAATAGCCACAGATCCAGAGTCCTATAAATAGATCTGTTTGCTTTATACAGAAAGGCAGCTCCTTGGATAGATTCCCATTTTTAAAATTTTGTTGCTCATGATATTTTTCCCCACTAACTGAATGTTTATAACGTTTGCAGAATCTCAAGAACAACAGTTAACGCTCATGTGAATACTCATCTACTTTGTTTCTTAATGATGACGGAATATGATGGATAACTCAGAGGCAAAGAAGAGTAAGGGGTTTACGAATCCAAAAATATACCAGAGGGTGCAGGTGAAGTTGTGCACATAGGTACTAAAAATGCTAAAGTCTCCTCCGCCACACAGTGCGTCAGACACTGAAGTCCTGCTCTGCTGAACTTCTAATATTTGGTGTTTATTTAGAGTGGACCATGGTGTCGATTCAAGCCTAGTCTTACTACCTGTACTGTATATCAGCTGAATGAAATTATGGTTCTTTTTCTATCTGTTAGTTAGCACAATATCTGCCAGTCTGATGATTGAAGAATTAATTGAGACATATATAGCTGCATGATGGTATATTGTAAGAACTGCACTGATAAGTAGTTCTTGTGCATAGATGTTTTGCAACCTAAACTTAGGTTTGCCAGTCAACAGGATAACCATCCAGAACAGTATTTGTCTTCACATCTTTATGAGTCCAGTTGGGTTAAGGTCAAGTACTTGACCTATTACCACTAGCCCTCTCATTATGTTCACTCCAGTTGGGTTAACTCAGTGAGATACATAAAGCATGGTGTATTAGTTGATAGATTCACAGACCCTTGTAAGGCCCCTTCTACAGTTCATAACAGATAATCTGGATTATATATGGCAGTGTAAACCCTTTCTACTCTGTCATATAAAATCCAGGCTAGCTGCTTTGAACTGAATTATATGGCAGTGTACTTTTCAATTGCATTTGATTGATATTGCGCAAGTCCTTGTCAATAAGATTCCTATAAAAGAGGGAGCCAAATATATGTTTTATATTTTGTCCCCCTTGAGAGTGGATTTATGTAACCCACTCTCATATAATGCAGTTCAAAGAAGATAATGAGGATTATCGGATTTGGTAACCTGGATTATGTGGCAGTATAGAAAGGGCCTTGTATTGCCATATAAAATCTAGATTATCTGCTTTGAACTGGATTATACAGCTGTGTATATTCATATAATCTAATTCATGTGGATTACTGTATTTGCTTTGATAATCTGGACTATATGGCAATGTAAGAGGGGTCATAGCTCACCTACTTAGCTACTAGGGGTAGATATCTCCAATTTAAATACTTTGAAACCCATTAATATTTCGTATTTGAAATTATTTTGACCTTATATCGACCCTCGGCGTCCAACCCAGAAGTGAAGTTTCAAAACCGAACCCGGGATCGGCATTTTTTTTTGGTAAAGGTCACGTTATTAGGTCGTTTTTTCCCCTCCTCAGTTCTCAACTCGCGAGAGGAGACTGGAGGGCAGCAGCACCCTCCTTTCTATTCTCGCCAGCTGAGAGCTGAGGAGGGCGCTTTGGAAGCAGCCTGGCTGAGCTTTCCTCCGTTTCCCCAGGCTCTCCCTCACAAGCGGTCCGCTCCTCCTTCCCTGCCAAGATCTAATCCGTGGCAAATTTAATCCGAGATGCTTCTGACCTGGGGGGACGGAGGGAAGAGTGGAGAGCAAGCCCTCCATTCTAGCCTCCCAGCTGGCGTAATGAATAAAAACGAAAAATCGTTAGTAATTACGGTTCAATTACGAAATTTATTTTAAAAAATTCGGAATAATTTCTATAACGACCCAGCAAGGGAAATCCCCCCCCCCCAAACGAGTTTAGAATCAATTTTTTTATGGATCAACCACCCCTTTTAGCTACTGCCATGCCTTAAAGGAAGGTATAGAAAAGTTTATGGTTGCTGGAGATAGGAAAAATACTTTCTTTAGGACAGCTTCTATCATGGTGTCTGGTTATTTCTCCCAGTTCTGGTGATTGCCAAGAAAAGGAACACCCTCTCCTGGAAACCTTTTATTTAAGAATTGTCTGGAATCCTTGGGTTCATTGTTGGTTCTATTCATACTAGGCACAATGTTATTCCAAGACAGCGTTCCAAAGAGCTGTTTCCTGATTAACAATGTTTCCAGAGTCCATAAAGACATCACTAGATGTTTAAAAAGTGAATTGAAAAAGATATTCATTGGCAAATAATTGTTTAAGGTTTTCTTGGATTCCTCTAAATGATCAATACATCCTCCACAATTTTGGCTTTTTAGTTTATCTGCCATAGGCAAGGAAACCAGAGCTACAATATCAGTCTTGCCATGCCGGATATGTTGGGATTTGTTCCAAGAGGCACATTAATCTGAATCAAGGTGACATTTTAAATACTTATTTGAAATGGCTACCTGACAGTATTCCATTCAACAGCACGACTACTTGTGCACAATAGTGGCAAACAGCCCAACAGAAACAATGGCTGCCATAGATGTGTATTTTTAATGGGATGTGTTTAAAGCGGTAAACATGGTCTCAGGAAAAAAGTTTAATGGCGAGAGACACAGTTTCTGTGCCATACTTCATTGTACGTGACAGCATGGTGTAGAACTTGTTCCAGAGAAACCTGAGTGTTATTTACATCTGTGATGATTTGTAGCACTTTCTTTCCACCCCCACCCCCCACATATCCATTCTACTTTTACAATTGTTCTCTTGAGAGCATTCCAGACAAACAAGCTCTTCCTCTTTATATAAAAAATTCATGGCAGAAAATTTCATAGCGAGTAGAATATGCATTATTATCTAGATAAATTGTTAAGAGTTCCTTGTCATAAGATCGAAATCTTCTAACACAACCATAAATCACTGTAAGGAGAAATGCAGCTTGCTAAACAGAGAGATCGGTGTCTGCTTTTTATATACCGTAGATACTTGCATGTTGAAATAGTCACGTAAATAACTCCACAGAAGTTACTGTCGTGCATGTGGCTGGCAAAAAGATGGGATGGAAAGGTTGGATTTTCTTCTGTAGCAGCTTTTTTTCTTTTCTATATTAGGGAGTTTCCAGACAGCACCAAAATCTACATTTTAAATCTAGTGGCAGGTCCACACATGACTTGAACCCGCACCCGATTGGGGTGGATTAAAGCCCACATACCTCCCCACAATGTCTGTGCTTTCTTGGGGCACCTGGACACAAAACACCCCCCCCCCAGAAAAGCCTTAAAACTAAAAAAAATTTTTACCCAGCCATCATTCTCCTCTGGAGTTCTCCTAGCGCGTAGAAATGATGCGCCGAGGGGAGGGGAGTGATTTTTCTCCTCCCCCCTTCTACTAGCACACGTTTTCTATGTGTCAGGAGAGCTCTGGAGAAGGGGAAATGGCTGCCAGGTAAGTTATTTTTCAGTTTGAATGCTTTTAAAAGGAATTTTGGGGAGGGTGCTATAGACCTCTGATTCAGCCTGGAGAATGTGACAGGGCTGTGTGGACGGACCCCTCGGAAGTCACAGAACTTCTGAGGTGGCAATCCAGACAGCCCTTACTTGGTTAGACCCAGGTCTTTCAGGAAGACCCAGGTCTTTCCAGTATCAGATTACTTCGGGACAAGGCAAGGTTTTCCTGCTTTGTCGTGAAGGAATTCGCTTTTACCTGAGGCATTGTTTGGATACCCCATGTAAAATGCGGGGGCTCATGCATTTTGTGAGCTGATTGGATGTGCCCTAGGAAACGTACAGACCTGTCAGTCCTGGGATATGGTTCCCCGCCATCTCACAGCCTTCCTCTGTGAAAAGAATGTGTTTCGAGGGGGGGGGGCTCAAAGGGCTGAACAGTAGGATTAAACCTACAATTAAGGGTGGAGGGGAACTGCATCACGAGGACGTAGCTAATCAGGACAGACTAAAATGGAATATATATAATTGGGACAGACTAAAATGCAATATATATTCACTCACCAAAGACACATCGGAAGAGCCAGGTTTTGAGGTCTTTCTTAAAAGCTGCCAGAGTAAGTGCAAAGGTGCACTTTTTCAGGCTGAATTGGGTTATAAGCCTACCTTTTGAACACATGCTTCTTATTTTATTTTAAACGTCTTTTAGTCACCCACCCTTTTATCCCAGTTACATCCAATTTTTACAGCATGTGTAGAAGGACCCTTAGTTACAGAGGAAGGATGGAATATTGTACTGCGGTATTTATGTGCTTGCTCTCTCACTCACCTTCATGAAATTTCCTTGCACTCAGTTTCAGGTCTATGGCAAGTGAGGTACTTCTCAAATACAAGGTAGATTTTGAAAATAAATAATTAGGAAAACTCAAATTCATATGAACGCATTTGGAAATACTGTTGAGACCCCTTACTAGATTTATTGGGTTCCGAAAGTTGGCTTACTTGCAAGTTTGGCTATAAATCTGTTTGGGTTTTTTTTTCTTCAGTTGGAGCAGTTTGATTTACAGAATGCTCTTGCATGATGACCATTCTTCCAAAGTTAACTTTTAAAGTCCCATTGTTTTTGGTGGGAAAGGTAAGCATACATTTAGATCTCTTCCACTGGCTTTAATCATTAACACCAGTTGAAGAGATTTAAACATATGATTAACTCCCCCTACAAAAAAAGGCGTGGACCTCTAGCAGTTTCAAAATACATAATGTTGTTCCCTACCCCTGCTTTAATGTGATTTAAATGCACTTATACAACTACTGGATCACATTGGTTGTTTACGCAATAGTGCCAGCATGGTCTGCACACTATCTTCTGTCCCAGACCAAAAGGAAAAAAATACAGCCATCTTGAAACATTTGTGGGTTTAGCATTTGCAGATGTGGTTATTCGTCGATTACTATGTTTGCCATCACCTGCACTGCTACCCTATATGTGATTAAATAATAATAATAAAAGTTTTCTCTAGGCATTTTTGTGTCCTTCAGTGTGATTCTATTGTCAATGTTTGTGCTGAGTAAAAAGTAATTTCCCCCCACTTTCATGTGCTTCTACCCACTGTGAAGGTTGATGCTCAACTGTATGTATCTACCGGAATACATACAGTAATCTGGTGTAAGGTATAAACAAGGGGAAAGTGAAATTGGCTGTATACTACCAAAGAAATTTTGTAATAACTCTCAATGGTTTAGTGTAATTGAGATGCGATTCGTCTCCCCATGGGCTTAGAAACCTTTCCCTCCAGCCTGGCTGGGAAGAAAAGTTGAAAGTTGTTTTTGCTTAACTTTGCTTTGCCATTTTGTGTGAACCTGACAAATTATTCCTAGCTCATTTGTTTGAAATGAACTCAAGTATAGATTATGCTATGCAACAAAATTTGGAGGGAAAAAAATCTAATTCTGGTTTGAAACGGTTACGTATTTCCTGTTTAATTGTGCGGTGTTTATTTGAAAGTAGTTGTTATATTCCAGAAACTTTGTTTTTGTGGCTGCCACAAACTATGGGTGCCAATAACATGCTTGGGGGGGCAGGAGCCATGGTGCATCATTGGTATGACCCAGGAGAACTCCAGAGAAGGGGAAATGACGGCCAGGTGAGTTATTTTGCTTTTTAAAAGGCTGTTTTAAGGGGTTTACTTTTCTTTCCCACTGCCCTGCTGGAAAGCCCTGCAGGGCATATGTGTCCCCCCCCCCCAGAAAAGCACGGACTTTCGTGGTGGGGGTGGGGGTTGGACTTCAATGTGAGTGAAATCCCTATTTTAAAAACTTGATTGCACTCACATTGAAATCCTGTCTGGAACTGCCTCCAGATATATTTATTGAAAAACTATAGGAAAATATGCTGCAGGATTTCCCACAGAAACAAAGTTTTTGTAGTTTGATAAACCTTCTCCATGTTTTTATGATAGAACAAATTAAAAAATTACATTTATATACCAGGAACAGAAATCATGTTACATCGTGTTATGAAATGGTTTTATTTCAGACTAGATTTAGCCATTGAGTTGTATCATAACAAGAAAGGAGAGAAGAGAGTGCAGAAGCCCAAAAGAGGATTTTCCTGACAAGCTATATTTTATTTTTTGCCACCACAAATTAGGAACAACTTGAAAGCACACCACAACAAATATATCTATTCATATATTTGGCAGGTGGTTATTTCCGTGCAGATGTTCAGTAGTCAGATAACACACGACTTGAATAGCAATATGGTCCTTTTTCAAAACTGGGGTCTTTACACAAAACAAATTGAGTTATGCAGAATGAGCGATCGCTAAGCTTTTTTGCTCTATCTGGAAACCACATCTATGCATTTACTGTGCCTTCGATAGATACATCAGCCTGGTTAGGATGAAGCACACCCTGTTTTGAGAAGAAAGGGATAAGGATGACATCAATTGAAAATCACATTGTTTTTCTGTTTGTTTGACTTGGCAGCCATTTTCAAAGAAAACCTCCCACACGTAGTCCTTAAAGTCTTGCTACTATACTACATGAACTTCATGAGAAACAAATCCCAGCTGCACATGAGACTTTTCAAAGATTGTGGCCCCAGGATAGTTTCCAACCAGCATATTAGGAGAATTACCGCACAATTTCTGTTGCTAATATCTCTATGGTGAAAGCATAGAATTTGCATACAAATTCCAATATTTCATCCTAGTTATCAGTAAATTATGACAGGTTGTTTACAATAGTTAAAAGTTAAAAAGTACAGATGAAGCCAAGGAATGTAGTTTTTAAACAAAATACAGCACGCACAAATCTGATTCCATGGCAAACAGAACCATTAGATCAAATTGGTTTGAGTTTTAATTTATTTTGCTGATTGGTGTGAAACTTTTAGCCAAGTCTGAGAGAGTTTGTAAAAGTTACTTTTTGGGACTGCGGTGACCAGAACCCCACAGTCAGTGGTCAATAACCAAGGTGCTGTTAAAAGTCAAGTACAGCAAATAGTTACTTAAGTTGGGATTTTAAAAATCAGACATTTCCCCAAATAGATAAAGAAATGGACATTTGGGTAAACATTGAAACATGCATGACAAGATACTATTGTTTATAACTTTGCTGGGCAAGTTGACATTTAGAAATCAAAATTTAGAGGGGAAAATATTTCTGTTTTTAATATTCTAGGCTAGTTAAACATTGTACAAAGGCATGTACATAAAGGATTTCTGTTTGTTTATGTCAGGGGTGCCCACAGTTTTTCAGCATGCGAGCTACTTTTTAAAAAACCAAGTCAAAAAGATCTACCTTGCGCGCGCCGCTCCTCCCGCGCACCGCTCCTCCCGCGGGGCATTGCAGGAACAAGGGAGCATGAGATGGGGCCTCCGGAGGCCCGCCTCGCGCTCCCTCATTTCTGTGATGCCCTGCGGGAGCAGCCGGCAGCAGGAACGAGGGAGCACGAGCTCGTGCTCCCTCATTCCCATAATGTGCCCCCGCGCATGGTGCCCCCGCGTGCAGGGCAGAAGCGCCCCGTCCAGCTGCGATCGACCTCCTTTAGACCCGCGATCGACTGGTCGATCACGATCAACTTCGTGGGCAGTCCTGGTTTATGTAGTACTAGCTGTACTCGGCCATGCGTTGCTGTGACCCAATCTGGTTCAACGGAAAAGAAAGAAAAGAAAAAGAGCTGGTATCTAATATATGTAATTTCATAATGCTTGTGGATATACAGTATTTTTGTTGTTCTATTGTCTGTGCAGATATAAATATTGTCTGGTTTGCCGACTCTAGAACACGCAACATATAATTGTCCATGTGGGAAGCAATCTGTATCTAGATCTGACTGCACAATTCTAAAGATTGACCCTGTGCTTTGTTGTTGGTGATTGCAAATGCCAATCGAATTGGGGATTGCCGTCTGTTAAATTGAAATTGCATATCTGTTGGAATCATAGGAATGTTAGGAATAATCCTGTCAAGATGGTTGCTTCTAGTGGACTCCAATAATCCAGTTCAAAGCAGATATTGTGGATTATTTGCCTTGATATTCTGGGTTATATGGCTGTGTGGAAGCGGAATATAAATAAATACATATATGCTGTATGTGGCATTCAACCTTTGAGCCACCTCCTGATTTTTTTTGGACTTTATTTCCCAGAAACCAGTGCAACTGTATTCAGGGAGTCAAAGTCCAACCATCTTGGAGCTCCAGCGGAGGATGTTCCATCCAGGAAGTCCTGGCTCTCTGGCCCTTTAAGACTGACGGGAGGGGTAGGGCGCAGCATGGAGCTCCAGGAGTGCCTGCCTTTCCCTTGCTGTCAGGCCTTCTTGCCCACTGCTTTCAGTTCTGCCTCGCCTGCCTGTTGTGTCTCCCCACGGCCCTTTCTTTGCCACTGCACCACCATGAGGCCGCTGGCTGTGTTCCCACCGGCCTTTCCCTATTTTATGTATATAGAGTAGGATTCCTGTTCGGTAGAGCTATCTTCTAGGTAAAGATACATTGGGATGCAGGCATTAGGAGAGGCAGGTAACAAATAAAATGCATTATTATATTTTATTATAAAAGTGTACAAATACATAGGTTTATGCAAACAAAAAGTGCGTAATCATACTTAATGGAATGAGAGAGAGGGGTCTGCAAAGCCCTGACCCTGAATCCAACACTCTATCTTTATACTTACTCTTAACTATTTAATTGTATTTATAACAATATCACGTGGTGTAACTATTTAGCCAGATTGGTATTTTGGTCTGCAGTGCCTGTTCTTATCAGTGGGAATTGTTGTACTTTTGCTGTGTTCCCAAGAGCAGCTTTTCAGTATCACTGCCTTTTGAAATTAGTAGTGTCCAGTATATTTAAAAACAAACAAAAGTCCATTTTCCCATGGAAAGCTAACAAGCAGACAACATGTGAAATAAAAATTCAAAAGCTCTGTTGGGTTTGGTAACCTACATGCAATAATGCTATACTTCCTGCCATCTTTATTTGTGTCAAGTTATTTTCAGCTTTGTAGTTTACAGACAAATTCCCCAAAGTATTTCTTTTATTTTTGAGTTGTAGTATAAAACCAAACTTCCATTACTTGTGACAAAATTCACAGGGAGTGGAAGTATGTTTACAACTAACCTGCAATTTTATGATGATGATGGTTATTCACACACAAGGAGACTCAAAGACGCTAACGTTGCCACTTGATTGTTGCATATTAGACAGCATTTGTAAAATGAGAAGAAGTGTGTGTGTGTATGTGTGAAATGAGGGAGAATGCAGGAGAGAAAACATAGAATAGTAAGAATTTGTTAGCATCCTGCACTTTTTTAGATGATATATCCCCCCCCCCCCGACTTTGCAATCTCTTTATTCTTTAAGTAATGAGAAGATTCCGTTAAAATGAATATTTATCTGGTATTAGCTGGCAAATCTGCACTTTCAAAGGGCTTAACCTTTTTTTTTTCGTGTTAGAAGTGACTTGAGAAACTGCAAGTTGCTTCTGGTGTGAGAGAATTGGTTGTCTGCAAGGATGTTGCCCAGGAGATGCCTGAATGTTTTACCATCTTGTGGGAGGCATGCCCGGATTACCCATAGGGCCAATGAGGCCATGGCCTAGGGGCGCAAGCCGAGGGGGGGGGGCGCAGATCACGGACCAAAAAAACCCTGGTCCGCGCCCCTCTTTCCCCCTTTCTCATGCCCCTCCTCGCTCCTTCTCCCAGCAAAGTCTCTGCTCCATCTCACGCACTCTCTCTCTCTCTCTCTCTCTCTCTTGTGCGTTCTCTCGCTCTCTCATGCGTGCTCTCTCTCTCATGCGCTCTCTCTCACTCTCTCACGCACTCTCTCTCTCACACACATGCTCTCTCTCTTGTGCGTGCCTTTGGAGCGAGTTTGCACCCGCTGCGCTCTCCCCAAGCCTCCCGACTCCTGAGGAGACCTTCAGAGCACAGCGGAGCTTTCCAGGCGGTGGGAATGCATGGGGACCTTGGAGGTGGCGGGGTGGTGCCTACTCGCCTTTCTCTTCTGCTCCGGAGGCACCATGGTGAAAGCCAGCCAAGTGTGGGTCTGAGTGGTGTGTCTGTGTGTGTGTGTGTGGGGGGGGGGGGGCGTAATTCCAAAGTGTGGCCTAGGGTGCAAAAAAGTGTTAATCCGGGCCTGGTGGGAGGCTTCTCTCATGTCTCCGCATGACAAGCCAGAGCTGACAGACAGGAGCTCGCCCTGCTCCTCGGATTCAAGCCACCAGTCTTTCGGTCAGCAGTTCTGCCAACACAAAAGTTTAACCCATTGTACCACCGGCAGCCCCTAGGGCTTCCCCTGCTTGGATGTGGTTTGTCCCCAACTGAGTTTCAGCATTTTTCAAGTTCTGATTGTGCCGGCATGATCCCTGCTCACAAAATACTCTCACTATTGCTATATGTACTGGAGCTTGGAAGTTACATGCTGATTGACAGATTTATTTGGGGGCAATGAAGAAGGAAACCGTGACCCTCATGTGATGATTCCCAAATTGTTGTGTTTGTTGTTGCATGTCTCTGTATGTAACAAATGACAGGATTAAAGTTTACTTTGTAGGGAGTAGTGCTTTTCATTATATATGAGATAGCCAGAGATATCTCCCTCCTCCCTATTTTTATATTTTAAACAAAGGCCCACTTCCAGAGAGCAGCCCAGGATATTTAAAATACCACTGCTTCTGCTCCAAAATAGTAACAGTTTGGAGTGCATAAGCAACACAAAGATGACCTCTCAGGAAGTGCGGTTAGCAGTTGCCAGCCGCGCTTCCTGCTGTTGCTGTTAGATTTTTCTAATAGTTACTTTGTAATGGAAGAAGGTTTCGGTTCTTTAAAAGTTTAAAAATAGCAAGAGGGGGAACCCAACTAGTTACCTGGAAAGGAAACAGACAAAAATGTCCTCCTCCCACCCCATGATTTAAGTAATACCCTGCTAACAATTGTTGTGTGCTTTCAAGTCATTTCTGACTTTGAACTACCCTGAGAAGAACCTAACATTGGAGTTTCCTGGAAATATTTGTTCTGATGCCTTTGCCTTCATCTGAAGCTGAAATAGTGTGACTTGCCCAAGGTCACCCAGTGGGATTACATGGCTCAGCCAGGCCCAGATTACCCACGAGGCCAGACGAGGCCATGGCCTCGAGCGGCAGGTTTTCGGGGGCAGCGGCTTTGGCCCCCCGAAATTTTTAAAAAACCAAGGCCCGCCCCCGCAGCGCTTTCCCCCGCCCTCTCCCCAGAGAGTCAGGAGAGGGCGGGGGGAGAGAGCTGCGAGGGGGCAGGGAGGAGGCAATGGCGCCCCCGCCTGGGCCGCCCCCTTGTAAGGGGGCGGCCCAGGCAGCGAGGAGGAGGGCAGGACTTCCCTTCCTCCTCCTCGTGCCTTCCTTTCGGTCATGGAAGGAGCCAGGAGGAGGTGGACGGAAGGCGCGCGGCACCGTGGGGCTTCCGTCCGCCACCTCCTCCACCCCCCGCAACCGAAAGGAAGGCGTGAGGAGGAGGAAGGAAAGTCCCGCCCCCTCTTCGCTCTCCTTTTTGGGTGGGGGTGGAAGGACGGTGCGGCGCCTTCCGTCCAGCGACCGAAAGGTGGCGCGGTGGACAGAAGCCATGGGGCTGGTGCCGCGTGGCCCGTCCCTTCCCGGGCCCTCCTTCCGGTCTGGGGGAGGGGGAGCGGAAGCCACACGCCTGGGGCTGCTGCCGCACATGCGCAGCAGCGCCCTGGGGGCGTGGCTTTCTGCACCCTGGGGGCATGGCTTTCCACGCCCTGGGGGGCGGGGCGTCTTGGCCTCGGGCGGCCGAAGACCTTAATCCAGGCCTGGGCTCAGCAGGTAATTGAACCCTAGTTCCAGGGCCACCGTCCAATACTCAAACCACTACACCATGCTGGCTCTCATGTATAACATTTACTGTAACACAGAACGGCCTGTGGACATTATTACTAGTTAAAAATCATATTTTGATTATGGACTGTGTTGGTGCATTAGTTAACTATTTTCATTTCCCCTTTCAAGTTTTGATAATATCAAATGCGAGAGTACTTCTGTTTCTCCATTTGTTTTAGACTGTATCTATACACTTACAGTAGAGTCTCACTTATCCAACCTTTGCTCGTCCAACATTCTGTGTTATCCAACGCAGTCTGCCTCCTGCCCGGATCCACAGCGGTTTCAGTACATTGTGACGTTTTGGTGCTAAATTCGTAAATATCGTAATTACAGTGTTCCCTTGCTACTTTGTGGTTTGCTTCTCACAAACTTGCTGTTTTGTGGTTTTTCATTAAAAAAAATAATTTCAAATATATACTCATTACCTGTGAGGACCCCCATGCGGATTTGGTGGTCATGGTTGGTTAAAATCCTCCCCTCCGGTGCAATTTTTTCCAGCACAGCCATTGAAAGGTGAAAAAGGCGTGCACAAGCAGGGAAGGAGGGAAGAGAAGGAGGAGGGAGGGAGGGAGGGGGGGAGCCAGGTGTGCAAGGAGGATCCAGCAGGAAGTGTGGTGTGCAAGGGGAGGGGGAGGGAGAAATGGAGGGAGGGGAAAGAGGTGATGAAAGAGAAGGTGAAGGGATTGAGTGAGAGAGGGAAGAGTGGGAGAGAGGAGTGGGAAGAGCCACTCCTAAGAGGGAGTGTAAAGGACTAGCATTTTATATAATTTTATATTTCTAGAAGATCTACACTAGTATTCAGCAATTTGTATTAAAGGCCATTACTTTTTACATATTCTTAATAAAGTTTTTTATTATTATTACAGAGAAAAGAAGGTATTATTTATTATTTTTAACTTTGCATTGCTCTGTTTAGTGTGGATAGATGTTAGCCTCCTTGAGTCCCCATGGGGAGAAGGGCGGGATGACTGCCTACATCAGGCAAATAGCAGCCACCTCCAGAATCCCTTACTGAGAATGCATGAACAGCAGAGCAAAGGAAAGGAGATCTTCTGTCCCCAGGGCCTAAAAAAGGCTTTAAGAATTGGACAATGCAAGCTTTGGCCCTGGGAATAGAGTTAAGGCCTTCCCGCATGCAGGGAAACCCAGGATCTCTATAAGAATGAGTGCTGGACTCAAAAATAGGGTGAACCAAACAGGATTTATTTGAATAACAACCAGAAAGGTGCTGGTGGCTCAAAAATGCTTGAGTTGGTTGCAAGAAAGTCCTTTTAAGAAAGGGAATCTATCACTCTGCCTATTTGTGCAAAGTGACGGTACCTCTATTAGATCCCAGGTGTCCTGTTGTCCTCTGTCTTGTAGGCACACAAAGTCCTGTATTAGGCCTCAAATCCACAGCCTCTGGTGAGGACGGATCCTCCTATGTGCTGAAGATTTAGTTGAGAACGAAGGTAGACCAGTAGGTGAAATAAGATTGCCTTTTCCCAGCAACCTAGATTTCAACCTTGCTTGATCGTGATACCTCTGGAATGAGGCCAGAGGGGACGTCCCGCCCCTTAGGTAAACTCCAGAAAAAGGAGGAGTTAAGGGCGGGGACACCAGGTTTGGAGCCAAGTCACAACTCCACCCCTGAGTGACCGCATGGCAGCGAGTGACCGCATGGCAGAACAAAGGGGCCATAGAACAAAGGCCCGTGCAGGTAAAATACAAATACAGATGTAAACGGCCCCTAGGGGGCATCACAGGAGAAATGCCTGTCTCACCAGCTTCACACAGTGAAATCCACATTATTAATAAGTTTGGTCACCAAGATTAAAATCATAAGAAAGCTGGTGAACATCCCTAGATGTCATTCAAAATGATCTTTCAAGTAGTCTATAGAAGACTGAAAATGTTCTTGTTTACTCATGCTAGCTTTATCTAACTTAATTTTTTCATTTCATATACTGATTTTGAAAAAAAAAGTTTGCTGAAATATATAGATCCACTATTTTTTAGTGGTATAGGAACCTATCCCTATGCTTTCCACATTGTTTCTGTCTTTGGTACTGAACGTCCTCTTAAAGAAGGAATGCCTAGGAACACATCTAATCTGCTGACTGACGTATACTGTGAATATGAAAGGGCCCCAGCTGTATATACATATTTGCCTCTGTTCTAGAGATATTTATGTTGTATATGTGTAGTGTGGGCAGATTTTTAAATGACTGAATAGAGTTACTGTGTATCAGACAAAGAGCCAAAGGGACAATGTAGAATTCACAATTCCAGGTGGGAGACCAATTATGTCAAAGCTATTCATATTAAAATATTCATTCATATGACACAATCTACATATGCAAAATTGAAATAAAAGAAGCTTGTACCAATCCTTTAAAACTAGAAGTAACTGCTCTTTGGTAAAAACAGTGCTATTGTTTTTGAAAAGAATATACAAAACGGATAGAAATTCAAAAGTGAATGTGATAAAAAAATAAATTGTGGATTTATCAAAAACAAGTCATGCCAGACTAATCTGATCTCTTTTTTCGATAGTTACAAGCTGGGTAGATGCAGGGAATGCCATGGATGTATCGTATGTAGACTTCAGTAAGGCCTTTGGCAAGGTCCCCCATGACCTTCTGCAAACTATCTAGTCAAATGTGGGCTAGGCAAAACTAGTTAGGTGGACCCGTAATTGGTTAAGCGAACGAACCCAGAGGGTGCTCACCAATGCTTCCTCTTCATCCTGGAAAGAAATGATGAGTGGAGGGTCATAAGAAGGGTTTTGTCCTGGGCCCGGTCCTGTTCAACATCTTTATTAATGACTTAGATGAAGGGTTAGAAGGCATGATCATCAAGTTTGCAGACGACACAATGAAGTTCAACAGTGACAAATGCAAGCTACTCCACTTAGGTTAAAAAATGAATTGCAAAGATACAGAATGGGGGATGCATGGCTCGAGAACAATATGTGTGAAAAAATCTTGGAGTCCTCGTGAACAACAAAGTTAAACATGAGACAACAATGTGATGCAGTGGGGGAAAAAAGCCAATGGGATTTTGGCCTACATCAATAGGAGTATAGTGTCTAGAACAGGTCTGTCCAACAGGTGGCCCTGGGGCCGTACACGGCCCCCGAGCCCCTTCCCTCCGGCCCCCTAACTTGTTTTAATAAAATACAAATTAAAAATAAATAAATTATTTAGGCAAGCATCGCGAGACTACACCAGCCACAGACGGGATTTCGAGGGAGGTCGAAATCCTGTCTGTGGCTGCGTAGTCTGGCAATAGCTGCTGAAATCTCGGGTCCCGCAGGATTTGCAGCCGGCCTGGGCGCGCACCTCCTCCTCCCTCGCAACTGCTTCCAGGCCAGCCCCCATTCCCTCAGAGAGAGGGAGGAGGGGAGTGAGGCAGGGAAAGCCCCTCCTGTGTCCGTCCTCTTCCTGTGGAGGGCCCTCGCTTCCCGCCCCGCGGATGGGAGAGCCGCCGCACCCAGCCTGAGCTTGGCTTTGGCTCCAGCGGGGCTCTTCGGGGACGGCGGCGGCGTTGGCGCTTCGGCTCTGTGGTGGGGCTCCCGCATTATGGGTAAGGAAGGGCCTGGCTCGAATCAATCAATCTAAAAACAGTGGGACGTTGGGTGAGGGGGGGAGGGGTCCCTCAGCGGCGGTTTCCTTGGCGACGCTTCCTTCCCTCCTCCGCGCCTCCTCCCCCTTGTTGTGCTGCCTTCCCCCGCGTGCAGGGCACAACGTGGCTTCCTTTGTGCCTGCCCCCGCGGCTTGTTTTTCCTTCAGGGAGGGAGGGAGCTCTTTGGGCCTCCTCCACCCGCCTCTGGGAAAGGAGGCCCCATCAAGCCCTGCGACGGCATTGAGGTGTTTGGGTTTTTTTTGGTGTGTCCCAATTTGAGTGTGGACTCAAATAGCTCAAAGGTATTAGGAAACATTTCCCCAAATCCACCAGTGTTCCCATTTGGGTATTTTGAGTATTCATGCCAAGTTTGGTCCAGATCCATCATTATTTGAGTCCACAGTGCTTTCTGGATGGAGGTGAACTACAACTCCACAACTCAAGGTCAATTGTAAGTAAATTGGAGCCGGGGAAGGGGCGGAGCCGGGAAGGGGGCGGAGTCAGGGGAGGGGTGGAGCTGGGGCGGGGGCGGAGCCAGGGGCAGACCCTTCGGCCCCCCAGGTGATCAGTGACCGGAATTCCGGCCCTTGGGCCCGTAGAAGTTGGACAGCCCTGGTCTAGAATGATCCAGGGAAGTCATGCTACCCCTCTATTCTGCCTTGATTAGACCACATCTGGAATACTGTGTCCAATTCCGGGCACCACAATTGAAGGGAGATGTTGACAAGCTGGATTGTGTCCAGAGGAGGACGACTAAAATGATCAAGGGTCTGGAGAACAAGCCCTATGAGGTGCAGCTTAAAGAGCTGGGCATGTTTAGCTTGAAGAAGACTGAGAGGAGACATGCTAGCCATGTATAAGTATGTGAGAGGAAGTCATAGAGAGGAGGGAACAAGCTTGTTTTCTGCAGCCTTGGAGACTAGGATGCAATGGAACAATGGCTTCAAACTACAAGAAAGGAGATTCCACCTGAACATTAGGAAGAGCTTCCTGACTGTGAGAGCTGTTCAGCAGTGGAACTCTCTGCCCCTGAGTGTGGTGGAGGCTCCTTCTTTGGAGACCTTAGAAAGAGACTGGATGGCCATCTGTCGGGGATGTTTTGAACACAATTGCCCTGCTTCTTGGCAGGGGGTTGGACTGGATGGCCCATGAGGTCTCTTCCAACTCTATGATACTATGATTCTTTCAAAAAATTGTGCTTTTCACCAGCTCACTTATGACTGCATAACAGTCATTATATTTAATATACTCTATTTATAAATACTGTGTGTATTGTGTATTAGTTGTATTATTTTAACTACAATGGGTAATGTCTTAATGGTTGATTGGCTTCAGATGATGATGATCATCATCATCATCATTTTTAAGGGTACTGGTCGTCACAGCAAAGAAGATTTAGTTATGAAGTAGCAAGAGAAGACTATTATGGGTATGATCCAGATAAAAACCTCTGAGTTGTCTAAGTAGTGAGTATAACTGTTCAATGCAACTTTTAAAAACTCTTATTCGGTTAGATTATTAGTATTAGTCTTATTTTCAAATGCAAAATGTCACCCTAGGATATGATTATATATTACAAGGGGCAAGGACAAACAATTTTTAAGTATGCTTTTTTGGATGTTCCTTTATGGTACTTTGAGTCTGAGAATGGACAAATAAACAAAGGAAATAAGATGTGACCCTGTTATACATTTTCTGCATAGAGAATTAAAATCTAACTTGTACTCAATCGGATGAGTCTTGCCACTAACTTGCTTTATTTTTAACTCCATCATTTATAACTCTTACCATGTTTGAGTACATTTTATTGCTATTCGTTCATGTATCATTTGGAAATTGAGAAGACAAACTTCACAATATTTTTTTCTTTAATATGAAAAAGAAATGTAAACACACAGAGACATAAATGTAAAACTATGCCTTTTAGTCTATGTTAAGAAACCCAAATTTTAACTCTATCACAAACTTGCCTGAAAAACTTGAACCATTTTCCCTGATAAAGTGAAACATTTTATTTCTTTCTAAAGGTCAGGAGGGAGCAAGCTGATCTAATGTCACTGGGAAGGGAGTTCCATAGCTGAGGGACCCCCACTGAGAAGGCCCTGTCCCTCATCCCCACCAACTCCAGCTGTGAAGGGGGTGGGACTGAGATCAGGGCCTCTCCAGAGGACCTTAACATCTGGGGTGGTTCATAGGGGGAGATATGTTCAGACAATTTATGGCTTTATAGGCTAAAGACACCACTTTGAATTGTGCTTATTAGCAAGCAGATTGGCAGCCAGTGAAGCTGACGCAACAGGGGGGTTGTATATTCCCTATATGCTGCTCCAGTGAGCAATCTGGTTGCTGCCCATTGGACTAATTGATGCTTCCGGACAGTCTGCAAAGGCAACCCCACATAGAGCGCAATGCAGTGGTCTCTTCGAGATTTAACAAGAGTGTAGACAGCTGTGGCCAAGTCGGCTTCTAAAAGTATGGGCACAACTGGCACACAAGTTTTAATTGTGCAAAAGCTCCCCTAGCAACACCTTCTGAGAGCGACCCTCCAGGAAGGACCAGACCCACTGCAGAGCAATGCCTCCAAATCCCATTTCCATGAGGCACTCCAGAAAGATACCATTTTCTACGATATCAAAGGCCACTGAGAGGTCCAGAAGAACCAATGGAGACACATTCCCCCAGTTGAGTTCTCTGCATAGATTTATTTATTTGTCACGTTTCTATACCGCCCCTCTCAGCCTGAAGGTGACTCGGGGCAGTTTACACAAGGCAGTCTCTGCCCTCAATACAACACAAGCAAACAAACCAAAAAAAATAACCATATAACAACAAATTAACAATTTAAAACATACAATTGCAGTCTCAGCATCATGTTGAAATCAGTTTCCGTCACATCGTCGTCATTCCATATATCTAATTAGACCTTTATATTTCATCAGCAAATGCCTGCTCAAACAGCCAGGTCTTGACTTTCTTGCGAAATGTCAGGTGGGAGGGGGCCGATTTGATGTCTCTAGGGAGGGCATTCCAAAGCCGAGGAGCCACCACTGAAAAGGCCCTGTCTCTCGTCCCCGCCAGTCGCGCCTGCGAAGAAGGCAGGACCGAGAGCAGGGCCTCTCCAGATGATCTTAAACATCTCAATGGTTCATAGGGAGAGATGCGTTCGGACAGGTAAGTTGGACCTGAACCGGTCACTAAGGAAACCAAGGCTGACTCAGTTCCATGTCTCAGTTAACATTCACATAATTACAACTTCTTACATGTTACATGGAAATTCTCTGGTCCACAAGTACTATAGCAATCCAGCAATTTAATCCAGTATAAACACACAGTCCAATTCAATTACTCACAAAATAGCGAGACAGAGTCATATATATAAAGGATCTGGATTGAGGCTATAATCCAAACGGACATTGTTGGTTCTGCCAGGCCTTTCAACAACAACAACAATTTTATTGATTAGCCAGAAGCCATATCAAATACACACAGAACACAGACACATTGCAATGATTCTAAAAACAATCTGAGGAGAATTCTAGACCATTACATCAATTAAACCCCTGTTTTGCCCAGCAGGGGGGATTCTAAGGGAGGTGGTAACAATTCACAGGTCCTCATCTCCAACACAATTTATTCCAATTGCATCTATGTAATCGGATCTTAGTTTCATGGCTTTACAGAGAAAAAACGAGCAGTAGCATCTGTTATCAGCTTGTTGGAGCCGGCCAGCAGAAGTGAGACTTTTGCTAGAGGGTCCCAATGATTTTCCCACAAGAAATATCTCTAGCAGTTGTTTTCCCTCTATTTGATAGATTTTGCAATAGAGCAGAAGATGAGTTAGATCTTCGATCTCAGGGCACCACAAATACAGATACGCTCTTCATAGGGAATTTTCTTGAACCTCCCATATCTCACCATTGAATCTAATTGCTCAAACCTGGCTCTAGTGAAAATTTTCCTTAGGTGGTGTAACCTTCCTTGCTGTAAGTAAGTGGTTAATTGGAAGGATTTCTTAAAACCACTCAACCATCTCAGGAAACAGTAGAACCCAAAGAGTCTATATCGGTTTGGGCCGCAATATCATGAATTCATTGACGCACTTCTTTGAAGTGCTTACTTAACTCTTGACCAGATAGGTGGACTGGGAATATTACCTGAATGCCGCACCTTCTGATGTAATCAAACAAATGGTCAGCCCCGATTTATAAGAACTGCTAGATTGTTCCAGCAAACATAATTTTGGGAGGCGAGACGCCTCCATCTCCATGACCTTGAAGTTGCCGTTGATTCAGCAGCTTTAAGAGTAAGCTCGTTCTGCCCTTGGCTTTAGTTGAACACCTGTGGAAATGATTGTGCCATAGACCATTTTCTGCAAAGTCTAATCCTAGGTAAGTGAAGGATCTAAAGTACTATAGAGATGTGAGTTCGGTGAAATCACTTGTAGAACATGCTTGGTTTTCCAGCTGGAAGGGAAGTATATTAGAAGTGAAGATTAACTTACGGTACTTGTTCCAACTTCCCAAACTCTGCAGGTTCCCATAACTGCATTGTATTCCTTGCAAGTGGGAGTGACATGTTTTGCATGGTTCATTGCTGCCTTACCTTACTTACCTCCAGACTAGATGTTTACACAAATAAAGCCGTAGCTTTTCATGCCATGGTGCCGATTTACAAGGAGAAACAATGGAGAAAGGTGTGGAAGAGTGCAAATATAGCTGGCTTAATGTTTAACTCCATTTATTCTTCTCCTTGTTCTTACATCCTTGTAAGAAATACAAATTTTCTCCTTCTTCAAGTCTGATAAAAATGACTATAACTCCCACTTTTCTATCTACTCTCTTCTCTCAGTAAAACCACATTTTCACATACAGTATGCATTGCATAGCAATTCATCTATAATTCCCAAAATAGCAATTTGCACTGGGAATGTGGCACAGCTGGCTAAGTGTCAGCTGCATAAGATCTCTCTGACCAGTAGGTCATGAGTTCGAGGCCTGCCTGGGTCGAGGTGGGTGCTCGACCTTTAAGTGTAGCCTGCTGTCGACCTTTGCAGCTTGAAAGACAGCTACATCTGTCAAGTAGGAGATAAAGGTACCACATTAAGTGGGGAGGCAAATTTTGACTGAATTATGAGGCCATTAAAGAACTCAAGGAATGCTGAGGAATGTGGAAGGAACAACAAGGGACGCTGGGGATGCTGAGAGATGAGGAGTGTGTCAGCTCCCCCTGGTGGCCAGAGCTTGCCTTTGTTCGTCTATATGTTGTGTATGTGGAAACGGCAGGGATTGTCTGCTAAGTATGTGTATCTGTAATATGCTCTGAGTCCCCTTCGGGGTGAGAAGAGCGGAATATAAATAAAGTAAATATGTAATAAATAATTTTCTTGACTGAATTACCAAAAAGTAGCACATAGTCAAAAGAAAAGTTAAAAAGGGCACTTTCATCCCCCAGAGTCACCTTGTTTTGTAGAACCAGAATGTATGCATTCTGTACAATCTGCACAGTTGTAAATAATTCCCCCACTTTCAGCAACTTGTCTTACAACAACATCCCAACAATGTTTTTTTTTTTTTTTCTATTGGAGGAATCTCATTTGAATAAACGTGTAAGTACAAGAAAAGTATGTCATGTCATTTTTCATTTTAATTTATTTTATGTTTTGTGAGTTGTGATGAAGCAAAGCATAAGTGATGTGTTATGGTTATCAACTGCTTTGAGTGCCCCGCTTTGGGGGGGGGGGGGGATGCAGTATACAACTGAAATAAATAAAATAAATATCAGTGGGACCATTTAGGAGGATATTTGCATTTTTGTTGAAATATATACAGTATTAACCCTAACCTTGACTACTCATGTAAAGGATTCTGACCAGGATTAGAAAATACCCCATCAGTCGCTCAGTGAAAAATAGAATAGAATAAAATAAAAATTATGGTGACCGAAGGTTAACACATAATTCTATCAAAACATGATTTCAAAGTGAATTATACATGTTTAAAAGTTTATTCTTACTCTATGTGAGTTTGAACATCAACTTAGTTGCTAACATTCTCTATTTTGTAAGCCAATACTGTACATAATGTTGCTTGTCTGTATTAATAGTGTTCATAAAACCTAACCCTTCTCTTCCTAAATGTTAATAAATCAAAATGTTTTGCATTTTCCAACAAAGACTAACATTTATATTCTTGTGATATTATTTTCTGGTTCTGACCAATTAATATTTTATCTACTAATAGCAGATAAAAATTTCACTTTCACAAGTTAACTCCTGTGTCCTTTACATGATCACTATTCTATAGGTTTTCCGTACTTCTAACACTTTTTTCAAACTTGACACATTCAACCACGTGCATCATTTTGTGCTTTCCCCCCTGTGCTTTGTTCTAGACGAGAAGCCCAGTTGGATGAAGAAGGGCAATTTCTAGTCAGAATTATATATGATGACTCCAAAACGTATGATTTGGTTGCTGCAGCAACCAAAGTTCTCAGTAAGTAAATTTTGCTTTTCTTTAAGGTTAGTTCTCAAGGAAGAACTGAAGCTCTAGTACTTAGGATATGACATTCCTTGCTTTACATTAATATTTCAGTGATGCCAGCCCACATACACCAAATACCAAAACAACATATATCGTTCAGACAATGTGATTTGTTTTTCATGCAACTGCAATGATGCCATTGAAATTATAATTTTATTGGCAAATGCAAGGGTAGTCATTACTAGAAGTGTAGTGTGTTTTCATTACAATGCAAATGGCAGCTTCATTTGACCACAGAAAGGAAAGTGTAAAATTCTCATTTTCCCAGATGTGACTTTAGTAATTGGACAGTTTTTATGTGGGCTTCTTTATGCAAAGAGAGGGAATATTTTAGTTTTGAAATTGAATATTAGATCTTCCTAAGGAGCCACTCTATGTAATGTGAAATATTTTATTTCCCAGGGTGTTTCCAGACAGCAGTAAAGTCCGCACTGACCCGAGTCCGCACACCACCCCAAAAGCCCGTGTTTTCCACAAGCATTGTCTACATGTTCTGGTATCTATCAGGAGAATAGGAAGACAGCTCCCACCCCCTCTCCAGATCTCCCCAAACCTCTTTTAAAAACAAAAGAACTTATCTGGCTGCCACTCGCATGGTATCGAAGCTCTCTTGGTGCATAGGAATGACAAGCCAGGAGAAGGTCGGGGGGGGGGGGGGCAGGAGCGATTTTCCTCCCCCCCCCTTTTTTTCCTAATGCATTATTCCTACCGTACATGCCAGGAGAGCTCCGGCACCACACTAATGGCGGCCAGGTAAGTTTTTACATTTTTTAAAAAGGGTTTGGGGAAAATAGTGGAGGAGATTAGAGCCCTCTTGAATTTTCCGGCCATGATTCATCCTGGAAAACATGAGATGGCTGTGCGGACGGCCCCTTCAGAAGTCTTAGGACTTCTGAGGGACCAATCCAGACAGTGGCCATAGTGGGTTTGCCCTGTGCCTTTCAAGAAGGTGTGGAACAAACCCTCTAAAAATTAATTCGCTACAAAGCAGGGTTCGTTTTTAAGTGGGGCATCGTTTGACTGCCCCACTCGAAAATGCCGGAGCTCCTGCTTTTAAAGGGCTGTCTGAATGCGTCCCTTTAACATTCTGTCAAATCAAGCCTACAATACATACGGCCCATGTGCTGGATGCGGCCCGCAAAGGACTTCCCCCTCACTGGTTGGCCCTTCCAGAACCTGGAATAATTTAAAGGGAAATTTCAATCCGCAACATTTTTATTTGTCAAGAAAGTTATAAGGGGTGGGCAATAACTTGCGTACCTCTCATTTGTAATTTGCCAAGTTGCTCGGGATTTGTGGGCAGTTGTTTGTTTTCTTCATGTTGCTTTTTGCCATACCCTTGGTCACTTAATTCTGAATTGACATTATTATAAGACAAGGTGATTTGTTAGCTTCGTAAAGGACATGGGGTGTTGATATCTTTAAATAATCAAAAATATTTTCATGTTTTCTTTAGACCTCAATGCTGGAGAAATCCTTCAGATGTTTGGGAAAATGTTTTTTGTATTTTGCCAAGAATCTGGTTATGACACCATCCTGCGTGTGTTGGGTTCAAATGTCCGAGAATTTTTACAGGTAGGTGATCAGTGGAGAGGCTCCAGGGTAAAGCCAACTTTAAAAAGGAAATAGGAGGATATAAATAATATTTATTTATTTATTATTTCAATTTATATACCACCCTTCCCGAGAAGGCTCAGGGTGGTTTACAACAACAACCAACACTATCACAGTAAAAGATTAAAACAGAAAAACAGCTTTAGGGTTATAATAATAACAATAACAATAGTAACATTTTACATAATCTGATGGGTATTTACTAAGAAGTAGGTTTTACTTCCACACAAGTGCACATAGGATTCTTTTGAGTAAAACTTTTCTTATTTGTGTTTATCTTATTAAAAATAATTTGTGTTTTACTGAATTATACTTGTATAATATATAGTTTTTTAATTCCTCATCTGATCTGAAAAGTAACATACCCAGACTTCAATCCTATAATCTTACATGGGAGTATTCCCATGGGCTATATTTCAGAGTAGAAATTTATATAATTGCTGTTATTTGAGAAAGCATACTTACTAGGCTTGTGCATGGTTTCGGAGTGGTCAGTTCCCTTCGGCATATCTGGCTTGTTTGGCTTGGTCAGATGGCTGTAATGGCAAGGCCCAGGCCATCACATTTTTTTCATCCATTATAGGACCATGTGGCAGTCAATCATGGCTCCTCCCCCCGCCTAATGCAGCATCACTCGGCACACAAAGAGGCTGCTGTGTGCTGCTTGCATGGAGTTTCCCAGTGAGCCGTTCCTATTGGGCCAATGAGAATAGAAGAATGCCATGACCTGTTTTACTCAAGCTGTGTCTGCTTCCTTAATCCCATTGCTGAAACCCAGGCTTCCTTGAAGGGAAAAAAAGGAAAGGGTCCCATGAAGGGTGCTTCCTTAACCTTGTTGCTGAAACCCAGCCCTCCTTGAAATAAGTTCCCTATTGCAGTCAGTGGGCCAGATCTAGCCACATTTTTGGGCTGCGGACCAAAAATGGCTATCCGACTACCCATCGGTTTTCGGGAGGTGCACAAAAACATGGCCAGCAGAAATGGATCGATTTTCAACCGAAATGTACAAGCCTAGTGCCAGTGTTCACGAATGTAGCAGTGTGGTTATATGTCATCATTTGGAAAGGATAGAACAGGGCTGCCCACACATTTTCAGCATGCGATCTACTTATGATAAAACCAAGTCAGAAAGATCTACTTGAGAGAGAAGCAGGGCGGAGCTGGGGGAGAGGGCGTAGCCTGGCGCTCCCTGGCTCCTCCCCTCCCCGCTCTGGCTACAGCGCTGCCATACCTTCTCCAGGCTTGAGGAGGGTATGCCAAGCCAGTAGTGGCATAGCTAGCCACTACTGGCTTGGCATACCCTCCTCAAGGCTGAAGAAGCTGTGGCCGCGCTGTAGCCCGGGGGGCGGGGCCTGCCGTGGCCTGGCTCCGCCCCCCTCCTCGCTCTGGCTTCAGCGCTGTCACACCTTCTCCAGGCTAGAGGAGGGTATGGCCAAGCCAGTAGTGGCATAGCTAGCCACTACTGGCTTGGCCATGCCCTCCTCAAGGCTGAAGAAGCTGTGGTAACGCTGTAGCCGGGGGAGGGGTGGGGCTTGGCGCTGCATGGCTCCGCCCCCTCAGAAGTGCCCCATCCAGCTGGGATCGACCTCCTAAGGTCCCAGGATCGACCAGTCGATCGTGACCACCTAATGAGCACCCCTGGGATAGAATAATAAGGAATAAAAAACATCATATAGAGAATTGAGGTTCATGTAATAGTTTCCACATTTCTACATTAGTTTAGTTTGTGTGTGTGTATAAATATGTGGGCATGTGTTTTTTTAAAAATGGTGTAGGTTTATTAAAAAGTAAATCATGCTTACCTTTTTGCATTTGCATTATGGGTCACTAACGCTACAGTTGTAGGCTGGAGTGTATGTACTAAGCTCAGTGAATTCAGTACTGCTGAGAATACTTAAAGCAGATACAGGGAACAGTTTTAAAATCCAGTTTAAACTAATTTAATGATTTTGTATTTTGATTAATCAGTTAAGAAATTGAATGGTCATTTTTCCTATTGATGAAATTTTGAAGAATCTCAGTCATCAATTACGGAGAATTAATTGCTTTGTGTCCTTAGAGATATGATGATACTGATGTATTCATAATACAAAATTGCTTATGGGCGCCAAGCTGTCTAGGCTCCCGTTTTATTGATTTGTTTATAAAAATTATTGAGGAGATTATAGAACTATGTACAAGTCAGTATGTGTAGCAGAAATGAACAAACATGTCAAGCGTTTATCAGGTATACTTTCACTTTTCCAACTTTCAAGTGTTGGAATGACTTATTTAAAGAATAGGCATTTACTTCAAGGACATGAGCATGAAAAACCTATCAAAAATAATTTGTCTTTTAAAAAGCTACAGAAAGATCCTTTCTATATAATGGGGAAGCTGAAAATATTGCTAATGCAACATGTAAAAGAAAGCCAGCTAGTAGACGAGTGCAATTTGAGAAATCCCAAGAGTGTATTTCACATGATTACTGCCCTGAAAATCAATCAAACACAAAGTGGTGGTTAATCTAAGACACTTTAGGGAGTGCTTTATTTGCCTACTCTTTTTTTTAAAAAAAAAATAGCAACACAGAATATATTCCTTCACATTTTACAGTACTAAGAAAGAAGTCATACAGAGAAAATGGCCACCAGTATGCCTATTGTTTTATCACCTTTTAAAAACTACATATATTCATAACTAGTAAAACCTGCATTTTTGGCACACTGCTCCAATAGTCTGTCATAGCCATGATTCTGGGAGCTATAGTGTGAAAAGGATTTGTAGCTCAAACTCACTTGTCTAAGTAAAACACCTCAATTTTACTTATTTACATAAAACATGGGGGGGGGGGTACAAAAGCAAGTAAGCCAGTGCATGTGATTGAATGTGAGAGAATGGAATCTCCAAATATATACCTGTCCAGTTGTATACTAACTGGCATCCCCTTTATATACGATGGGAAGTTTCTGCCAATTGGGAAAGAAATAAGAATGAACATTGTGAAAGCCACCCACTATATGGCTATCAGCCTCCTCCCAGTAGACTTAAATCAAGGAAAAGTTTCATGAGAACCACCATTCCTCTAAATGTTCCTCCAGCAACAGCAAGAATATACCTGTGGGCAGCAAAATCAGGCAATTCCAATTGGATGGCCCCCCACGAGGGTCTTCCTTCAGGAGCAAACCATGAATGGGCAACTTGGAAGTCCCTGAAGCAGAGTTGACAGATCAAAAGACAACCTGGCAAAATGGCACAACCTAGAAGAATCCTCTACCTTGTGCAATTATGGAGCAGAACAAGCAACTCAGCATCCGTATGCTTGCCCACAATGCCCTGCCTCATGCACAGAGGAAGAATTGTTTAAAGCTACAGACAGTGCAGTCGCTGTTGCCCATTTTTGGTCTTATCTATCTAGCAGCTTATGCTCCCTTTATTTTGTCAGTTTTAGATAAACTATTTTATCAGTTTTAGATAAACTATTTTATGCAAAACATTTTGACATGAAATAAAAGTTGTACACTTCTTGTAAAATAAGATACACAAGATAGATTAAATATTTGTACATGGGTGGGAAATGTCTCCATACCTTACCCTAGCAGTTTCCTTTGTGTCATTCCCCAATTCCAGTGATAAATCATGTGAAAAATTAGACTGTCATAGCTCAGTTAACTACTGAGGAGAGACATTTGCTAGTTATTAGGCACACCTTTCACTGCCAGTTGTATACTTTCTGATGTTCCAGCCATTCCCTGATGCTGCTGTGCTATACTTGCCAGCCAGCGTATAAGACATCCTTTTCCACTCCATCCAGCCAACCAGCTAACACTAGTCATTGTTTTCATAGAAAACAGACACAGTAAGTATGAGAACACTAGAAAATCATGTTATATAAAGTATATATTCATCATATATCAAAAAGCATATATCAAATCTGGAAAAATATATATTAATCAATCAACAATTCGCACATACCCAACAATAGAATATACATGTGCCAGTAGAGTACCTCCCAAATGAGTCCTGGTCAACGAAAATGATAAAAGTCCATAGTGAAATCAAATCTGGAGTATATCCCACAAAAGTCCAGTTCTTGTGCGCTAATGTAGCGTCTCACAAGTTGGTGTTCCGATAATCACACACGAGGACAAAACATCTCAGTTTTTTTTGGGAAGGAGTATCTCACTGTGGGTCGCTAATTCGAAGCATTTGCGATACTATGTGATATTTCGTTCCATGATCATTAGGATGCCTGTTACTTAGCTGGTTATTTGCTTTTCCGCTTTGAAAAAGCCTCTTAACGAGGAGAAACAGGTCAGGCCTTGCAGTTCCACTGTAAGCGGCCGGCCGCAGCGTCCTGCTTCATCCGTTTTCCACGCCTCAACACAACTCTAACCATTGCCGTGAGATACTCCTTCCCCAAAGAATCCGAAATGTTTTGTCATCGTGTGTAATTATCGGAACACCAACTTGTGAGACGCTACATTAGCGCACAAGAACCGGACTTTCGTGGGATATACTCTGGATTTGATTTCACTACGGACTTTTATCATTTTCGTTGATCGGGACTCATTTAGGAGGGACTCTATTGGCATGTGTATATTCTATTGTCGCTACTCAGCTTGATATTTGTAAAATATATGTGTTGGGTATGTGCGAATTGTTAATTGATTAATATATATTTTTCCAGATTTGATATATGCTTTTATATATATAATGAATATATACTTTATATAACATGATTTTCTAGTGTTCTCATACTGTATTTGCTCCTACTACACTGTAGTTTTTGTGCTTCTAGCTATTTATAGAATCCAGGCAATTCCCGAGTTACCAACATCAGACTTACAAACAACTGATAGTTAAGAAAGGGGGCGAGACAACAGGAAGTGAAATAAATCTATCCCTCAGAAGGTAAATTCACTCCTGAAAGAGTTATTATGAGCAAAAGGTTTCTCAACTGAACCTTTCCCACCAGTCCTTGTTTCCACAACAAGCCAAATTTTTCAAAATCCATTTATCACAGGGGAAGAAAGTTAGGTGAAATCTTCTGAACTCAAGCACAAACAGCAAACAAAACCCTTCCCTATGCTATCCAAAGCTAACAAATCAAGATTTTTGGTGGGAGTTGCACTTAGAAATATACCTGTTCAGACTTACATACAAATTCAACTTAAGAACAAAGCTACAGAACATATCTTGTTCGTAACTTGAGGACTGCCTGTATCACATCTGGAATATATGTTGAATTGTTCTGTAGATAATTCATTGCTCCAATTGCTGTCTCAGCCATTTGTCTGAATCAACTCTTCACCGTCCTTGCTAACATTTGTCACATCAAACTGATGTAAGGCTCTTTGTGGTCTTCCTTTTTAATATTTACTAACTGAAAAAGCCACCACACTCAGCATTATGCCCTAAGTTGTTTTCCCACCCACAGAAGGAGAGATGCATGTCCTTCATATCAATTTACCTGTATAGAGAAACAGAGCTAGAAAATGGTGGTTTTAAATGGACAAATAGAGAAATGTTTTGCTATGTGCATTCCAAGTCAACTCTGGATGGTTCTACACAGACCATATAGGTCTGCATGGGGTCTCATCATCCTGTGGGCATCTTCACAACGCACACAGGTTGATGTGATTTAACCCAGGGGCGGTCTAAGGTAATTTTAAATGGTAAGAGAACATTATTTTGGCGCCCCTTCCAAACATTATTTTGGTGCCCCCCCCTCCGCGCATGCCCAGAAGCTCCTGTGCGCAGGCGCAGAAGCCTGTAAACACAGCACTCCCTATTCGGCACACAGGGAGGTTTGCTACGGCGCGCCGTCGGAGCGCACAAGGCCCAAAAGTGGAACATCGTCCGGATGCTGTCTGGCGGGCAGGGGAATGCGCCCTTTACCCAGATGGCGCCCCATGCAGCGGCATCCTTTGCCTACCGGTAGGACCGCCCCTGATTTAACCCAAGAGGAGCCGGTTAATATGACTGCACCTGGGTTTAAAAAACACGGGGCAAAGACCAATTTTTGCTGCAAGTTTTGCACTTTCCTCTGTGTTCGGGCACTGCAGACACCCAGCCCTGATTCCTATGCAGAATTCATGGAGAAGAAAACCCCCTGTACTGGCCACTGCCATGCAGCCAGAAATGTATGCACCCTTAACAGGATTAAAGATTGTAATAGTAGAGGAGTGCCATGAAATGATAAGAGAAATTTTCACTGAAAGCAGATAATTGCTATGCAAGGATGGCCCACCTAACTTCACTCATTCAAACATTATCTGTGCAATATATCGAGTGTCTATTATTTCTTTGAATAGTAGGTTATTTTACTGCATTTGCTGAGTGTTTAAATTTCTTTGATGCTCTTGTTTTATCCACTCTTTTTGGATGCTTTTAATTTGAAAAGAAAAATGAGATTTTAGGGGGAAGCTATATCAATGAAAATGTAAAGCAAGTATGTTTCCAGAAGTTTTAGGTTCTGAAAAACAGACTCAGAAATTAATTTACTAAGCATTCATTTCCTTTGGAAATCTCCCAAGAGAAGGAGCAGCTGTTGAGACTTTTCATAACTCACAGGAGATGAAGTCCAAAGCTCTTCCAGAATTTTGAGGAGCTGCAGATGTTAACAGAGGGCACAATACATCTTGCACTTTAAAAACCTCTTTGGTCTTTGATACAAAACAACATCAACATAACCCCCCCACCCCCCACCCCAAAAAGATTGAAGGAATAAAGGGAAAGCAAAGACAGTTAACATGTTTCTTTTGTTCTTTGGGGGGGGGGGTAAAAGTGCTTGTAATGGGTCTGCAGGAATGAATAGGTTTGAGTAGGAGCCCCCGGTGGCGCAATGGGTTAAACCTTTGTGCTGGCAGGACTGCTAACCGAAAGGTTAGCGGTTCAAATCCAGGGAGTGGGGTGAACTCCCATCTGTCAGCTCCAGCTTTTCATTCAGGGACATGAGAGAAACCTCCCACAGTATAGGAATGCGGAAGGAACAACAAGGGACGCAGGGGACGCTGAGAGATGAGGAGTGCGTCAGCTCTCCCTGGAGGCCAGAGTTTGCCTCTGTTCGTCTATATGTGTGTATGCGGAAACGGCAGGGATTGTCTGCTAAGTATGTGTACCTGTAATCCGCTCTGAGTCCCCTTCGGGGTGAGAAGAGCGGAATATAAATAAAGTAAATAAACAAATACTTATTTAATTAATCAATTTACATAATTTATATTCTGCCCTTCTCACCCCGCAGGGGACTCAGGGCGGAACACAATGCACATATATAGGCAAACATTCAATGCCATAGACGTACAACATATATTGACAGACAACGAGCTACACAATTGGTCGAGAGCTCACCCCGACCCAGGTAGGCCTTGAACTCATGACCTTCTGGTCATTAGAGATCTTATGTAGCTGACTCCCAGCCAGCTGCACCACATTCTCGGTGCAATAATAAAATTTCTAAGCGTCCCCTGGGCAACGTCCTTGCAGACAGCCAATTCTCTCACACCAGAAGTGACTTGCAGTTTGTCAGATTGCTCCTGACACTAAGAAAAAATTAGATTTGGGTTACAAATTGGAATTTTCTTAATTTTCCTAAATTTATTTTATTCACATTTTACTGGACGTACCGTACATAATCACATATAAGTCTAGAAATTTTAGTTTCCAACCTGAAAAACCTGGGTCAATGTAACCACTGGTCTATATATTAACTGTTATTAAAAAAACAAAACACCCCCTTCTGTGAGTAGAGTGGCAAAAGGAGAACCTGAAAGACGCATTGACACCCTCTGTGCTCTCTGCAATGGACTTTTTGAATGCCCGAACAAGGAAATCATATGGGGCAGCTGGCATCCTGGGGAAACATGGGCACTTTTCTCTCTCTGTCGAATGACCCACGTCTTATCCACAAGTCTCATCAAAATCCCTAATATTTGGCCCAAAAACTACGTATCTTCAACTTGTACACAAGGTCAATAACAAAACTATTGATCTCCTGTAGGCATAGATCTCTACTAAAAATATTATAGTATTAGATTCTAAATTTCCCCCCTTGTTATTAATTAATCTTGTTGTCTGAGATGGGAGAATGTATAAATGTCTGTTTTTTTTGTGCTGATGGGTCTATGGACTGTAATAAATTGCTGCTGTTGTTGTAATCTTATTGCAGAACCTTGATGCCCTACATGACCATCTGGCTACAATATACCCAGGCATGCGTGCCCCTTCCTTTAGATGTACTGATGCAGAAAAGGGGAAGGGGCTCATTCTGCATTACTATTCAGAGAGAGAAGGTCTCCAGGACATTGTCATTGGAATCATTAAAACCGTTGCTCAGCAAATCCATGGCACAGAAATAGATATGAAGGTAAGCTTTGAAGTCAAGTCTTATCAATGGTTTGCATGCTACAAATATTTAGGAAATAATGTTTACCTTAAAAGTATTTTTCCTACAGGATTTCATACTTGTGTTAGAAAAGAGCAACACTGCCTTCCCAGCATGTAGTGCAGTACTCCTGTTGTCAGACAGATAAAGTGCTCTGACATGTAATTCTCATCATTACTCTATTATTAAAAATTAAAAATTTGATTTATAGCAGCGTCATTTATCAACAAAACCAGAGAGGAAATGACATTAAAGGATATTTATTTATTTATTTATTCGTTTTTGTTTGCCGCCCCTCCCAATGGCTCGGGGCGGCTTACAACATGATCATAAAAAACCACCAAACATAGCTAAAAAGTTAAAAACCACAATTAAAACAACAGATTAAAATGTCACAATAGGCTGCGCATTAAAAGAACATTGCGGCAGCAAAAGATAGTGCAAGATGGCAATACACAAAGGAAGACTGCAGTTCATCCGACTCCGAAAGCCTGCTGAAATAACAAAGTCTTGCAGGCTTTCCTGAATGGAAGGAGGCTCTGAATAGCGCGGACGTCGGCGGGCAACACATTCCAAAGTATTGGAGCCACGATCGAAAAAGCCCGGCGACAGGTTGCCGTCAGGCGATATGTCTTAGGACTAGGAACGACCAGGAGGTTTTGCTCTTCAGAGCGCAGAAATCTGTTGGGATAATACAGGATGAGGCGGTCCCGCAGGTACACTGGCCCCAGACCATGTAAGGCCTTAAAAGTCAAGACTAACACTTTGAAGGTAATCCGGCATTCTACAGGTAGCCAGTACAGTTCGCGCAGAATTGGCATGATGTGACAGCTTACCGAGACCCCAGCAAGGAGTCGGGCTGGAGCGTTCTGCACCAGCTTAAGTTTCCGGATCACCGACAGAGGAAGACCAATGTACAGAGCATTACAGTAATCTAGCCTTGAGATGACCGTAGCTTGGACCACTGTGGCCAGGTCATGGTGGGACAAGTAGGGAGCCAGCTTCCTCGCCTGGCGAAGATGGAAAAACACCACTCTGCTGACGGTGGAGACATGAGCCTCCATCGACAACAGAGGGTCCAAAGTCACCCCAAGGCTCTTAACGGATGACGACGGACATAGTGTCACGCCGTCCAGGGTTGGAAGCTGAACATCCCCACAGCCCGGACGACCAAGCCACAGGATCTCCGTCTTTGCCGGATTCACCTTCAACCTACTGGCTCGCAGCCATCCAGTAATGGCCTCAAGGCAGCGATGGAAATTATCGGGTACGGATTCGGGCCAGCCATCCATCCTCAGGATGAGCTGGGTGTCATCAGTGTACTGATGGCACCCAAGCCTGAAGCTACGTACCAGCTGGGCAAATGGTATTTATTTATTTACCCTATGTATACCCCACCTTTCTCTACCCTGAAGGGGACTCAAGTCGGCTTAAATATGGGCAATGCTTTAAAACACATACAATTCCAATAACATTAAAATTAAAGTTAAATTAAAATTAATACATATTAAATATTCAAAAACATTACATTCAATATTAAAACCACGCCATCCATAATCGTAATTCAAAGCCACTCCATAGTCATTGCACATATTCCAAATCTGTACAGCCAATATGGACAACAAATTAATAGGAATGTCAACATGCAAAACTAAATGGAATACTAGTTTAGTCTCCTTTTTCCTGAAATTAAAAAAACTTAAATGTCCTTCAGTTGCAAAGCTCTGTTGCCCGGCCAATCCCATCATGTTTTCCTTCTACCTGGCCAATCGTGGGGTGAGCACCTTTGAAATGAGGTGTGAATGCAGTGTGGATTGGCCAGATAGGTGGCGATGTGCAGCATTCCCGGAGCCCATGGAAGCCAGATGCATATTAGACTTTTCCCTCCTCTGATGTCTGCTTTTTAAGTCTTAACAGCAGAACTCAGAGTCCTCTATACTTACCTTTCACTCTTCAAATTTCAGACCTTGGAAGAACAACATTCCTTTGAAAAAACTGAATGAGCTGAATGTGTAACTAGCCCCCTTTCTCACTTCTCATTCACAAGGCACATAAAAACATAAAAAATACAATTTCAAAAATTGGGGAAAAATGTGAATTTTTTTTTAAAAAAAACGTCTGGTCCCAAACGTTTTGGATAAGAGAGGCTCAACCTGCACCGTGACTTATAACCAAAAAGAAAACACAGTATTTTTGTGCATTTGTTATCCATATTAGTTCTCAATATCGTTCCTATTTATATTGTTATATTATTTAATATTCCTTTTTTTGATGGTCCTCTTGTGTTTCATGCACCTATGGTTGAGACACCTCCTTTTTGTATTTGTTTATTGATCGATTGATACCATCAGTGCAATGTTTGTATTCCTCTATGCTCACAACGTAGGCTTTTTTCACATGAGATCTTACTTTTCATGCATAACTATTTTATGTGTCAACCCAACACGACCCTCCAGGCATGTAGCCTTGAGGGGCTGCAGCCCCGCCGAAAATTCTCAGGGTGGTCCACGAGAAGGCCTTACTGGTGCATTATTTAAACTTATGTTTATTCATATCATGATCTGATCACCATGCTCAATATATCCCTTATATATGGGGGTATTGGGATAACAATACAAAAGGTTTGCTAGGGTAGACCTCCCCTCACTCAGATTCACACACCCCCAATCAAACTCACCCCCATCAAATTCCTGGCTACGGCCTTGCGACCCTCCAATTTGGAATCATAGATTGGTTTATGCTGGAGAAGTAAACCTAAATGGCAGCAGTGTAGCTTAGACTAAACTCTTGAATTGAGCATGGCAATGTAAATAAGCAGAATTTGCATCAAAAGACGTGTGACTGCAACAGATAGTTTGGAACAGAACCCTCCTTTAGTCCTCAGTGAGGGTTATTTCAGCAATGGGGTGGGATAAAGTAATAGCTCTTCCTCCTCACATGCTTTTCTCAATTATAACAGTAGTGAACTGCCAGTAGTAGGAGTAGGAGACTGGGCCCACTAAGCTCTAGAGATGGAGAAGATATGACTCCATCCCCAAAACATTTAATGTTAAGCTGTCAGAGACGTCAACAAATGGAAACCTTTTGCATTTTTTTCTTTTCCAGTTTTAGTTTGATTTTTTGTGCACACATGAACATATTGTGTGACTCAATTTGTTCTTAATCATAGTTTTAATTGACGGATGTACACAGCCTGTTGACTTCTATTTTCTAAAAACCCTTTTCCTCGCTGCTCCAGCTGCCTCTCTGCATAGGCTTGGATGTTGGTCTTATTCTGTAAGGTTACAGGTTCCTTTTAGAGATTTTAAATGTAACTAGCAAATTTTCTGTATACACCAGAAACGCTAACTTATTTCTGAGTGCTTGCTGTCTGTTAATAAAATTTAGGATCATTTTCCTCCTTTCAGCTTAGAGGAGCGGAGCCCCCGATGGTGCAGTGGGTTAAACCCCTGTGCCGGCAGGACTGAAGACCGACAGGTCGCAGGTTCAAATCCAGGGAGAGCGTGGATGAACTCCCTCTGTCAGCTCTAGCTCCCTATGTGAAGACATGAGAGAAGCCTCCCACAAAGATGATAAAACATCAAAAGATCCAGTCATCCGCTGAGCAATGTTTTTGCAGGTGGCCAATTCTCTTGCACCAGAAGCGACTTGCACTTTCTCAAGTCACTCCTGACATGAAAAAAGCTTAGAGTTGCTAATATGCTATGACTAAGTAAAGGTAAAGGTTTTTCCTGACATTAAGTCTAGTCGTTTCTGACTCTGGGGTGGTGATACTCATCTCAATTTCTAAGCTGAAGAGCCAGCATTGTTCGTAGACACCTCCAAGGTCATGCAGCTGGCATGACTGCATGGAGCGCCGTTATATTCCAACCAAAGCAGTACCTGTTGTCCAACTTCTCCCTATGTATACTCACATTTGCATGTTTTTGAACTGCTAGGTTGGCAGAAGCTGGTCCTAACTGTGTGAGCTCACCCCACTCTCCAGATTCAAACCGGCAACCTTCGCTGCACCACCAGGAGGCCCATGCTATGCAATATGCTATGATTAAGTTTGCTTATTTATAAGGATGATAAAAAACCCTGAGAGGACAGCCATCATCTTGTTTTCATATATATTCTGCAATGTAAAAAAGTCTAAATTTTCATCATTGCTTTTGTTGCTTAGCACAACCTGCCATTCTGGAATCGTAGATTAGTTCCACTTCTCCCTATGCATATACACCAGTATAAATAAGTTGTAAACGTAGAGTTCTTTAAACTATATAATACTTTTATTTATATAGTTTTAATATTTTATATATATATATATATATATATATATATATATATATATATATTTTGAAATATATTTATTAGGGTTTTTCCATAAACAGTAAAAGTGGGGGAACAATTTCAGGTAAAGGACAGTAGGAACGATAGAGAGAGGAGAGGCTGAGTGATGGGGTTAGGGAGGGGGCGTCGGGGGGTGGGAAGGGGGGGTGGGGGGAAGGGGAGGGGTGCCTGGGTGGGGGGTGTGATGGGGGAGGGGTAGGTGGGTTGGCTTCCGGTATCACTATACAGTCCCATTTGTTCAGTTCTTGTAGAAGGGAGGGGGAGTAAAGGTGTGAGTGTCATTGAGAAGGGGGGTGCTATTTACTCTTGGGGGTTCAGTTTAGCTGATCTTTGGTAGTCTCATTCCTTTGTCAGGTATCTTGAGTGTGTTGGTTTCGCTCCCAGTCTTTAGGTAGTTCACAAAGGGTGACCAATCAGTTCTCTTCAAACTTGTCCCCTCAATTCGCTCATGTAGTATGACAACTTATCCATGCTCATGATGTCTTGAGCTTTGTTTGCCCATTCTTCAAGTCGGGTACCTCCGTAGATTTCCACTTTCTCGCGTACACCATCCTCGCTGCCGTGGAGAGGAACAGGAATAGCCGCTCAGCATTCTCGTCTGGAAATTCTCTTTCATCCACTATTCCTAGTAGGTAGGCCTCTGGTGTCAATTCCAGCGTGGTCTGTAGGATCTTTTGCATTTGGATGTGAACCACTTTCCAGAAAAATATATTTATTCTTTAGCCTGAATAAATGGAAAAGAGAGACATTCTTTCCTACCCCAAAAATCAATTTAAAAGACATGTTATTTGACAAAGTGATTTTTCCATTGATAATTTAATTCTGTTTTATAGGGAACAGTTCTGAACACTGCTGCCTTTCCCCCTTATTCGGTTAATTTACTTTGGGCTATTTTTATATACCAACATTGAGTGATACATTTTTTGGCCTTTGGGAGTAGTGAAGCAATCACATGTGTGTCTATATTTTCTTACAACTATTTCAGTACTTTAATAAAAAAAATATTTAATATATGTGAGGAGCTTGGTGAAAAGGAAGAAAGGTGTACGTCCTAGGCATTATTCTTGCCATTTTTCTCCTAAGTAATTGGATTTATGGTGTCCTAAATATTCAAAATCGGTATTTTATTGTTTCATTTCTTTACAAAATGTGGTCCCATCAGTGCAAGTAATGGGGGAAAGGCACATTTTAAAGTTTCTTGTGATCTTCACATGCTATTTTTCTTTCTTTTTTTGTAATATCTTTATTGAGTTTTGTGCAGTGACAGAAGATAGAATATCTGTCCACGGGGGGGTACATGCTATTTTTCTTAGTGTCAGGAGCGACTTGAGAAACTGCAAGTCGCTTCTGGTGTGAGAGAATTGGCCGTCTGCAAGGACATTGCTCAGGGGACGCCTGGATGTTTTGAAGTTTTATCACCCTTGTGGGAGGCTTCTCTCATGTCCCCGCAATGGGGAGCTGGAGCTGATTGAGGGAGCTCATTCACTCTCTTCCCGGATTCGAACCTGCAACCTGTCGGTCTTCAGTCCTGCCAGCACAAGGGTTCAACCCGTTGCGTCACTGGGGGCTCCTTTTTCACATGCTTAATGCATAGAACATAATTCTGCCTATAATAACATAAACCAAATTGTGTGACAAAGGATTGAGAACCTGTGGAAGAACTTCTAAATCACAAGAGTAGCTTTTTCTAGACTACATTAACTGTCTATCATGGAAGAAAGCTGTGATTGAATCATATGATGGTCTGCCACAACATAGAGGTGACATAGAAGTCAAAGCATGCCTAACCTCGCTATCTAGGAAGTTGTGGCATGTGCTATACAAAAGTGAAACTTTATAAAAGTTTTAGCCGGTTTGATCTAGAAACATTTTCCATGCAGTGTGTTCTAAACAGATAAGACGTTAAAGGGAAATAAATTATTCTGTATCTGAACAGAATTTGCGGAGTGCAACTATGGCAAGTTTTGATGAAGCGTTCATCAGTGTTGTGTCTCTTTAAAAGCTATCATTGATCCAAACTGCAGTAATTGAACAGAGTTAAATTTAGCTTAGGGCTTTGTTCCAGTTGTCTAAACCAGAGACATAACATTTTTTCATTGGCTTCACTTCCTTTGGTATATAAAATAGAATAATACTAATGCTAATACTGATACTATTATTGCTGCTAGTACTATTAATAGTTAACAATGTTGTGAGCCATTCCAGATGATTTTAGGAATAGTGAGATGCAATAGCAATAAATAAATAGATGACTGTTATATGGGCCAAAACTAACAAAATGAAGTTCAACAGGGACAAATGCAAGATAGTCCACTTAGGCAAGGGGAAAAAAAGAAATACAAAGATACAGAATGGGGGATGCCTCGCTCGAGAGCAGTATGTGTGAAAAAGATCTTGGAGCCCTCGTGGTCAACAAGTTAAACATGAGCCAACAATATGATGTGGCATCTTAAAAAGTCAATGGGATTTTGGCCTGTATAAATAGGAGTATAGTGTCTAGATCCAGGAAAGTCATGCTACTCCTCTATTCTACCTTAGTCAGACCACACCTGGAATCCCGTTGTGTCCAGTTCTGGGTACCGCAATTTAAAAGAGATGTTGACAAGCTGGAATGTGTCCTGAGGAGGGTCTGGAGAACAAGCCCTATGATCAAAGGTCTGGAGAACAATCCCTATGAGGAGCGGCTTAAAGAGCAGGACATGTTTAGCTTGCAGAAGAGAAGGCTAAGAGGAGAGATGATAACCATGTATAAATATGTGAAGGGAAGTCATAGAAAGGAGGGAGAAAACTTGTTTTCTGCTGCCCTGGAGACTAAAATGTGGAGCAATGGCTTCAAACTATAGGAAAGGAGATTCCACTTGAATATTAGGAAGAACTTCCTAACTGTGAGAACTGTTCAGTAGTGGAACCCTTTGCCCCGGAGTATGGTGGAGACTCCTTATTTGGAGCCTTTTAAACAGAGACTGGATGGCTATCTGTTGGGGGCACTTTGAATGTGATTTTCCTGCTTCTTGGCAAGAGATTGGACTGGATAGCCCACAAGGTCTCTTCCAACTCTGGTCTATGTATAATTCTATGATATTCAGGTCTGTTGGTTTCCATGTGTGTGTCACAGCGGTAGCAAATGTATATTCAGCAAAAATGCTAGAGATCAATTATCAAATAATTACACACCCTACTGTCAGGCAGGACAGACTTCAGGTCAGAATTGGTGAAAGTCACTTTTTAAAATTATTGCTCTTAGAATCTCCCCTTTTATTGCTGTAGTTAACATAATAATGTGAACGTTTACCATCACAGAATAGCCATGCTGTCTGAGGGATATGTTGTAGTCCAAAACTCATAATTCTCCAACGTCTGCTATTGGCTCATGGATTCTGATTTATGTTTCTCCCAGAACTCTAAGATCTATCATCAGCTGCAGCCAGGAACAAAAATAAAATAAGAAATTGGGTGCTCCTGAACATGTACTCAAGAATTAGTGACCAGGTAACCTGAGCCTGAACAAAAATTACAAGTCATTTAACACAAAGTAATGTGTGTTGTAACAAAGGGAGGGCAGGTAGTGGATTAGAACCCCCTCCTGGATTGTGCAAGTGGATATGGGATCAGATTTGGGGTAAATGCAGCTGACTTAAGTAATATGGCACCTCCAATTCTGTGACATAGCAAGAAGCAAAGCATTTTTCTGGTTCCAGTCTGCTGGCAGAGCTGCATTAGCTTTAAGCTTTCCCACTTGGGCTTGCATTTTGGATTGCCTTGTCGACAACATATGGGATCCCTCCCAGAATCAGTGCTATTGCCATTCAGGCTTGTACAATACAAAGGCTCAAAAATCATGATGCCAGTGCTCCATTATCAGTTTTGCATCACATGCCATGAGGGGACTGCGTCTATTCAACAATGGATTTTTGGGGCAAGGACAACACAGGACTGGTACTGGCTGGGAATGGATAGAGATGGGTGCTAGGGCTTTAAGCTCGTGGTTCTCAAGAGGGGTTGCCAAAGACTATCAGAAAACACAATATTTTCTGTTAGTCATGGGGGTGCTGTGTGGAAAGTTTGGCCCAATTCTATCGTTGGTGGGGTTCAGAATGCTCTTTGATTGTAGGTGAAATATAAATCCCAGCAACTACAACTTCTAAATGTCAAAGTTTATTTTCCCCAAACTTCACCAATGTTTACATTTGGGCATATTGAGGCTTCGTGCCAAGTTTGACCAGATCCACATTGTTTGAGTCCACAGTGCTCTCTGGATGTAGGTGAATTACAACTCCAAAACTCACGGTCAATGCCCAACAAACCCTTCCAGTATTTCCTGTTGGTCATGGGAGTTCTGTGTGCCAAGTTGGGTCCAATTCCATCGTTGGTGGAGTTCAGAATACTCTTTGATTGTAGGTGAACTATAAATCCCAGCAACTACAACTCCCAAATGACAAAATCACCCCCCCCCCAACCCCACCAGTATTCAAACTTGGGCGTATCGGGTATTTTACATTAAGATTCATAAAAGTAGAAAAACTACAGTTATGAAGTAGCAACAAAAATAATGTTATGGTTGGGGGTCACCACAACATGAGGAACTGTATTAAGGGGTCAAGATATTAGGAAGGTTGAGAACCACTGCTTTAAGTCTTACTCACACAAAAACAACCAAAATCCTATTCCTTTCTGTTCTCATTCTGAAATGTGACCCAGAGAAACACAGCAAGAGTTTGGGTCAGTACCTTGATTTGAGATTTGGCAGCCATAGAATCATAGAGTTGGAAGAGACCTCGTGGGCCATCCAGTCCAACCCCCTGCCAAGAAGCAGGAAAATTACTTTCAAACCTTAAGAAACATTTATTGTCACCAACCAACTATAGCTGACAGGAAGAAACTTTTTATCACATCTACAACATTGAGGATCATTTTTTTTAAAAATGCATATGCTTTTTTATAGGAATTTGCATTATCAATCCAAAAATGGCCTAAAATTGGCTCCATTGCGTGCAGTTCTTTTCACAACCTGCTCTAATGTTTTTTAGTTTTTTAATATGTGACTGAGTCAATTTTATTTGAGGAGTAAAGCGTAAACAGCAACAAAGAGGTTTCAGTGTTTTAATAGACTTTCAAAACACTAATTTGCTGATGTGAAACACTACAATCCCTTTGAAAACATTCAAAGAAATTGCACTGGAACGCCAGCACAGCACTTGATCTGAGTAACTAGTGCATCGATCAGAATTGTGGAAAAATTGTCCGTGCTATGACATTGTCACTGGGTTTTTGAATTCAGCACCCCGAAACATGTTAAAACAGCAACAATATCGGTGGGAAAGTATATTTCATCTCAGGTCTTTGTTGTTATAGTTTATGCAGGGCAATTTTAAAATCTTGTATAGTACAAAAGCACTTTCAAAACTCTTGCTTCCCTACTGAAGTTGTTTTTCACGTAGCTGAGAAGCATCCACTTTGCTGCAAATCGCAGGAGGGAGAATTTGCTAAATATCTCTTTGAAACCTGAAGGGCAATTTGTCTTCGTTTTTACTTTGGTTACCATGGTGAAGGAGTTCGTAGGCATGGCTGGTTGACGTCACTTGCAAGCTAGGTCCCCACAGGGGGAAACAAAAACCCAACTTTATTCCTGACTGTGTCGCTGTTGGTGATGCTCTTTCATTTACTAAGTATTTCATATTCACACTGTTTAATAAAAGCACCTAAGTGGGAGAAGGCATATGAAACTCAGGAGGCCTGATTTGCTTATTTTACTCTGTTTTGAATGAAGTTATTTAGTTATTCTTTCATGGATTTTTTCCCCTGATTTATACCTTATTGTCTCCTTTGGGGATGTTCTCTGCTGTTTTGGAAGATTTTTTTTACAAATTTAAGTGAAGAGAATTGGTTATTGTACAAACTAGAAAGTTCTAAAGAGAATGAACCAAATGTGACAAGATAGGTTTGTACTTATTTATTTATTCGTTCGACTTAATATACCACTCTCTCTGGAGCCCAGAGCGGTTTACAGAGTTAAAAACAGATAACCACATAAAATGCAATAAAACCAGATAAAAACCCCAGTTAAAATCAAATTTACTTAAGTATTAGAGTTGTGCGATGGCACGCCCGAGCCTTTGGGAAAACTGTATTGTCTGGCTTTACTCGGGAGCTAGTTGATCCCTTCTGCTAAGATTAAGACCTTTAGCAGACAGAGGCACTTTGAGGTAAGTTGGAAGTATAATCAAATGAGTTTACTGAAACAGGATGAATAAAGGGTTAACTCCACCCGGGATTATCATAGAATAACTTAATACATTACAAAAGGAGAACTTGCTGGTTGCAGGCATCTTTCTGGGGTCTTTAAAGTCTCTTTTTCCACTGGTGCCAAAGCGATGGTTATGAACTGCCTTAATCTTCTTTCCTGTGAAGCTTGGCTGGCCAAAAGCTTCTTGTTGTCCTTTGTACTGTTAATATAAAATACTGCTAAATGCAGCAGCAGGAGAAAGTGCTAAGAATGCCTGTTTGGACTGCTAGACCTAAGATTCCAGACAATATTATCCAGCCCTTTAAGGCTCCACTTTAGAAAAGAGGAGGAGTCTAGCAAAGAGCTCTGTGGGGGGAAAGAACAAACCAACTGAGGCGGGCCTCTGAGAGGTGTCTTAAACTCCACCCAGAAACTAATACAAAGGAAGGTATACACCAGGGCTCGGGAACCTTTTTGACTCAGAGAGCCATGAAAGTAAAATATTTGGAATTTTTTTCAGTGGGAGCCATGTAATGTCGTAAATAACATGTAATGTCGTAAATAAATAAATAAATAAATACTTAGAGGCGGCAGTTAGGTGTCTCAGTGTGAAATGTGCTGCTCTGTGCAGCTTCTGAAGAGCGTAGGCATGCTCCAGGCCCTCCCCTCTCCTCCCGCACATGCGCCCTCGGCCAAAGGAGCACAAGGCCACTGCGCCGGTTAAGCCGAGAAACCCTCACAAGGGCCGACCCACTGAGGGTTTCCAAGCGGTGCCTCCGTCTTCCTCACTCACCTGAGGGATACCAAGCACTATTAAGAAACGGACTCCTTCCTTCGCCACTTTTGTGCCGCTTTCCCTCTGTCGGGAGGGGGGGAGGGGAATGAGAATGAGCCTCCTTCCTTCCTTCCCTCCCTCACAAACACACACACAAACGCTTTTGAGATGAGAGGGGGAAGGAAGACACAGGGCGCATGCGTACACGGCTACTTTAGCTTGCAATTCTAGATGGAGAAAAGAGGAACTGCGCAGGCGCAAAGCGAGGGAATCCCAAACGCTTGCATGTGCAAAATGGCTAAGCGAGCCAGATGCAATCATCAAGAGAGCCACATCTGGCTCACGAGCTATAGGTTCCCGACCCTTGGTGTACACTATTGGGAAGGCCTATAAACAGGGAGAACGGAAGACTGGGACCACCTTCCACCTGGAAAACAATGTCCTCACTGTGGAAGAACATGCGGATCAAGAATACGGCTCTATAGTAACCTGCGAATCCACCGCCAGGACATTACACTTGGAAGGCCACCATACTCAGACAATGAGGATTCACGTGATCGATCAGACATTTTCTGACAAAATATACAAAGCTCTCTTCATTTCACTGCATGTCTCTTCACTCCCGGGATTAGCTCAAGGACAATAGCTTTCATGCATGCAAAACACAGTTCAAATCTCGTTCTTTACTCAAAATGTTTATTCAACTCTTGGTCATAACAAAGAAGCCATACAAGATCATTTGCTCTGAAAACGAAATTATCTTCCAGAATCTTAAGGCTGATTGCAATGTTTGAGAATTTGGCAACATTAACAGTAGCAGAAGGACTGTTTCCATGCAATCATACATTCAGAAGATTCCATCAAATCTACTAGGAAACCATTTCACATGTGTGTAGCAATTTGTTTCTTACAACCTTTGTAAAATGGCATTATGGAGACGTGTGGAATAGCCTCATCAACACCTGAACTACATGGACAATACTTTCTGGCCAGATGTATTCCTTGAGAATAATCTTTCATCGTAACAGAGTGCATAGCATTGTCCCATGCCAGAAGAAAAGTAGTGAGAGAATACAGTAATTACTGGAAGGGAGCCGGCATAAAGGTTACAGGATGTTTGTTAGTATCCAGAATCTTCAGAATTCAGGCATATAAATAGTTGTCCCTGTACAGCCAAACAGCATTTTTTTTTCAAGAGATATTTGGATCTTTCAGTGAATTCCTTCCTATGGAAATGTTGTTTCCCGAAGTTATTTACAGGTCAGGATTATTAGAAAGCATCAACCTGCTCTCAGGTTAAGAACTGGGCCAGTAACAAAGTTAGGAGTATCCAAAAGATAAATTTAATGTCTGCTTGATAGAATCCTAGTGCCGGCTTTACCAGGCGGCCAATTCAAGATCAGCTCTGTTTTATAGCCTCATGATTTCTGTTTCACTCAGCAGTCAGAGAAAATGGGAGAAGAGATTTGCAGTCTGACCAGTAGGCTTGTGCATTTCAGCGCAACCTCGATCCGTTTCTACTGGCTGGATTCTGGTAGACCCCCGTATCTATTTTCAGGTGCCTACCAATAGGCACGGCTCAAAGGGAAACCCCGTGTGATAAGCACACAACAGCCTCTTTGCATGCCTTGGGATGCCATATAGGGGAGAAGGAGCCATGATCAGCTGTCACATGGTCCCATTACGGATGGAAAAACATGACAGCTGGGCACTTGCTGTTATTTATTTATTTATTTATTATTTGGTTTTGTATTCCGCTCCTCCCTGCAGGCTCGGGGCGGGTCACAACACATAAAACCGGCGGCATGTAGTGGCCATGCAGCCGTACAATAAAACAGTAAAATATTAAAACATTAAAACAATACGGATCACATCACGAGGTATTAAGAAACACATGCATTTCCTGAAACCCGAGACGCCAGTATATTAGGCAGCTGTAAAGTCAGTCGCCCTATCCGGTGGTCTAGTCAAAGGCTAATTTGAACAGCATGGTCTTAACCGCCCTCCGAAAGGGGATTAGGTCTTGTATAGTCCGGATGTTACTTGGCAGGGAGTTCCATAACATTGGGGCTGTTACGGAAAAAGCTCTCTGCCTGGTTGTGGACAGATGGCAGGAACGGATTGTTGGCACCAACAACAGATTTTGTTCCTCTGAATGTAGTGATCTCGGAGGAATGTATGGGGCAAGGCGGTCCCTCAGGTACGCAGGCCCTAGGCCGTACAGGGCCTTAAAGGTTAACACCAACACCTTGAAGACAATTCGGTGCTCCATAGGAAGCCAGTGCAGTTGCCGGAGAGTGGGCGTAATGTGCTCCCTTGCCGGCGTTCCCGCCAGCAAGCGAGCAGCGGCATTCTGCACTAGCTTGAGCTTCTGAATTGTCGCCAAGGGAAGACCTACGTAGAGGGCGTTACAGTAGTTACGCTCATCCAACCAAGCCAAACAAGCTAGATTGGCCAAAGAGAACCGACCACTCCAAATCTGTGCAGAAGCCTACTGTCCAGTGGAACCTGCTGGACCAAATATACAGTGTTCCCTTGCTACTTCGCGGTGCACTTTCGGTGGACTCGCTGTTTTGCGGTTTTTCTCCCCCCTCCTTCTCTCTCTCCTCCTTTCCCTCCCTTTTGCCCTCCTCTCCTTCGCCTACCAGAGCTTGGGATCTGGTAGCATCTTCTTTCTGTCTGTCTTCCTTCCTTCCTTCCTCTCTTTCTCCCTTGCACACACTCTCCTTTCTGGCTCTCTGGCCAAAAGCTCCACTCGAGACGAAGAGGAGTAGGAAAGGGAAGGCTCACCCCTCTTTTTCTCTCTTGGATGGTCCCTTCTGCTTCTGATGCACAACAATACTGGGACAACACCTCCCACCAGGGCCAGGCGAAGGTAAAAAATTATAGTAAGCCAACCTTTTTTTGGCGCCCCCTGGGTCTTCAGTGTGGTGATGATGGCGTGTGCGCATGCACACAAACAGCTAGTTTCGCGCATGCGCTATTGGGACTGAGCGCTTCTGGTGGAAGGACAGGAAGTTGCTAAATGCATTCCCAATAGGATGAAAAGGACAAGCCAGGAGAGAACATTTTGCAGCCGGGGCGGAGCCTCCCACTCGCACACCAGCCACCCGCAGCAATGGCGACCGTGGCCAGATGCGCCCTTGGCCACGTGGTGCCCTGAGGCGATCCGCCCCTGGCTCCCACCAACGGGCAGGGGAGGCTGCAAAGGAGCTCTTCCCCACCTTTGGTCATTATATCACCTTTAAGGCGCTTTCCATATAGGGTTGCTGTGAGGCCCAGGCTGCAAAGGCTCTGCTTTGCATTGAAAGGAATGGATCAGGTTCTTTGAGGGTCTGGGTTCGAATCCCAACTTGGAAAAACCCCATGAAAAAGCAAAACAGCAAAGGCAATGATGATGCCTCTGCTGGACAAACAAACCTTGAGTTGCTTCCTCCTCCTCTTCCTCACTCTCCCCTGCAGATGGGAGCCCTTCCGGGTTGAAAGCGGGAGAAGGAAGGAAGGGAAGGATGATGGACAGATCTAAAGGGGTGAATGGCAGATGGGTCAGGAGAGGGGACCCGTGTGAGGTCACGAGACCAACCCCATGCAGGGAGATTGTAAATATGTAGCGTCCCTACTTTGCGGATTTTAACTTTTCGCAGATGGTCCTGGAACGTAACACCCGCTATAAGTGAGGGAACACTGTACTTCAATGCTGTTTAATATGATTGATTTACTCCCAACAGCTCCCACCATCCCTGACCATTGGCTATGCTGGATTGCACTAATGGAGTTAGAGTTGGGCATTGTTTTGATGAGGTCTGCAACATTTAGTCCACTAACTTGTTAGATTAATTGATTAACATCCATTTCCATAAGTTAAAAATAGAATAACAGAGTCCTCACTTTTAAAAAATGTACAGAGCTTTTTCTAAAATAATTAAGAACTGAGGCTCACAGGCACCATCTTAGAAACAGTTTTTATTCCCCATAGATTCTTCTAAAATGGTGCCTGCTCTGATATATGAGGTTGTTTAAAAGCTCAGAAATTATACTCCTGTATATTACTCTTGTTACTATTGCTGATTAAGCCTCCTGATTGTTTAGTTGACTAAAACTAACTCACTAATCACACTAAAACAATTTTAAACCTTAATGGATGATTAAAGTAGAAGTGGAAAAGGGCTGAGCTTTCTTTGAGCAGTTTTTTCTTGCTGTTTGGAGATGTATAAATGTTATTAGAAGATGAATTGTTCCTGTCAAAATCTTTATAGAGCTTTTGCATGGTTTCCTGTAGCCAAGCCAACAAGAATCATGCAGGGTGTCACGAGAACATCTGTTGTTAGAATATTTTCCTTGCTTCCATAACAGTGAGACACAGGTACAAGCAGTTTATCTAATTTTGGAAAAGCTCCCATAAATTAATTTCTGAAAGTCCTGCCTGCTGTCTTATCTGACACCAACAAATAGCCACAACAATAAAAGCAAATCTGCCTTGAGTCCAGACTGTTGCTTGCGCAAGTCAAAACATGTGTGCTTTTATACAAAAATGTGTCACTAATTTCTTCCTGCAGCTTTTATCCTCCTTTGAAACCACCTTGACATTGGAAAAGCTTCCTTAGCAGTAAGGTGTACGCGTGAAAGGGGAATGCTGTACTCATCAAAAAATCCAAACACATAAATATGCAACATTTCTGCTTCTCTTTGCAAAATCATGCAAAAGATTTTATTTTTTGTATGTCGATGTAGTTTACTGATTTATTCTAAGTGAGATTTATATTATGCTAGATAGCTACGTCAAAACACGCTTCCAGGATTCTCATCTATAATACATAACTCCCCTTCCCCATATGTTGTTCCCAATCATTTGTTGTAGATGTAGTGAAGTTTTCTTCAGCTTGAAAGCCAAATAAGAGTTGGAAGGGATGTTGTAGATCATATTCCAGCACTAATTAAAGCTAAATATATAGTCCTAAATCCATATAAGCAGTCTCTGTGTAATTCTGACTAATTTAGGGCCCTTCCACACAGCCATATAACCCAGAATATCATGGCAGATAATCCACAATATCCAATTTGAACTGGAATGCCCACACTGCCATAAAATCCAGTTCAATGTGGATTTTATACAGCTGTGTAGAAGGGGTCTTCTTATGAGGCAGAAACCTAACAACATCAAACAGCCTACAACATCAAACAGCGATTGCGTGTGCAAGGGTGACACACCTCGTGCCATGAACAATAACACAGAGACAAGTGGTTGGATGAAAATGGCCACAACTCATTTATTGAAAACAGGAACAAAGGGTTGGCGGCCACGCATGGGTCCTGGAACATGGGTAGTACAGCCCCACAATTGTCCAAAGGTGTTTGCAAGCCTGGAGTGCGAGAGGGCCAATGCCTGTCCACAGAAACTTGGCACCCCAGGGGGCCAGGGCGTTATCCCCCCTTACAACCAAGGGGCAATAAGCCAGCCTGATCCAGGGGCCATGCCACATGCCAAACATGGAGTTGTGACAAAGACGCATAACCATGACCATGAACGCATAACCATGAACAATGCAACACTGAAGTTAAGTGTAAACAAAATGGACACCAGCAATGCAAAAAGTAGGGAGGGTGGGAGGAAAAACAGGGCGGTCCCGGGCAGCCTTAAATAAGCTACCCGGGCGAAAGTAGAGGCCGGTCGGCTGCAAAGAGGGGGCGGGGCAGAGGCCGGCTGGCGTTTGGTGGCGGGAACCCTTCCCGCCACCCCAGGGGCTTCTGGGGAGAAGAAGCCCCTTCTCCCTTGCCAAGATGGCGCAAGGGCAACCCCGCCCCGCAACCAGCTCGGCCGGTAAGTCGGCCAAGCCCATTAGTATCAAAGGCTGCTTTGTGTTAAATCATTCTTTACTGGTTGGTCACAGTTCTGCTTCTTATTCTGAATTAGAATATTTAAAATTGTTTTGAAAGACTCTTTAGAAATAATGTTAATAAATATACAAATAATCAAGACTGTTACTGCAAACCAACAAAAAGCAGAATGATGACATTGCTTTTATTCTGTTTGAGTTTTCATTAACCTTGGACCTTCTATCCAGTAAGCTTCCACACAGCCATATAATCCAGAATATCAAGACAGATAATCCATAATGTTTCTTTGAACTGGATTATCTGAGTCCACACTGCCATATAATACAGTTTGGAGTGGATTTTATACAGCTGTATAGAAGGGACCTAAGTCTTATTAGCACTGACTTTTTTGCCACTTGTAAATTACCCTTTTTCAGAAGAGAATTGATGAGGAAGGTCTGATGAAACCTCAGATTTTCAAATTCCCATGGTTATGACATCATGCTAAGTCATATAGGCCACTTCTACACATCTGTATAAAATCCACATTATCTGCTTTGAATTGGATTATATGACAGTGTAGGCTAAAATAATCCAATTCAAATCGGATAATGTAGACTTTCTGCTTTGATAACCTGGATTATCTGGCAGTGTAGAAGGGGCCAAAGCCTTCTTTCTGGGAAACATAGCTCTGTTTAGAGGTTTACTCCAGATCAGCCTTGGAATGATTGATAATCAGTATGAATTTTCAAGTTCAGTGCCAAAGAGCAACTCTTCTTTCTTATTGAAGAATAATGACTTTAAAAGGCTTATAAATTCTACGTTTTTATTGTGTTCAGGTTATTCAGCAGAGAAATGAAGAATGTGACCATATTCAATTTTTAATTGAAGAGAAGGAGTCTAAAGAAGAGGATTTTTATGAAGATTTGGACAGATTTGAAGAGAATGGTACCCAAGAGTCACGTATTAGCCCTTATACTTTTTGCAAGGCTTTCCCTTTTCATATTATATTTGACAGAGATCTAGTTGTCACTCAGTGTGGCAATGCAATATACAGAGTCCTTCCACAGGTGAGAATTCATTTCCCCCTATTGTCCCCTCATTCCATTCCCATGTTTACATTTGTTTATCGTGACTGCACTTTGTGTCCTGTGTAAGCTAATCATGTGTATGCATTCAACTGTGGCAACCCCACTCCCCAGTGTTATTCTCATTGAATTTAATCTTTGTTTGCATCACAACCTCCTCTTTCAACAGCCACTAATCTTTTAAACTATTTTAGCAACTTTTAGCATTGCAAAAATACCAATTATTTTCTGAAAGGAAACATCCCTAACCAAAGTACGATGCATTTTACTAAAATCCAGATCCAAAGAAGTGGAACTAACTTTCAATATTGTACTTTTAAATTAACAGAACTGACAGAGACAACATTTACTCACAATGTCTAGCACTAGATTTTTTAAAAACTAATTAATGTTTTGTTTCTGTTTCAGCTCCAACCAGGGTACTGCAATCTCTTGTCAGTATTTTCATTGGTACGGCCTCATATTGACATTAGTTTCCATGGAATCCTTTCACATATCAACACAGTTTTTGTGTTGAGGAGCAAGGTAACCTAATTTAAGTAATTGGATGAGCTACAGAATCGCACACCTTGACTTTATTCTGAAGTTTTTATTTTATATCAAAAACATTGTATAAATTAATAATAACTGATAAAAATAGAAGGAACACAAGTGGCTAAATATCTTTTGACCAAAAACGGGCGACAGCAACTGCATTGTCTGTAGCCTCCAACAATTCTTCCTCTGTACATGAGGCGTTGTAGACCAGGGCTGCCCAGGAAGTCGATCGTGATCGACCAGTCGATCCCGGGACCGAAGGAGGTCGAACCCAGCCACCCCGCCCCTCCCCAGCTTCGGCACTCCCAGCAGCTTCTCCAGGCTTGAGGATGGCAATGCCAAGCAAGTGGTGACATAGCTAGTACAAGGCTGGCTTGGCATTGCTATCCTCAAACCTGGAGAAGCTGCTGGGAGCTCCAAAGCCAGAGGGGAGGGGGCGGGGCTTGGTGCGGCCTGGCTCCGCCCCCTCTGGCTTCCGCTCTACCAGTAGCTTCTCCAGGCTTGAGGATGGCAATGACAAGCCAGTGGTGGCATAGCTAGCACAAGGCTGGCTTGGCCCTGCCCTCCTCAAGCCTGGAGAAGCTGCTGGTAGAGCTGAAGCCAGAGGAAAGCGTAGCCAGGCCTCGCCAGGCCCCTCCCCAGCCTTGAGGAGGTAGATAGATCTTTCTGACTTGGTTTTATTATAAGTAGCTCGCATGCTGAAGAAGTGTGGGCACCTCTGTTGTAGACAAACATACAGATGCAGGGTTGTCTGTTCTGTTCCACAGTCACACAAGGTGGAGGATTCTTTTAGGCAGTGCCATTTTGCCAGGTTGTCTTTTGACCTGCCCACTCCCGTTCTGAGTCTGTTCAGGGACTTCCAAGTTGCCCATTCTTGGATTGCCTCTGGAGGAAGACCCTTGTGGGGAGGCATCCAATTGGGATTTCCTGATTTTGCTGCACACATGTTGTTGCTGTGGGAACGTTAAAGGGAGTGGTGGGTCTCATGAAGCTTTTCTTTGATTTGAGTCTACTGGGAGGAGGCCGATAGCTATTCAATGGATGGCTTTCACAGTGTTCAACCTTATTTCTCTCACAGAAGCAACTTCTCGTCGCATATTAGGGGGGGCAATACCAGCTGGCTTATAGAGTGTATAAACAGGTGTAGGTTTAAGATATCCTGTGATTATTCTGCATGTCCCATTCAATACTATGTTCACCTGATTCGCATGGGCAGACTCGTGCCAAACAGGGCAGGTACGGAAAGAGCCTCCTCAAAGACTGAGTAAATACAGTCGGGCATCCCCTGGGTAATGTTTCTTGTGAACAACTAATCTTTCCAAACCCAAAAGCATTGCTTTTAAAACATTTTTTATTCTGAAGTAATAAAACATATTTTCCTGACTACTTTCTTGACCTGCTTCTGTTTGAATTATTGTGGGAGAAAGAAAGACATCCCAATTAAATTGTGGGTGGCATTAAAATGATGACTGTCGGAAGGCACCTACACTTATCACAGGTAACTTGAGCTGAAGTTATTTTCTTTTCCCTTACAAGGAAGGGCTCTTGGATGTGGAAAAGTTGGAATGTGAAGATGAATTAACTGGCACAGAAATCAGCTGCTTACGGCTGAAGGGTCAGATGATCTACCTACCAGAAGCAGATAGTATTCTCTTTCTTTGTTCCCCCAGGTAATTGAACAAGATTTCAGTATATTGTATTATTATACTAAAACCGGTATTTTGAGAGTCCAAACAACTGTGATGAAAACTGTGTGTGCATGTCTACTTCGAAATGGTTGTATTTGAGGGCTCTTAATGTTGATCAGAGCAGTAGAGCTTGGTGGAGAAGATATTTAACCCTGTCCTCTGCATCATCACCATGATAGAAATCCTGTTCTGCAGTAGCTGTAAACACTACTTGTACCAATACTTGGAAGGGGGGGGGGTGTTCTGAGAAAAATTAGCAAAAGCGTCAGAATAACATCTTTAGTTTGCAGAATGAATTGAAGAAATTGTTATACCACCCTGCCAGTTTGATGGAAATCTGGTCATAAATCATCACATTTGTTTTGCTGTTTTATATAAGCATTTCTTGGACCATCTCCGTTTACTAAAGCAGTGCTAATTCACTGGTTGTTATCAAATGTATTAAACTGCTCCTACCCTATCTCTTCTTTTTATCTGTAATGTTTCCCAATATCCAAATCATGAAATAATGTTTGATCTGGGTTGCTGTGAGTTTTCCGGGCTGTATGGCCATGTTCCAGAAGCATTCCCTCCTGACATTTCACCCACATCTATGGCAGGCATCCTCAGAGGTTGAGAGGTCTGTTCAAAACTAGGCAAGTGGGTTTTATATATCTCTGGAATGCCCAGGGTAGAAAAAACGCTTGTCTGCTTGAGGCAAGTGTGAATGTTGCAATTGGCCAGCTTGGTTCGCATTTAATGGCTTTGCAGCTTCAAAGCAAAACAAAACTGTAAGGCTATCTGTTGTGATACAAACAAACCAAAAACTGGGAAAAGTTCTGCTACAATCACATCAGTAATTCATTCAAAAATCACAATAAACACATCAAATATGAACAATCTATTCAAAATACTGTGAGCTCTGTTGTGAGCACTTGGGGAATCACAAGTATAATATAATATCATCACACATATAAATATATCAAAGGCACATAGCAAAAAGTGCACATCGAAAGACCTTTTGTTTCAGTCATAAAGGGCTAAAGGGCTAATAGCATCAATATATAAATGGAATAGATATACAATAATATGCAGTACAAATATTCAATAATAATCATCCATAATACACATGTAAACATAACCACATGACAACATAAAGTGTCCGTACTCACGTCGCAATGATTGTACTCAATACAAGAAAGTCCAAGGGATGAATCCAAGTCCTTCGGTGGAGCTTATGTTCCACGGAGGTTCTGCTATATTACCAAAATAGCCCCCCGCGATAGCCCAAGACACAATTCAAAGTGAATGTTCCAAATAAAGGGCTCCAAGTTCGGCCCAAGATACACTGTAATCCACCGCCCGATGGCGAAACACACGCCGCTAGGCTCCGCCTCTTCCAGAGCGGCGAGAAACCCAGCGAGGTGTGCGCTAGAAAATAGAGCTCCCAAATGGGCTAAGTACCAAGTGTCTTAATGAAAGTTCCTAAGTGTACATACTGCATCAAACAGGGAGGTGTTAGCTGGCCACAGATATATAAACCCCACTTACCTGGTTTCCAACAGACCTCACAACCTCTGAGGATGCCTGCCATAGATGTAGGCAAAACGTCAGCAGAGAATGCTTCTAGAACATGGCCATACGGCCCAGAAAACTCACAGCAACCCAGTGTGATTCCAGCCATGAAAGCTTTTGACAACACAATGTTTGATTTGCATCTTTTTTTCTTTAGCTAGTAGGTAAACTCACACTGATGTATGTTGCATCCAATCATACATATTTTTCTACACATTCTTAATTATAGTACAACCCTCTTGTCTGCAGAATTCATATATGAGGTTTCACTTATCTCTAGTTTCACTTATTCACTTAGGGATTTCTTTACAAACTACACCTCTTCTTTATACCTCTGTCATTGTCTCCATTGAAAATAATATGGTTCTTTCTTATCAAAAGTTCCTTATATAAGTGTGAAGTCTGGAAATGTATCACCTATGGATGTACTGTATCTTAAATAAATTTATACAAATGTATAGTCAATCCTCATTCGGGGTTAGTAAAGTAGAAAATGGATGTTATAATATGAGATATAAAGGAGGTTTGCCTTTGTATTCTTCTCAAGCTAAGAGAGTGAGACTTGCCCCGGGTGACTAATTCAAACCTTGGCCTCTGGATTTGAAGTCTCATGGTCAAAGTCCCATGCTGGCACTCCCAAAATGATGTAATTAGTAATATTTAGCCACTGCCTAATCTAATCTTCCCCACCATTTTTTCTCATACCTTTAATTGTTTCTTTGTATTACAGTGTGATGAATTTGGATGATTTAACCCGAAGAGGGCTGTACTTGAGTGACATCCCTCTTCATGATGCCACCCGTGACTTGGTCCTTTTGGGGGAGCAGTTTAGAGAGGAATACAAGCTAACACAAGAATTGGAGATACTAACAGATAGGCTTCAGCATACGTTAAGGGCACTGGAAGATGAAAAGAAGAAAACAGACACGTAAGACTTAAAGCACCAATTTTCAATAATAATTAAAAAGTAGTAAAGTGATTTTTTGAAGTCTTGGTTTCCTGTATTTTGAAGTTTCATAAACTGTTTTAGTTCTGCATTGTTCAGTGACATATAAGTTCACAAAAATGAACAGGAGGGTGTAGCCTTTCTTGTTACTGCCAAAGAACAACACTTCTGTATTTTCCTACTTTCTACTATCTTATATGTTTTCAACCACTTTTGCTGTAAATGGTTTAACACTAAAATAATAATAAAAATGAAATAAAAAATAAAGTTTAAGCCAACAAGAAATGTTAGCTTAAACACAAAGGTGCTAATGTTAAAAGGATGACCACATTAAGTTGTGAGTAAAACAAACATGTTATTTTTTTTAAGAAAAAAGAAAGAAAGAAAAGCTAACCAGTTCTTTCAACCATATAAACTAGGGAGGGTATTTATGCACAATGGCCAACTCTATCATACTTTTCCACCTTAATCCGAGGAAGATGTTTTGATCCTGAATGGATGCTTGCCATCAGTAATGACATGGATGAGAATGAAGAAATTAAAACTTAATCCAAATAAAACAGAGGTACTCTTTGTCAGATAAATGGCAGATTGTCTGAACAGAGTTTCAATCTGTGTTTGTAGAGTTCTCAAAATATTACCCAATCCTAAAAGCCATGTCAACTGGAGCTGAATACAAGGAACACTCAACTAGTTTGAGGCTACAGCTTTACTGTCTGCCTATCTGTTCTGGGTGCAATGCAAAGTGCTGGTAGTGACTTATAAAGCTCAGTTCAGGTCCAGGTTATTTCCACCCATCCTTCTCTCCATCCATCCTTCTATTCCTTGCTTGCTTCCTACCTCCCTTCTCTTTTTCCTTCATCCTTTCCTCCTGGGGGATGTTTACCTGGGAAAAGGGAAGGTAGAGAGGGAATATGAGAACCTTGTTTCAAGATTTAAAATAGTATCCCATTGAAGAGGAGGGGGAAAACTGAATTTCTGCTGTTCTAGAGACCAGGGCATAAGGAAGCAATGGTTTCAAATGGCAGGGAAAGAGATTCATCCGAAAATATTAAGAAGAACTTCCCGGAGAGTGGTAGAGTCTCCTTCTCTGGAGGCTTTTCCACAGGGGTTGTCTATTGGGAGTGCTTTGATTCTGCCTTCCTGCATGGCAGAGGGTTGGACTGGATGACACTTGGGGTCTCTTCCAGCGCTAGGATTCTAGGTGTCAGGGTTCACTCTCAGTAGCTAGGAATCAACTCAACTTGACCAAAGCTTTACTAAAAGGATGCGAGACATGTTTAGAGCCGAAGATGGCTGCACTGTGAAGCACAACCTCTTTATAGGAATTCCATTCATAGCCCCGTCAATCAAACCCTGGGTTAACACGCCTTGGTTTTGGCGCCAAAGCAGTAACCGCCTAGGTTCCCAGACCTGCACCTGGCCCTAATCAGCTGGCACGAATCCCAAGGACGGAGCTCTGTTAGCTCCGGGCTTTCGGTTCGTGACACTAGGATTATATATCAGGAGTAGACAATACAGGGTGTAATGGATAGTTTTTCTCTCTCATCCACCATCTCATCCTGACCAAGAGCAACCCTTTTGAGATCCAAATGTTTCCTGTGTTTCCTTCACCCTCTGCCTCCAAAAGAGAAGAGGAAGGGGCGAAAGGGCAGGAAGGGGCTTAGGGAGAACCTCTTCCCTCCCTTTGGCCTGCCCATGTGACCCCCAAGTTAGAAAGTTTGCCAATGCCTGGTTTATACAATATTTGAGACAACACATAAACAACGCTTTAAGCACCACTTGTCTTAAAAACATTACACTTTCTATTATATGAATATATACATACTAATCTACAGACATTCCTGGAGTTGCAGCATGCACTCTATACAAGTGAACCACCTGATTTTTTAAAAAAAGATAATAGGTCTGTGGATGAGTTCAGATTTTTTAAAAAAATAAAATGAGTTCACCTGAGAACAAATGAAGAAGACAGATGATGTAATCTGTCCCCAAAGTTACCCAGGTGCTTTCATACACAGCTGATGCAATGAGCTGAAAAGTGACTCCATCGTAACCCTCCATTCTATACTTTCTATATTAAGGATCATATCTCAGAAAAATCTAAAACGTGTTTGTATGCATTCAAGGCAAAATGTAAACAAGTGATATTATATTACTAGTAATGGTTATTATCTTATTCTTCTGATATTTCTTAGCCAGTTCTCACAAGAACTACAACATTGTGACATTTCTTTCATTTTCTTTAGTTCTATCTCACCTTTGTCCCAAAAATGAAATTCCAAGTGGCTAACAGCATATCCAAAAACAATATAGGTTTTTGGATATGCTTTTAGCCACTTGGAATTTCATTTTTGAAATTTCCCTTGAAGATGGCTCGGAAACTTCAACTTGTCCAACGCTCGGCTGCCAGATTAATAACTGGGGCAGGTTACAGGGAGCGGTCGACCCCCCTGTTTAAAGAGCTCCACTGTCTGCCATTTATTTTCCAAGCCCAATTCAAGGTGCAGGTGATTACCTGTAAAGCCCTAAACGGTTTGGGACCCGCCTACCTTTGTGACCGGCTCTCCTCCCATGAACCAGCTCGAGCCCTTCGCTCCTCAGGGGAGGCCTTCCTTTTGCCCCTGCCAGTCTCACAAACTCGGTTTGTGAGCACTAGGGAGAAAGCCTTCTCTTCTGTGGCCCCCCATCTTTGGAATTCCCTCCCGGGAGAGATTAGAAATGCCCCTTCACTGGAATCCTTTAAAAAACAACTGAAAACCTGTTTCTTCCACCAGGCCTTTGGAGATTAGACTCCCAAGTGCCCCCGTTTTTGCCGAGACCTATTCCCCCCTATATGATCCTCTATGTTTTTGACACTACTCCAGCTATCTCCCCCGAGTTTTTAAACACTTTATATGTACATGTGGCTTGCCCTGTCATTTCTGTTTTAGATTCATCTGTGTTGTTGTATTTTCAAAGATGTATTTTTATTGTGTTTATTGTTTTTGATTTTTTTCTGTGATTTGTTGCTCGGGCACGGCCCCATGTAAGCCGCTCCGAGTCCCCTTCGGGGAGATGGATGCGGGTTAGAAATAAAGTTTTTTTATTATTATTATAATTATATAATCTATACAAAACGTTAATTAAAATATAAATAAAAGCACTTATCTAAAAGGCAATTAAACAATTCATAAACTTAAAAGATTAAAGATCAAAAGCATTAAAATTATTTTAAAGATTCGCACCAGGTGACGCGCGTCACGCCGCTGTCGCTCCTCCGCTCCCTTTTGCTCCCTCCGCCCCTTTCCTTGAGGGCGGAGAAGCAAAAGGAGGCGGAGGGAGAGCGAACCGCGTCGCATCAGCTGTGACGCGAGCGGTTCCGCTCCGCCTTCGCCTCCTTTTGCTTCCCGCCTCATGGAAGGGCGGAGGGAAGCAAAAGGAGGCGGGAGGGAGAGCGAACCGCGGCCGCCAGCTGTGACGCGAGCGGTCCGCTCCGCCTCCGCTCCTTTTGCTTCCCGCCTCATGAAAGGGCGGAGGGAAGCAAAAGGAGGCGGAGGGAGAGCGAACCGCCGCGCCAGCTGTGACGCGAGCGGCCCGCTCCGCCTTTGCCTTTTGCTTCCCCCGCCCAAGGAAAGGGCGGAGGGAAGCAAAAGGAGGCGAAGGCGGAGCGAACCGCTCGCGGCCACAGCTGACGCGACGCGGTTCGCTCCCTCCCTCCGCCTCCTTTGCTTCTCCCGCCTCAAGGAAAGGGCGGAGGGAAGCAAAAGGAGGCGGCGAGCGAATGCGCATGCCACAGCTGACGCGACGCGGTTCGCTCCTCCGCTCCTTTTGCTTCCCTCCGCCTTTCCTTGAGGGGGGAGAAGCAAAAGGAGGCGGGAGGAGGGAGAGCGAATCGCCTTCTCCCTCCGCCAGCTGTGACGCGAGCGGCCCGCTCCGCGAGCTCCCCTCCTTTGCCTCCCCGCCCTCAAGGAAAGGGCGGAGGGAAGCAAAGGAGGCGGAGGGAGCCAGCTGTGAACCGCGCCTCCTTTTGCTTCCCCGCCTCAGCTGTGACGCGAGTCCGTCCGCCTCCGCCTCCTCCTTTGCTTCCCCGCCCTCAAGGAAAGGGCGGAGGGAAGGGAGGCGAGGCGGAGGCGGAGGGAGCGCTCTCCCTCCGCTCCTTTTGCTTCCCTCCGCTTTCCTTGAGGGCTGTGACGCGAGGAGAGCGTTCGCTCCGCCTTGCCTCCTTTGCTTCCCGCCCCTCAAGGAAAGGGCGGAGGGAAGCGGAAAAGGAGGCGATTTTGAGGCGGAGTCCGAACCGCCTTTGCTTCCCCACAGCTGACGCGACGCGGTCAGCCTCCCTCCGCCTCCTTTGCCTCCTTCTCCCCCGCCTCAAGGAAAGGGAAAGGGGCGGAGGGAAGCAAAAAGGACGCGGCGCGCTCTTCCGCCTCCTTTTGAGCAAGGAAAGGGCGGAGGGACAGCTGACGCGAGCGACCGTTCGGCTGACGCGGACTCCTCCGCCTCCTTTGCTTCCTCCGCCTCTTTCCTTGAGGGAAGCAAAGGTGGGGGGAAGCAAAGGAGGCAGATGGCGAGCAAACCAGCGTCCCTCCGCCGCCGCAACGGACCAGAGAAGAGGAGAGGCGGCGACAGGGTGAGTATATCGCCGCCTCCTCTGCTCCAGCGCCCCCCCGCTGCAGCCCGCACCATAAGACGCGGCTGATTTTTCCTCCCACTTTGGGAGGAAAAAAAGTGTGTCTTATGGTGCGAAAAATACGGTATATGAATCATTACAACCTCATCCCAGTCAGTTTTAAAAACCTTGTTGGTATAAGAATGTTATACCCTTGCTTTTGGAGGAGGGCAAAGAGGAATAATGGACTGCCTAAAGAGGAGGTTTGAAAGACTGAGAGCAGACACCAAGAAGGCCGTCTCTCTTTTTCTCAGCAAATGAGCCTCAGTTGGTGAGAAAGAGATAAGGGTGTCTTCAGAAGATTTTATCATGCTAATGGTGTCATGCAGAGAGATATGACCATTCAAATAGCATGGACTCAAGCTGTATAGGGCTTTAGAGGTCATCACTAGCACTTTAAATTATGCCCAGAAATGGTCCAGCAACCAGTAGCTGCTTCCTGTAGATAGTGTATGCTTCCTGTATCTAACCCCAATGTGCAGTCTGGCTTCAAATCAACCCAGGACAAGCCTTTCTTCCACTGTAAATAATACTTTAGTAAGCAAAGAGATATGCAGTATTCATATGTATTTATATGTATGGCCATTCACGTAGGTCATCCAAATATTTTTGAACTGCATCTCCTAGTAGTGCTGCACAGTATAGCCATTAGTGTAGAATGTTGGGAGTTGCAGTTTGACATCTGAAGCTCCATCTACACTGCCATATAATCCAGTTTCTGAAGACAGATTATCTGCTTTGAACCAGATTATATGGCAGTGTAGACTCATACAATCCAATTCAACGCAGATCATCTGGATTCTGTGTAGATCCAGACTGAGGGCCACCTTTGCCAAGTGTATGCGAAGAGGTCTTAGAGCAGTGGTTCTCAACCTGTGGGTCCCCAGATGGTCAACTCCCAGAAATCCCAACAGCTGGTAAACTGGGATTTCTGGGATAGGCCAAAACACCTGGGGTCTGAGAATAGAGAGATCTGGTCTATAGAGATGTTGTTGCTCACAAGACCATGTTTGAAGATTGAATGCAGTACATGGTTGCCATCATGGGGAGCTGAACATAATGTCTACATTAATTGTTCAATACAAGATTATTCTGATATTTTACAGTTACCCATTGATGCTTTTATATTTTCCTTCTGTTGGAAGCTATACAGAGCTTGTTTAACTACATAGAATCACAATTTCGAAAACGTTATTTTTACACTCTTTGAGGTTAGGAATTTGTATGTTGACTAAAATGTTGCACAAATGAAATAGACTTTCCTGAGAGGGAAGTAATTTACACATCTGATGAAATCCAAATCCCGTTAAATCCTCTACTATGAATTAGACCTTTTCTTTTGGGCCCCATCTATACTGATATATAATGCAGTTTGCAGCTGCATTATATTGTCTGTGTAGATTTACATCATATAGTTTAACTGCATATAATTTTTTTAATCGAGTCAGAAGTGACTTAATAAACTGCAAGTCGCTGCTAGTGTGAGAGAATTGGCCATCTGCAAGGATGTTGCCCAGGAGACATACAGATGTTTGATGTTTTACCATCCTTGTGGGAGGCTTCTCTCATGTCCCCACATAGGGGGCTGAAGCTGACAGAGGGAGCTCAACCTGCTTTTCCCAGATTCGAACCACTTACCTGTCAGTCAGCAGTCCTGCCGGCACAAGGGTTTAACCAATTGTGCCACTGTGGCTCCTACTGCATTGAAAGGCATTATATGAATCTACACTAACTATATAATGCAGTTTTCAATCTACATTACATGGCAGTGTAAATGGGGTCTTGGTTTATGTTTCTCTTCTACAAGAGATTATTTGTGTTATGATAGGGATAACATGGAACGCAGTCATCAGCTGAGAACTATGATCAGAATAACAACAACAACAACCCTCATCTCCTTGTTGTTTGGGGTACAGAATATTCTGAGTTCTGCAACCAGTTTTATAAACTTTACTGTACTTCATAGATGGAAGAGAGATCACTGTGTTTAGTCTTTCTTAAATATGAATTAAAATTATATGTGAAAATAAGGGGCTAACCTAGTTAATTGAAAGTAAACCCATATTGTATTCACTTGTCTAGAAGACTGTGTTAACAATTCTGTCCTACACATCTTTACTCAGAAGTAAATCCATTCAGTTCAGCAATGTTTACGACAAGGTAAATGATTTGCTGCAAGGTAAATGATTATAGCACTACAGCTGACATCAGAGCCGTTATGTAATGCGTATTCTGATGTACTCAGATGTGAAGGTATTGTTCAAGACTACATGTCCTTGTCTTGGAAGGAAACACATCTACTTTTATGATCTCTGCTTCTGATCTTCTTTGTCTTCTCCCAACCCTTGTTTGTTTCCTTTTATGCCACAGTCTTGGGACACTATTTCATGGGACATAATTTAGTGACAACAACCAGCATCATTTCACAATAGGAACATTACCAAATGTAATGTTCAAAATTACCAAATGTTTTCCACTGCCGTTAAATACATGAAAATAACTGGTTTTGAAAATATGAGATACATCTGTATTTATGTAATTTAGAATCTTAATTTCCTCTTGGTTTGAACTTTGGATTTAAACATTTAACTTCTTTGGGGGAAATATTTTGTTGTGTGGCTTGAAGGCAGATAATAAGTAATGAATTTTGAAAGCCAGATCTTCAAATGGATGTGCTTTGAGGACTGCATTACTTAAATATCATTTTATCTTATACTACAAACAGATAATTCTAATTTCACAAGTTGAAAGTCAGTATTTAAATAGTAACATGCATTGCCCTACCATTATTTGACTATAGGCAAAATAAATGTTTTATCTAATGGATGCTGTTTTTTCTCATAACAATCTCTAGCCAACCATTGATCTCATTCTTGCATTCATTTTTGAGCCCCCGATGGCACAGTGGGTTAAACCCTTGTGTCAGCAGGACTGAAGACTGACAGGTCGGAAGTTCGAATCTGGGAAGAGTGTGGAGGAGCTCCCTCTGTCAGCTCCAGCTCTCCATGCGGGGACATGAGAGAAACCTCTCACAAGGATTTTTTTAAAAAAAATTATTTATGTTTTATTATTTTATCCCACTCCCACCCTCTCCTCCTTGTACATGCAATTTTTACAGCAAACTACAGAAGTTACATTTTAAATATCAATCTCAGTCTTATTTTTTTCTACTCCACATCTTAGCACATTCTCTAAATAATTCCTAACTGGTTCCCACATTCTAACTGGTTATGGTAACCTTTTCACTTTTATCTATATTATTCCACAAGGATGGTAAAACATCAAGACATCCGGACGTCTCCTGGCCAGCGTTCTTGCAGATGCCCAATTCTCTCACACCAGAAGCGACTTGAGTTTCTCAAGTCGCTCCTGACATAGGGGAAAAAAACTTATGTGCAGAAGATTAAGAGGAGAGTTCATATACAATTATTGTCTTTAAATAAAATGAAATGGCATCTATCAATTTAAAACTACAAGGATTTGGAAAAAAAAGGTTATTCAGTGGAACTTAAAATACAGAGCCATGTCTGGATTTAGTTCTGTTCTCTTACAATTTTTCAAAAGGTTTCTGCCATTTGGTTACTCCAGAAATATTTCTAATGTAATCTAATGTCTGCTGTTTAAGCAGTGGTTCCCAGCCTGTGGTCCATGGACCGCCAGTGGTCTGCAAGAACTAAAATATGGTCCACGGCCTCACTGTTACTGCACTGTTGCAACGAGAGCAACTGCTATCGCAAAACCCTCTTATAGTGCTGAGGCTTATTAGATATGATTTTCAGTGGGTGAGCAGATGGTGACTACTGGATGGCATATGTTCTGTATCAGAAACTAGAGCCGATGTGGTCTATCCAGTTCAATTTTCTGAAATTTTCCCAAATAACCAAATTGACCAAACACTGACTCATAACCTTTTTGGTACTAATGTTGGAGAGTGGTCCCTGGTCAAAGGGGTCGCTGGTCAAGGTGCTCCCTCATTAAAAAAAGGTTGGGAACCACTGCTCTAGAAATATTTCTAATGCAATCTAATGGCTGCTATTTCAGGATTACATGTATTGAGTTACATTAAGAATTGTTTAGCACCACTAATCCTTGTAATCAGTGAATACTGGAAGCCTAAAATGTTCAAAATATAAAAATGACTTTTTTCTATTTTCCCCACTCCTTTTCTTTGCTCTTACCCTCCATTATTGTATAGATTGTTGTATTCTGTACTTCCTCCATCTGTGGCCAATGAGCTGAGACACAAGCGTCCCATACCAGCAAAGCGTTATGATAACGTGACCATACTTTTCAGTGGCATCGTTGGATTTAATGCCTTTTGCAGTAAACACGCCTCTGGAGAGGGAGCCATGAAAATTGTGAATCTCTTAAATGATCTTTACACAAGATTTGATATTCTGACTGATTCACGCCGAAACCCCTTTGTTTATAAGGTAAGCACCACAGTTCCATTCCTGAACTTTTTTTGTTTAGCTATTGCTGCTTTAATCAAAAATTTAAAAGAAACTGCACTGTGTAGTTATGAAATTATGACAAGCTGTTTAAGATGACATAAATTTAGCTCTGTTAATATTTGAATTTAGTGAGATGCAGCATTGGACCGTAAAAAACCTCCCAGGCGTCTTCCACACAGCTGAATAAAATTCCACATTTTCTGCTTTGAACTGGAATGAATATATGGCAGTGTGGACTCAGATAACCCAGTTCGTTCAAAGCAGATTTTCTTCCTTGATAGTCTGGGTTCTATGACTGTGTGGAAGAGTGTAGCACAGCAGTTCTCGTTTGTGCCTGGAGGGCAGGGAATAGGTCCTGGGGTTCCATTAGCTTTAGGGCCTGCAGCAGCAGATGTGGATTCAGAGGATGAGCTAGATGATTGGGGTGAAGCACAGGGCCCTTCGGATGGGCCTCGTTCGCCTGCAGAGAGCTTGGCATGGGATGAGATGATGTTTGGGCCCAGCATAGATTCCGATCACCAGGTGGAGATGGGAAGCAGCGAAGGGAGTTATGAACACCCCGGGGGGAGGAATTCCCAAGAGTTTGAAAGTGTAAACATGGACGAAGCCGAATGGGAAAGTGCTAGGGAGGAAAGTTCTCAGGAAGATAGCGACACAGCTGCTGAGAGGCAAGGTCGCTCCTTCGATAGGAGACGGGACATTGAGTCTAACAGGAGGGCTTGGTCTAGGGTCCTAGACCGACTGAGGTCCGTGAGCAGAGATTGGAGACGGAGAAGCCTAGAGCGTCGCGGACCTCGGCCGAAGGATTAAGTATAGGGTCCGTGGGAATGCATCCTCAGTTCTCCGGCCACGTCTTTCCTGAATAGGCGTGAAGCGGAGTGGGACCACAAGCTAAGCCGTGGTCATCAAGCCTTGCCTTGCATTTGCCTTGCCTTGTTTCTTGATCCGCATTGGATTGCGGAGTCCTGCCTTGTTTCCTGATCCGCATTGGATTGCGGAGCCTTGCCAAGCTTCAAGTCTATTTGCTACGTTCCTTTGGACAATCTTGCTTACTACCTTTTGGACCTTTGCTTATTATTGGACTATATATTCTTTGGAACTGTTTTTATACTCAATAAAGTAGTTAGCCTTCAGTACGTCTCTGTGTGTGTGATTAAGGGGCCCGCTAAGTCCGTGATCGTGACAAAGAGCCTCAGATAAATGTACCCTGAAAATGTTTATCTGAATGTCAACCAGAAACTGACTCCAGCTGGATCTACACTGCCATACCAATCCATATTATCTGCTTTGAAGTGGATTATATGAGTCTGCACTACCATATAATCCAGTTCAAAAAAGATAATGTGATTTTTAGATGGCAGTGTAGATGAAACCATATATAATCCAGTTCAAAGCACATAATGTGAATTACCGGTTTTATTATTGTTATTATTATTTTATTGTGGTTTTACAGTATTAGTATAGTAGTAGGGGAGAGAGGTGATGGGGAAGAGGGACTGGAAAAAGGGGAGGGGGGGGGGAATACAATAAAAAGACTTCCCAAAATCCTCCTAAGGCCTTATTCTACATTGTTACATTTCGTATTTTCAAAGATATCTATATATTTAAATCGTTTGCATTTTTCATTACACATCTTACAAGTCTATCATAAATTTTATTCCTTTGTTTTGTATGTATTCTTTAAATCCCGACCAGTCCGTCTTTGTTTTTTTGTTGTTTAGATTTTTTGATAATATTGTTGTTTGTGATAATATTGTTGTTTAAATTTTGTGATCCATTTGGATCACATCAAGAATTTTAAGAGTCCATTCTTCTAAGTTTGGAGTTGTGTCTTGCTTCCATTTTTTTGCTTGAGTTAATCTTGCGCAGGTGCTTAATAAAAAGAATATTTTTTCTTGATTTTCGTTCAAGATTGGTATTGAAAGTCCAAGTAGGTAATTCTGTGGGTCCAGTTGGAATTTCGCCTTTAATATTTTCTGAGTTTCATGATGTATTTCTTTCCAGAACTTTCTTACTTTTTTTGCAACCTCATCACTGGTGGTAGTATGTGCCCTTTTCTTTCTTACATTTCCAGCACTTGTTGGATATTTTCTTATTAAATTTCGCAAGTCTTTCCGGGCAGAGATGCCATCTGTATTGCATCTTTAACCAGTTTTCATATATATCTGTTGCTGTGGATTACCTGTTTTGATAATCTGGATTATATGGCGATGTAGAAAGGCCCTAGGACCCTTCTACACTGCCATATAAAATCCATATTATCTGCTTTGAACTGGATTATATGGCAGTGATGACTCATATAATCCATTTCAAATCAGATGATGTAGATTTTAACACTTAAAGAAATGCTGAGTAACTTACAAATCTTGACAGTTTTGCCAGTTCCTTCTGCTTAAATACACCTTGCAGCACCAGGTATTCATACTCCCAGCAGTATTTAAAACTTGTGTACATGTGCCTTCAATGGCAACTCCATAAACTCTGCAGGTTTTTCTTAGGCAAGACATATTCAGAGGTTGTTTTGCCCATTTCTTCCGCCAAAATGTGCTTGGTCTCTCTTGCCAGTCTCTCATCCAAGGACTAACCCGGGTTGACCATGCTTAGCTTCCAGGATCAGGTGGGATCTGGTACCTTTAGAATATTTCGGCTGGAAAATCAAGATTGTTAAGTATCTGGAAGTACCAGCTTTTGTATATCTCTTTTTCTTTATATTTATGCCCTTTATTTCTTTGAAAGGGGGAATCATTGTGATCAAACAATGATGAGTCTCAAGTTAATATATGTCCTTATGCGCATTTTTCATATCAATATTAATACCTTGCTTCCTGATCAAAGACGATAATGCATAACGTTCTTCATACAAATGCTTTCCTTCCATTTTTGTTAGGTCGAAACTATTGGAGACAAATATATGACAGTAAGTGGCTTGCCAGAGCCATGCAATCATCATGCACGCTCTATCTGCCATTTAGCACTGGATATGATGGAAATAGCAGGACAGGTTCAAGTTGATGGAGAGCCTGTACAGGTTTGTATCTGACTATTTTTTGTGATTTGTCGGTATTGGGTTCTCTAAAGGCACAACGCCTCTCCATTATGGGATACCCAAGCTTTTTGGGAATCCTTTAGCTGAAACAGTAATCAGACAATAGACTGTTACAGTAGCTAAATATAATTCTCCCAAATTATAAGCAGCTTGCCCATAATTTGCATAATTGTTCCTTGTGGCTATGCAGACAAAATGGTTGTTATAGTCGAAATGTTGTCGTGTAAACAAATAATAGTCAAGGTTTAATCATTGTATGGCTGCAGCCTGATTAATTTACTATTCTCAAAAATGTAAGAGGAGATGAAACTACAAATCGGCGTGCGCATGTAAATATTTACCTTCATTTTTGGAATAGAATCTGTTGAAGAAAGTGTGCAAAAACCTATCAGTGTGAATTGGGGCTTGAATTATTCCCACATGTTGTATATTATCTATTTATCAATCTACATGCTTTCTCAGTGTGCTCCACCATAATATGATTGTCTAAGCCAGTGTTTCCCAACCTTTTTTGAGCCGCGGCACACTTTTAACATTAAAAAAATCCGGGGGCACGCCACCAACCAAAATGACACAAAATGACACTCTAACACAGTAAAGAACAGCTGGGGGTTGGTGGCCTGCTGGGAGCAGCTGCTGGGAGTGCCAAAGCTGGGGAGGGGGTGGAGCTAGGCTGTGCCATGCCCCACCCCCTACCCCTGGCTTCACCTCTCCCAGCAGCTGCTCCAGCCTTGAGGGGGCAGTGCCAAGCCAGCGGTGCCAGAGCCAGCACAATGCTGGCTTGGCACTGTCCCCTCAAGGCTGGAGCAGCTGCTGGGAATGCCGAAGCCAGGGGAGGGGGCAGAGCCAGGCCGTGCCATGCCCTGCCCCCACCCCCAGCTTCAGCTCTCCTACAGGCCGCGCCATGCCCTGCCCCTCCCCCCCAGCTTCAGCTCTCCTACAGAGGAGGAGCATGAGCGGTGGACGGGCTTCAGTGGGTGGGCTCCTCCTCCTCCACGCGGCTTCAGCGAGCAAGAGGCGAGAGTCATGGTGGGAGTCATGGCGGATTGGAGGCTGGCTGGGGAAATGGCCGAAGGAGGCGGCGCCCCGGTCCCTTCTTCTTTTTCTTTGCCACTGCCCGGCCCTTCCTCCTGCCCCAAGCAGCAGGAGTTCGGCAGGAGGGGGGGAAGGGGGGCAGAGAGCTTTTCTCGTGGCACAGCAGGAGGTCCGTCATGGCACACTGGTTTAGAAAGACTGGTCCAAGCTGCTGGCAATTTTGTAATATTGTTCCCAGGGAAAAAATATAACTATTTTATGTCAGAGCATGGGGTGTTTTTTAATTGCCATGTTACTAAATATCAGTAGTAACAGAAACAGAAGTCTTACATTTACTCTGGATGTGCACTATGTTGTCACGTAATGACTGAAACCATATTGGTGTCATATATATCTTTGCATTCTGCTATAGAATTGGCTGCGCATGCATATGAATATACCTAATAGCGGTGGTTGATCTAAAAAAATATTGTTTCTAAACTTGGGGGGGGGGCAGGAACCGCTTCTGTTTTGAAAGTGATACTCTTACACAATATTCCGGCTCTGTTTTGAAATCGAGCCGTATTTAATAACAAAATGTGTTACTATTTCCTTAGTAGCGCCACGCATGTGCAGTGCGCAGGGGATGCTCGCCTCCATGCCCCCTCACCAGCTCAGAATCAACCCACGATATCTCTAATGTGGGTTGATTCTCACTGGCGAGGAGGGATGGAGTGCATGTCCCCCACTCTCCTCCGCCACTCTCCTCCCCCACTCTCCTCCTCCGCATGTCCCCCACTCTCCTCCTAAAGATAACCCACGTTGGCTGTCAGCAGGTAGGGGAGAGTGGAGGGCAGAATGGGCGGAAATAAAAACAACATAAGAACGCGCCCTTTACGGAAATGGTGGACTCGTTTTCGATTTAGAAACGTCACTTCCAGGTTGCTGGCTGTGGGTCGAATTAGGGTCTAAATTGATTTTAATACGAAATAATAACGGTTTTCTAAGGATAACGACCGGAGATACCCACCTCTAATACCTAAGTACACATGTTCATTGTGTGTGGATGTACATCATATATTTTAGGTTGTCAATAATATCCTGATTTGATTTTCCTCAAGTCCCAAATCCCAAATTCTGTATTCATTCGCATCTATTGGAAATTGGAATGGTTCCTTTTCATTATTAATAATTTTCAGCCTGGCTGAAGTTAGCAAAAAAAGTAATTAGGTCATTGTGAAAATAATTTTTGAAAGTGCCATTAAATATGTTCAGTAGTGCCTGGTAAGGGTGTACAAGTTTTGCTTTGGGGTTGTGCTCCGCCCAGAGTCCCCTACAGGTGAGAACGGCAAAATGTAAATGTTTCAAATAAATAAATAAGGGACCTATGTATTTTTAATGTATTCCTTGTTTGTTGTCCTGACAAGCGTGTGCCTACATGCATAGAAAATCATGCTGATGCTGAATACAATACATTTCTTATGTTCTTTGTTAATCATATGAGTAAGGAATATGATGATTTACTTGATGATTTACAAATAAACATGCTAATCTTCTTTTCTGTTGTCAAATTCAAAAGATAACAATAGGTATTCATACAGGAGAAGTAGTCACAGGTGTCATTGGCCAAAGGATGCCCCGTTATTGTCTTTTTGGAAACACCGTTAATCTAACAAGCAGAACAGAAACTACAGGAGAGAAAGGGAAGATCAATGTATCCGAATACACGTACAGGTGAGGGATTGAGTTTGCTGATCACTTTGTAAACTCCTCCATTGTTGTATACAACTCTTGTTGTGTTGTATTTTATCTAGTTAACATCTGTTTTACTGTGTTTTTACTGTGTTTTTATTCTGTGATTTCACTACTGTAAGTCGCCCCGAGCCATATTGGGAGTGGTGACTGACAAGTGTAAATAATAATAAATAAATAAATAAACAAAAGCTTTTTCATATTTCTGCTCTGGTCCAGGATGCCCTTCACAGAAGTGATCTTTGTTGTCAATTGATTAATTATATTTTTCTTTAATTGTAGATGTTTAATGACTCCGGAAAATTCAGACCCACAATTTCACTTGGAACACAGAGGTCCTGTTTCCATGAAGGGGAAAAAAGAGCCAATGCAAGTTTGGTTTTTGTCCAGAAAGTGCACAGAGACGGAGGTATGACTAATGAACCAAGGAATACATGGAAGCCATCTAAATCATAAGGGCTATTTTGACTTGCAATACTGAATGTTCCCTAGAAGAAACACGCCACTTAAACACATTGTTACCTTAATAAGTTTGTTATCCTGACAGCAGATTAATGTCAGCCATTTGTCCCCAGTGTTTGTGCATATGTTAGAAACAATTTTTTTAGTATCAGAAGATTCTTGGGGGATTCCCATGGCATAGTCTTTCCTAATCCACAATGGAACTAAAAAGATATAGGAATTTGGTTGAAATTGTTCACATGGACCACTCTGACAACCACATGTCACCCTACACATTGAAATCCACAAGCATGTGGACAACTTCAACAGAAAGGAGGAAACGAGGAATATGAACAAAATCAGGCCTCCAATATTTAAAAAAACCTCTAAAATCAGGACAGGAAATAAAGAAAACAGGGGATTCCAGACAGAAATCAATCAGAGCCAGCTAACACCTCTCAACAAAAGATTCCCCCAGGCAGGAAGAAACCAAATGTCAAAGCTGCAAAGCCATACAATGCTAATCAAGGTGGCCAGTTGCAACATTCACACTTGCCTCAAACAGACAAGAGTTCTTTCTCCCACCCTGGACATTCCACATATATAAACCCCGCTTGCCTAGTTTCCAACAGACCTCACAACCTCTGAGGATGCCTGCAATAGATGTGGGCAAATGCTTCTGGAACATGGCCATTCAGCCCAGAATACTCACAGCAACCCACTAACTCTATTCTGTGATACTGCTCAGTTGAGTGCTTTAGATGGAAGAGGGAGAAGAGATAATGGAATGAACTTACAATTCTTCCGACTCCATTCTCACATCATACCTTTGCACTCTGACTTATCAATCCCTGGTTTCTCCCCACTGGTTAACAGATTTTCCCTGTCACACACTGTTGCACAAGACCATGGAACTAGGTTATTTCTCCAACCGAACTAAAAGGTATATGGTGTGCCTAGTTGTAATAATAGGTCCCATCTGAAGCTTATAGTCTTGTCTCGGCTTACTAGTTGCAGCACCGCAACCAGTGGCTTTGTTTTTAAAATATTTCCATTTTACCAAAACATGTTTGCCCATTAACTTGACATAGAATTAAAGGCCAGTATTTGTCATAATCCTAATGCAGAAAACTCTTCACTCCAGGCTACTTGCTTTCAAGTACTGAAGTGTGTAGTAAATATGGTTTCTAATAAACAGAATTTACAAAATGACAGTATGTTTGGATTCCTCTGCTGAACAAATGTTAAATTTACAACAGCAACAATATTTCTGTCAGGATGAGTAAAGTGCATCTAGATATTGTTGGACTGCTCTGACATTCTCAGAATTCTTCAGCATTGGCTAGAGTGGCTGAAGTTTGGCGCCCAACAATATCTTTACAATCCTTATCTTGTCTCACGTCCACATTGTGGAGTAAGTCCAGATCTGTAGGAATGATGTCTGACCCCTTAGTTATATTTATTTCAAAAGCTGCACTTTGTCAGTTTCCATGAAGTCCATTTTGCAGTCTTCGGGGGTTCATAACTCAACTGTGAGAGAGGAAGACATCTTCATGGGAATTTTTGCTATGGGTACAAAACTGAACTGTTGTCATTCTATACTTTCTACGACCAAAATATATAACATTGGTGATGCTGGCTTAGTGTTGATTCTTTCTTAGGGTGCTTCCAGACAGCACTAAATCACGGGTTTTAAACAGGAGCAAAAAATCCCAGGATTTCAGAAGAAGTCCACATACAGACCTGTTGGTCCCAGGATTTCTGCCTCCATTGTCCAGACTTGATGCTTTGTTGTGGGATTTAGAGGCTCCCAAGATGGCCACCATGAGATTTCCTCAAGATGTGGATATGCAGGGAATCACTGCAGTGAATTACTGCAAAAGTTCTGTTCTTTGTTCTGGCCAGAGAAACTGTGCCATCCAGACGTTTCATGAAGTATCTGCCACACAAACAAAGTTTACAGGGCAGGACCACATCTGTCCAAGTCAGCAATGCACAATCAAACAGAAACACACACTTTCAAGCTGGGAACAGAACTTTGTCATTATTGACACTTTTTAGAGCCTGGCTGCCGAGCCATCTGTCCAGGCAGATTTGGTTGTGTACTTGTGGCATCAAACAAAAGGGTGCTGGGTGTAAAGAATCGCCGCCTACAGCTAGCATCTTCACTTGAGGATCTTTTTTTTCTCAATCAAGCTGCCACCATAACAATCTTGGCCACCCAATATGAGGGGTTTATTTTGAGGCTTGTGTTTTGAAATGATGTCACAGAGAGATTTGTAAGGAGCAACTTCAACAGTTTATTTTTAACAACAGCATGGAGGTTTCAAAGTATTCAGAGCTTAGTTGGTTACAGTAACTTCCGAGAGGTACAGATCTTAAGGTTTCTTATTCCCTAAACACAATGTTTGATTGTATCTCTTCAAACACTAAATCAATAATACCATAGATATTTTGCCTCAATAGGCTTCCTATAATATATATTAGGTTAGCTTCCCAGCCTAACCTATAAACAACGGTTCCTATAGGATTTCTAAGCCTATACTGCCTTTCTGCAGTATCTAAAACCAGCCTTTTCTATTTCCCTCAGAAAAAGACAACAGCAACTCTTTAAATTGCTACCAGCTACTCTAACTGCTCCTGACTAACTGACTCCAGAAATTCAAACTTGGTCCTGCTAAAGCCAGTATTAGGCTCCGCCTCCTGTTGTCATAGCAACCGAAAATCTCAGAGGCTGTGCACTTCAATATTCCCCTTTATAGTCTGTTTAGCATAAAACAATACAATACAAATGTAATAATACAAACCACACATTTAACCCTAAAATAAATACAAAACCCTCAATACATATAGTGACTTCACTACACTGGGTTATACATGGCTGTTCCTGATTGCTCTTCTTGTGAAAAGATGTACAACATTGACTAGGGGACCACAACTTTGTCTTGGTCAGCGAGCATGTGCCCTCCACTCATTTCATGAAGTTTCTGGCACTCAAGTGTCATCTTCTTTTTAGGAACTGACCAGTCAGGAACAAACCCAGATTTAAAAAATCCCATGATTTCCTATTGCAGGGACATACAGACATGTGAAAATTTGCATATTTGCCTCAAAACCATGATATTCCCGCACCTTGCGTTTTTTGCCTTTTCTTGCAATTGCTTCCGCGTTTACAGGGAATGATGTCTGGCCACCCTCCTGTTTGCTGCGGAATCTCCTGGGATAAAGATGCTGTCTGGACGGGCCCTCAAACATTGTTTTAGTACTTTGCACCCACTTGCATGAGAATATTTCACTCTGCACATGATTACTGTAAACTCACCTCCTTTGTTTCCAAACTTCTCTTGCATGCCTTCAAGGAAGTAACACACGATGCTAACTGAGCCGGGTGAAACACAAGAGGACAAAGAACAGAATTGAACACTGTGTCCTGCCACTAATATAGTCTGGTAGTAATTAGATGTGACTGCTGTTGCTACATTTTGTATCACTCATGTGATCAGTGCTGAACAGTAACATTTTCATCCGCCTTCCCCAAGCTCCTTCGCTGCTTTCTGCTCTCATTTGGCTTTTGATGTTGTAGTATCTCTGCTGTGGGTATGCATTGCCCAAGATCCCATGTCTCTGTCTCTCTATCTAACCTACGAATGAACTTTAAGCCATGCGTGCTCTAGCTAACCATGAGAAAGAGGGTGCTCCACGCATGTGCTTTTCATCTTCATCTGACTAACCTCCATGATCTTTACCATGGTGTGACTCACAGCTGTTTCTGTGAAGAAAGAAATTCTAATTGATAGCAATCATGATCTCAGAAAACTGAAAGTTTTATAACCATGATTTTGTATTTTGCTGTAAATCTTATTATAGACATCCATCTGATTCACTTGAGCCTGCCATTGTGAAATATTGCCATTTGTTCTAGAAACTAACTTCAAAGCACTGTCAGTTGCTCTTTTGCTATGTAGTGATTCTTGCCTGATGCAACATACACATTTTCTACTTGGAAAAAAAGGGTAGGTTGTTTAATGTAAAGTTATAGGGAAACGTGTGCCAAATTCCACTCTAAATCTAATCACATTCTTTCCTATTTGTTTTACTGATTTGTAGTGATTCATGCATAGTATGTTGCTGGACAACTTTTTGTATCGGGGTAATACATTTTCTCTGTTTATGCACATATATGTATACATGTACTGCGATCAAAACAAAAAATTGGGTGCCCATCCAGGAATGTCAGAGTAATCGAAGCTTTCTGGGCCTCTAAACCGGAGTTTTTTCTGAAATTGAGACATCAGGGAAGATTGACAGATGAGATTTCCCAGTGCCCTGCTCCCCAGTATAGAGTGGAATTGGCAACATCTGCTCCCTTTGTGAAATTTAGAACTTTTTCTGTACTAAATGCTATTGTATTTCATCACAATAGAAAACGAATGCAATTTAAATCTGGTCTTCCTCCTACAGAATTCTGGGGTTTGTAGTTTAGTGAGGCTGTTAAAGGCTACTCCCTAAACTACATATTCCAGCGTTCTGCAGGAGGCAGAAACTGGATTTTAGGTGGGTTTTCTCTCTCTAATTTGATGAGGCTTTAAGATGACATGATTGGGTAGCAGGGAGAAAGAGTCCACCATGATGAAAAGAAGCTTGATTGCCCATATTCGTCATATGATCATACATGTGGATAGACCTCTGTAAATGTCACTGCCATGTAAACAACACTTGCATTTTTATGAACTTCTCATATTCTGAGTTCTACATGTGCCCGAACTCACAAGTTTAGTGTCGATCAGGCATGGGAAAACTTTATTGCCTTTGGGCTGGCTTTCGGGCCTGGCCAGGAGGGAAGGGGCATACTGGATGGGGAAGGTCTAGGAGAGGGCTGGGCCAGGAGGGGGCAGGGAAGTGCAGGGCCTGGGTCATCCTCAGGTTGTCCTCCCAGCATGCGATTCTTTATTTCTAATTTGCCCTCTCTCCCTAGAGGGACTCAGGGTGTCTTACAAAAAGCAAAAGTGACAAACATTTGATGTTGTATAATATCGACAATAAAACATTACACATACTATTAAAACACATTGGATAACTTTGGCTAAAAAGGTATAAAGTATATCGGGCATCAAAGATGGTACAGTTAAGCAATTAAAATCTGTATAAAGTATAAAAATATAGCTCTTCAATAGGTTATATAATCATTGTCGACTACGTCCATCAGGATGGAACCTATGATAATATTTTTCCTCCTCTCCATACGCTAGTGAACATTTGTTACATTACTTTATTACAGTTCATGGACCCGGAACTGTTAAATAAATAACATACAGGCGTTAACGGATCACTCGTAACCGTGGAAATATGCTACACAGACACATAGTACACCGTGTCAGGTAATACCCTGATCGGAGACTAGGCTCTTTCTCAGCCTTGCTGCCACTGCAACGAACTTTGCCACCATGAGGATCACTGTGTGGCACTTGCCCTCCATCCTTATGTTAGGAGGAAGGCGGGACACATGGCGACTTCCTCGATCCTCCTCCCCCGATCCTCGGGCTGTCCTCATGGCATTATGCCAGGAGGAGGGTGAGATAGACACCAGATGAGAGTGGTCTGGAGGGCACTCTGATGTCGTGTGCCTTCCTGAAGCCATCCTCCTGGCAAAAGGATGGGACCACTCGCACCGTCCTTATGCCGGGAGGAGGATGAGGCACACGTGGTGGCTGAGAGCGCTCCAGAGGACTCTCTGCTGCTACGTGCCTTCCTCCCCTGTCTTTTTGGAATAAGGACATGGTGTGCTGCCATGTCCTTATGCCAAGAGCACAGGGAAAATGAGGAGGGCTTGAGTTAAGCACCCAGGGGTCCACATCTGTCCCCCAGGCCTTAGTTTGCCCGTGCCTGGTTTAGATATATTGTAGGAATAATTATAGATTTCTTTTTTTTAAAGTGTGTCTTTATAAAATATAAATCTGTACATAAATGTATATATACATAAATATAATTGTTATGTACAAAATATGTTGGTTTTTAGTTTATATGTTTGTATATATATATCTCATCAATACATAATATATGTATAGATGTTTTATGTTAGTGTGAAAAGGGAAAGGTTTTAAATTATGGATTCTCTTCCTTTTACTGATTTTGGAAGGGTTATTCTCCCAGTGAAAACTTGTATGTTAATTTTGGAAATTATTCAATAAATACATGTTATCCTTGCCTTAACAGCTGCAGTTTACTTGGTACAATTATTTATATCCTTTACCACTCTGCCTCAATTGTCTGAACAGTACAGTCACAAGCCATGGTACCAGCAAGCATCACTTGAACAGTCGCAAAATGTGAAGCCTACCACTGAAAGCTCATCCAATGAAGCATATTTTCCCCCACATGCTGCCTTTGCCACATTATGAGCAGGCAAGTTAGTGAAATGAGGCAGTCAGCGCAAGCCAACAGCATGTAAAATTCATCCTTGCCTGGACACCACATGAAGAAAATTGGGGATGGATGGATAGAGAGATGGAGAGGTGTCCCAGAAGCGGGATAAGGAGCTGCCTTTTAGCCTCAGCCTTATTTCTTTCTGTATGTCATCAGCACTAGGTCCATCCACGCCATTTTACAGAGCAGAGAAAGTTGCAGAAGGGAAGGCATTAACCAGTTACTCTTAGGAATGACAATTTACAGCAGAAGGATTGGATCCAGTTACTACAACATGAACTGATTACTAGGGTGCCACCAATACCAGTCTCTAGGTCAGAGAGTTCCTTGAGGTCCTTCCCACATGACCCTTTTAGACTTATAGAGATAGGTCCATTGTGCATTTACAGTGACGTTTTGACATTTAAGAGAAGACAAAAACAGTCGAGAGCAATATGACTTATAAATGAATCTATTATAGATATAAACTCTAAATCAGAGGAATAGATCATATGCTCCCATAACAAACACTCTTATATTGATATACTTATATTCAATAAATCATAGAAGAAACATACTAATTTGATACTATTATCAAAGTTACATAATACACCGGAATGAGGAGGACAAATCAAATAATATATCCAATCAAAGAGCACCATTCCACAATTTTCAGGAATATTACAGTCCCTTGTGTTTACAGTCCATTCAAGCCTAATTCTCAGCTTCTTTCAGATAACAACAATCAAGCCGTATCTTAGGCGAGTTCAAAAAAAAAGTTCTTTGAAAGGAAAATTATATCCACGCCATAGGATGAGTAAGTCCTCCGTCAACAATCAGTTCAACTCACGGCGACCACTAAAGTAGAGTGGTTGCATGGAGATTGTGGAGACGCACACATAAATCCAGGATATCGGGTCGACGGGTAAGCTGATGTATGGCCACCCCGTTTCGCATTTGCTTTCTCAAGACCCATCCAAAGTGTCTTGAGAGACTGGACCATGTTGTAGGCTACTATGTAAGCCCAAAAAACAGGGCAGAGGACGGACGATCCTTTCCATTTCTACCTCCCAAGTCCTCCAACAGGCCCTTCTGATGTTTCCAGCAGACATCACAACAGTGCTTCCTCTGTGTGAATTGGCCAGATAACTCTGCCTCCCTTCTCCCCCATTTCTCCTCCCTCCATCCCTCCCCAAGTATCTCATTTTCTCTTCTTGCCTTCTTTCTTCCCTCTTCATTACCACAGGGAGTGCAAACTGTGCTCCCATTTGATCGGGGACCTGAGTTTGAGTTGTAAGCAGATTTAGAAGACTGATCACATTTCAGCCACGTTTTGCACACAGATTCGGCAGGCTGACAGCTGAATCATTCATTCATTCATTCATTCATTTGCAGTATGTATATTACACCTTTCTCACCTCAAAGGGGACTCAGGAGGATCACAGAACACATATACGGCAAACATTCAATGTCGGTTATACAGTGACAACCAGAAAACAGATAGAGGTATATAGGCTTTCCAATTTTTTGGCATCTTTGGAGGCTGTGCTTGGTTCTGGCTACAGGAAATGTTGCTCAATCTCCTTGCCAAAGAGCTTTTCTTTGTTCGTCAACTTCCTCCTTTTTCTGATTGAAACGCCATGCCTAAAATACCTCCCCACTTTAATGTGGTTCCTATTTATCTACTCACATTTGTTTTCTAGCTGCTATGTTGGCAGAAGCTGGGCAGAAGGTCAGGTGCTCACCCTGACCTGCACTTCGAACTATCAACCTTCCAGTTGGCAAGATTTATTGCAGCTTGGTGATTAACCTGCTGTGGAAAAGCCCGGCTTTGAAGAGTGGGATATTAAAATAACGATTAAAAATAACAGTATAGTAGTTTTTATTTATTCAGTTTTGTATCCGTCCTTCCCTGAGGCTCTGAACAGCTTTCAGAGAATAAAGAAAGCACATTTTAAAACAACAAAAGGAATTGAATTCTTAATTAAAAAACTGTAAATTTTTTACAGTATCTAATTTTGTAGAGGTTTGTAAATATAATGTCAAAGCAGCTTGCAAAAATCATGGTTAAGGTCTTAGCTCAAACTGTGCATGCTTTGGACCTTAAAAAGTATGATCCAATTTGCTGTGTGTGTTGTGTTGTGTGTGTGTGTATATATATATAACACACACACACATATAGATACACACAAATATACAATGTGCTTGATCATTTTTCATTTTTCTCTGTCTCAGTGGAATGCACTCTTTAGCCTAATGGCTTCAAACTACAGGAAATGAGATTCCACCTAAACATGAGGATGAACTTCCTACGAGGGTTGAATGAAAAGTAATGCCTCCACCTTCATAACTCCTCAACAGATGGCAGTACTGGTATGCGGCAGCTACTGGCTTGTTCAGTAGACTCCTCTACAGTTCCATTTTGGCGGGAAGCCTTAGCATTGATCAGTTGTGTTGTTAAAGTGCGAAGTATGGAACCCCTCACAGACAGTCGGTCAATGTGACTTAAGCAAAGTACAGACATTTAATTCTTGACAGCAGAAGGTGTCACCCCAAAGGAGATTCATCAGAGAATGCAAGCTGTTTATTGTGATTGTGTCGATGTGAGTACTGTGCATTGTTGGGCGAGTAAGTTTAAAGATGTTGAGGTGGAAACATCTGACTTGTGTGACAAAGAGTTGAATGTCCTGTGAAAAGCAACCACCAAGTTTCACAAGCAAAGGTTGGCAGATTGATTCAGGACGATCATCATATTACTTAGAGAGAAATTTCAAGCATTATCAGCATTTCACAAGAACATATGGGTCACATTATTGCTTTGCTTGGCTATCGGAAGATCTGTCCACGATGAGTTCACAGCGGGACTTCAGAGGCTGGATCTTAGCACCGCACGGCATCCTCCATACAGTCCAGATTTAGCACCGTCTGACTTCCATCTGTTCTTGATAATGAAAAAAGATCTGCAGGGACATTATTATGCTTCTGATGAAGACGTTGAGAGAACTGTGAGATGCTGGTTGAGGAAACAGTGTCGACTTCTTCCGTGACAGCTTCAGAAAACTTGTTCATTGTTGGCAGAAATGTATCCAATTGTCTGGTGATTATGTGGAAAAGTGAATAGTGGTAGTTAAAGGGCACATTATAAGGATTATTTCTGCGTTTGATTTATTAAAATATTCCCATCCAAACCCAAATAACGAACATGGAGGCATTACTTTTCATTCAATCCTCGTAACTGAGAGCTATTCAGCAGTGGAACTCTCTGCCCCAGAGTATGGTGGAGGCCCCTTCTTTGGAGGCTTTTAAGCAGAGGCTTGATGGCCAACTGTCAGGGGTACTTTGCATGCAATTTCCTGCTTCTTGGACTGGATGGCCCACAAGATCTCTTCCAACTCTATGATTCTGTGATTCTATTATCGACATCCTTTCTATATAGGGATTCCTAGGTCAATAGGTCCTTAGTATGGAAATATGAGTTTACAGGGGAAGTTTGATACTTAGAACTGCTTTTTTTTTTTAATGAATATTTTTATTGATTTATTTACATACAGAATAAAAACCACATCCAAACAACAAAACATAACAAAACAGAACAGTGCACTGTGAAAGTGCCCCTTCCACCCTCACTAACATCCACACCCCTCCACCCATCTGAGGGTTTCATCGCCATTCTTCTTCCCTTCAAACTTCCAAGCCTTTGGACAGTTTACGTTACAAATTAAACAGTAGATCCAACTTATTCCTCGTATCTTGATCTCGAGTTTTCCAGATAATATATTGTCTTACCCGGTCCCATCGCCCCAACAGTTCCTGCAGTTTATTCTCCTCCATCTCATTAACCCTAATCTCCATAATTTCAAATTGAATGTGCTCTACCAGGTACCGCAGCCAATTCTTAATTGTCCATTTGGAGGAGTCCTTCCAACCCAGAACTATAACCGACAGCGCTTTCAATCATAGCTTCCTTAATTCCTCCATATTCCCCCAAGTCACTCTTTCTCACCAATATCGCCATTTCCTTTGTAATTACCCAATTTATGTTCAGTGCCTTATTAATTTCCCCTTGTACCTCTTTCCAAAATCTCTGCACTACTGCACATTCCCAAATCAGGTGCATATATACCCCTTTCACTTGGCACCCGTGCCAACACTGACTACTCACATTTTGAGAGAAGTATGCCAATTGGGCCGGAGTCCAATACCACTTATGCAGGAGTTTCCTTCTCATTTCCCTCACTCTTGTGTTTTTAATTTTTGCGATATTTCCCATTATCCTTTCCACCTCTAATTCTGATACTTGTACTTCCCTCTCCCACAATTTGGTTAATTCTTGTACAGGGCTTTCCCCTGACCCTACTAACAACTTGTATATCTTTCCCACCTGAGTCCTTTTCCCTTCCTTCCATTCCCTTACCAACCTCTCAAAAGCAGTGTCCTCTCTTTGCATTGCCTCTCTAACCTCCCTCTGCATAAGAAATTCACATATTGCCCGAATTTGCAGCCACCACCTTTGTCCCAACCAATTCTCTAGTTTATCTCTCCTAATTCTGCCCCCTTCATCCACTAATTGCTCCAATCTTGTAACCCCCTTCCCTTTCAATTCCCTTATTATTCTGCTTAAATTTTCCTCCTTTTTAGGGTTCATTACCTGTAACGAGGCTACCTTGAAACTCCCGGTGCCATCCTCCCTTGCCACCTTCTCCACACCTCCAAAGTGGCTCTCATAGGCCCTCTCAATTTCTCCACCTCACCTTTTCCCCATCTCCTAAAAATCAGTTCCTCCGATCCAATTGCATTCACTTCTCTCTCCACTTTCGCCCATTTTTTTGTCTTCCACCTGTAGCTCTATCAGTCTTTCTATCTGAAACACATCTCTATATAGCTCTAGGCTTGGGATTCCCCATCCTCCTTCCTTCTCACTCGCTATCAACCATTTTTTTCCTTATCCGTGGTTTCTTATCTCCTTCCACCCACTGGTTCACTTTTCTGTCCCATTCTTTTATCTTGACTCCTGAAAGAACTCCTGGCAAAGCCTGGGCTAAATACAGAAATTTAGGCAATATCATCATTTTCAGCGCTCTTATTTTTGCCATTCTCCTCAAGCTTTTGTGTTTCCAACTTTTAATTTGTTTCAGGAGTTTTTCCAAATCTGTCCATAGTTTCCATCTACTATTTTCCCCACATTCTTATAAATCCACACTCCCAGATATTTCATTCTTTTTATTCCTAATTTTAACCCTGTCTCTTTCCTTACCTCAATCTGTTCCCTTGGGCCTGTATTTATAAATATTATCTCCGACTTTTCCATATTCACCCTGAGCCCTGACTGCCTCTCGAACTCTCTCAGCGTTCCCTTCATTGCCTTGACCATCTCCAAAGGGGACTGGGTTAATATAATTGCATCATCCGCAAATAAGTTTAGTTTCGTCTCTATCCCCCCTATCCTATATCCTTTCCACGTTGTATCTTTTCTTATCTTATTCGCTAATATTTCTATTGCCAATACAAATAACATTGGAGATAATGGGCAACCTTGTTTAGTTCCATTCAATATCCTAATCTTTTCCGTCCTGTTTCCATTAACTCTTATATACGCCCTCTCCTCCTATATATAAACTCCTAATCACCTCACAGAAGCTATTCCCCAAATTTAGTTCTTTGCACACCTCATACAAATAAGTATGATTCACCTTATCAAATGCCTTATACACATCCAATTTTAATATTCCTAATTTCCTCTTGGTTGCGGTAGCGTGTTGTAGCACATTCATTACATTCCTAATTGGTTCACTTATCCGTCTTTTTAACAAACCCATATTGATCCCCCAATAATTTTAGGTAATATTTTCTCCAACCTGTTTGCCAATACCTTTGCAAATATTTTGTAATCTTGATTCGCTAAACTTATGGGGCGGTAGGACTCCGGGCAGGTCTCGTCTCGACCAGCCTTTGGAATTGTCACAATCTCCGATATCTTCCAGGACTGTGGAATAACCTGGTTTAACAATACTTCATTAAAAAGTTCCGTCAAATATGGTAACAATTCATTCATATATGTTTTATAAAATTCACCCGAATACCCGTCGGGGCCTGGCGCCCTTGACATTTTTAACCCCTTGATAACCTTTTCCACCTCCCCCTGACTGATTTCTGCATTTAAGTAAATTTTGTCCCCTTCACTTACTTTCTGTCCAACTTCTATTGGTGTCCTACTAACCTCTCCTTGTTTGTACAGTTTTTCATAAAAATCTTTCATAATCTTCTCTATCTCCTCCTTACCCTCCTGTATCACTCCACTGGTATCCTTTAATGCTCTTATACACGACTTCTCCTTTTTCTTTTTCAGATATCTCGCCAATTGTTTAACTGACTTTGTCCCCCAAGAGCTGATTTTTTTGCCTCATTGCCATTCTCATCTTATTCCAATGCCTTTCGTCATATTTTTCCAATTCTTGTTTTTTCTGTTTTAGCAACCTATGCCACTCTCTTCCCTTAGTTCGCTTCAATTGATCCTGTATCATTTCAATATCCTTAATCTTATTTTCCCTTCCTCTTCTCCATCTCCTATTCATCTCTACCTCAAGACTTATAAGGTGACCTCTTATGACTGCTTTACAGCAATCCCAAACCACTGCTTTAGATATTTCCCTTGTATTATTCAGTCTATAATACTCTTTTATTTCCTTTTGTATCCTACTTTTATTTTATACTTAGAACTGCTTATATCATTTCTTCACCAAGTTTTATTTCTCAAAGGTCATTTCCTGGCTGTGAAAAACCTTATTAAGCCATATGTTCAAGAGTAGATGTTCTGAAGACAAATCAGGCACATGTAGAGCAGATTTGTCTTTTTCATTTCTAACAAAAAGAACAAAATCCACTACCCATCAGTTCTCAATGCTTATTTCCAAACAAGGAAGGGTGTACCACTGGCTTCATACTATAATTAAAGAGCTGTATGCCAACAATCGCTTTTTAAAGCTCCAAGCCAGCCCGGAAAGGGAAAAATCAATATGTTTTGAAATAGGCATGTCCGTCTGACAAATCCGAGATGTCATTATAGTTTTAATTAAGTGATGTGCCTTGTTCTCTTCGTACAGTCCATTTTTGTAATGTCTTGTGACAAGATAAGCTTTTCTTAAAGTAATGCTTCAAGTCTATTTTCATAAAGCCAGATTGGTCATTCAGTTCCATGTAAAAGGATACACGGAGATTGCATGATGCTTAGTGTTCAGTCAACATTCATCTGTATAAACAGAATTATACATTAAATGCTACATTGCTTCTTCGCTGGAAATTTCAGACTTCCATAGAAGAAGAGTATGATGCAAGTATGTTATTGCAAAGTCGGTCGGCTGAATGTTTAGCAAAACAGAAACGTAATTAACTCTTCACTCCCCTGGCAAGGAATATGACGCAAGTTTTTATTGAACTTAGAGAAACTTGGACAACAATGTCATCAACAGCATCGAATGATTTCCTGTAAGCATTACCCAAATGTACTGTATATATTTCCAGTGAAATCCGAATCATGCAAATATTTTGGAGCAATAGTAGTTCCAATAAATACCATGACAAAAACATTTCTATGGTTGAGATGCTGAACAAATGTCCATTTGCCAATGGAGATGCTTTGTGCTTCATTTTTCATTTTCAAGGACACACTGTCTTCACTATCCTTAGTTCACACAGCTGCAAAATTTCATCATAGAGCTCTGTTTGTCGGAAATGGTCAGTCTTTAGGCCTCAAACCATTTTTCCTTGCTACTGGTACTCCAGAAAGTGTAATGGATGTGTGTGTGTGTGTGTGTGTGTGTGCTTGCCTTCAAATCACCTGTTAACTTACAGTAACTATGGATTTTTAAAAAAATTGTGTCAAGAGCGACTTGAGAAACAGCAAGTCGCTTCTGGTGTGAGAGAATTGGCCGTCTGCAGGGATGTTGCCTATGGGCGCCTGAATGTGTTTGTTTTTTGGTTGTTGTTTTTACTATCCTTGTGGGCGGCTTCTCTCATGCCCCTGCATGGGGAGCTGGAGCTGACTGGTTGCTGGTTCGAATCCCTGGCTTGGATTCAAACCAGCAACCTTCAGGTCAGCAACCCAACCTTCAGATCATCAGTCCTTCCAGCACAAGGGTTTAAACCACTGCGCCACCGGGGGCTCCTACTCTATGGATTAGGCAAGGAATACTCAAGTAGGAAGGACTCAAGCAGGGATGAAAAAATGAGCTGGAGGGACAGTGAGCAAAGTTTTGGCTTCTCTGACAAGTCCCAAGTAGTGTTGGACTTGGAGTGGTCACTTGGAAATTGTTTTTTTCTTCTACAGATATTTTTTCAAGAGTTTTAATTCATCTGTCAATGGAAAGGAAATCTAATTGAAATGTTAATTGGGTTGCCGAAGGCTTTCATGGTCGGAATCAATCAAGGCCGACTAACACCTCCCAACTAAGGATCACCTCAGACAGCAACCAGCTAGGCTGTGAAGCTGCAAGGCCATTAAATGTCAATCAAGGTGGCCAATTGCAACATTCACACTTGCCTCAAGCAGGCAAGAGTTCTTTCTCCCACCCTGGACATTCCACAGATATATAAACCCCACTTGCCTAGTTTCTAACAGACCTCACAACCTCTCAGGTTGCCTGCCATAGATGTGGGTGAAACGTCAGGAGAGAATGCATCTGGAACATGGCCACACACTGCCCAAAACACTCACAGCAACCCATAAATGTTCATTCTTTCTCCTTTTTCCCAATCACTAGAGGTGGACTGAAGTTTCCCAACTTAAAATGCGCCCTCTGACTATCCAAAATCAACATAAAAACATGATTGAACTTTCATACTGGGAATCATAGCACAACAGAAAACGTCATTAACATATTTGTGTGGGTGTCAATAAAAAGGAACACTTTCCAAACTCACCCACAGATAAGAACAGAAGAGGGGTGATGTCATTTATAATGAAGGCATTATCATTCTGCTGTAATTGTCATTACCTGCTTTGTGTAATAAAGCCCTACATCTCTCCAGTTCGTGCTAAAGAAAGACTGGCTACCAAGGAAATCAATCTCTGTTCCATAAGCATGCCTAAAGATGGATTTGAATTGATCTAGAGCAGATGTGGGCAAACTTCAGCCTTCTGTTTTGGACTTCCAACTCCTACAATTCCTAACAGCCTGTTAAGAATTGTGGTAGTTGAAGGCCAAATACCTGGAGGACTGACGTTTCCCTATGCCTGATCTAGAACATTTGTCTAATCTAGAAATATCCAGATTTGATGTTCGAAGTGCAGGCATGAAACTGGAATAGGAAAGACTAGATCAGGGCTGCCCAACTTCTACCAGCCCAGGGGCCTGAATTCCGGTCACTGATGGCCTGGGGGGCCGTAGGGTCTGCCCCCGGCTCCGCCCCCTCCCCGCCACCGGCTCCGCCCTCTCCCCGGGGCCCTCTCCCCTTATTTTTATTTAATATTAAATATATTTAATTCCATCCTCTCCCCTTATTTTTATTTAATATTAAATATATTTAATTCCATCCTCCCATCTCCCCTTATTTTTATTTAATATTAAATATATTTAATTCCTCCCCTCTCCCCTTATTTTTATTTAATATTAAATATATTTAATTCCATCCTCCCTCTCCCCTTATTTTTATTTAATATTAAATATATTTAATTCCATCCTCCGCTCTCCCCTTATTTTTATTTAATATTAAATATATTTAATTCCATCCTCCCCTCTCCCCTTATTTTAATGTATCCCATCTCCCCTTATTTCATCTTTAAATATATTACATTTTATATTTAATACATGAGGGGAGATGGGGGGAGGGAATTAGGACCCCCCCTGAGGAGCCCCCTACTTTGGCCTATCTTTTCCAAATGCGCAGGATCCAGGAGTACCCGGACAACAAGAGAGGCGACGACCAGACTGAGTCGAAGAAGGTTCTAATCGCGTCTGGGCCTCAGCGATCCAGTAGTAGAGTAGCCGAAGAGTATCGCGAGAATATGCAATTCACACGGGATTTTGCTGTCAACGCCGGCGTGATCTCACGTCGACAGTGAAATCCCGTATGGATTGCGTATTCTCACAATACTTGCTCCGAACCCGGAAGTAGTTTTTTAAAAAAATTTATTATTTATTTTATTTTTCAATTTTTTTATTAAAAAGCTTAGGGGGCCGGAGGGAAGGAGCTGGGGGCCGTATACGGCCCCCCGGGCCGTCAGTTGGGCAGCTCTGGACTAGATGGTCAAAATAAGAGAGAAGATATGTGCAGCCCAGGGGGCAGAATAGAGAGCATATTAATAGACATGAAAGCACATTCATTAATCTTAATTGATTTAAATGAAACTTCAGTACATAATTAAATATTTGAGGCTATTTAATTAGCAGAAGTTTCATTTCCTAGAACATATAATGAATTCTAATCGTTGGTTAATTCAAGGAGCGAGTCACAAGTACAACATTGTATCTCCCCCCTCCCCCCAAAAAATTAAGTCAACAACACAGAAATATTGATGTATTTTTATTGTGTCTTTCAAATAACCCCTTAATTCTTTCAGCATTCCAGCATAAGAAGAGCTGTTCTAGAACTCTCTCTAGATCCCTCGGGGTCTTCTTTTTCCACTGTGCAGCTAAATGCTCATGCAAATGTATGATTGTATTAGGCTTCTCCTAAAACAGGAGTGGGCAAAATGCAAGCCCCCAGACAGCCCCCCAGACACCATACTCTTCCAAGCTGTCATGCTAAAAGAAACTTTCCTCCCCAAATCAAATAGAGTTCCCAGAAACCTAGTTATAGAGAGATCACCTGTGTTGTCGAAGTCTTTTATGGCCGGAATCACTGGGTTGCTGTGAGTTTTCCGGGCTGTATGGCCATTTTCCAGAAGCATTCTCTCCTGACGTTTTACCCACATCTATGGTAGACATCCACAGAGGTTGTGAGGTCTGTTGGAAAGTTGGCAAGTGTGGTTTATATATCTGGAATGTCCAGGTTGGGAGAAAAATAGACAAAAAGTTCTTTCCCACCCTGGACATTCCACAGATATATAAACCCCATTTTCCTAGTTTTTAACAGACCTCACAATCTCTGAGAATGCCTGCCATAAATGCAGGCGAAAGGTCAGGAAAGAATGCTTCTGTAACATGACCATACAGACCGGAAAACTCACAGAAACCTAAAATGCTATTGGTTTCAGCCTATCCTGATGTCACTTATAGCAGTGTTTCCCAACCAGTGTGCCGTGAGCGATCATCAGGTGTGCCGTGGGAAATTGGCAAACTTCCCCCTCCTAGCAGCTCTTTCCCTCCCCAAAGATCCTCCCCGAGGGAGGCAAAGGAAGGGCTCCGCCAGGGCCGCCTTGAGGAAGCCTTGAGGAGGCTCGACTCAGCATGGCACCAGCTCCTGCTCAGGGCTGCTTCAGCCTCCTGATGCTCCCAGGTTCGCTCACTGCCCAATTCACCGACGTGGAGCTTCCGGCTTTGGCTGTTCTCGCGAGAAATCCAAGCCAACGTGAAAACCCAGTGCTCTGCTTTTGCGGCGAGAGGAGGGAGGCAGCGAAAGAGACCACACAGATCTATGAAACTTATAGAGTCTATAAGGGTCTATAAGGGTCTGGAGAACAAGCCCTATGAGGAGCGGCCTGAAGAAGAGAAGGCTGAGATAAGACATGATAGCCATGTATAAGGATGTGAGAGAAAGTCACATACTGTATATGCTGTGTTCATCGAAACAGGCCCAGGTTTCACACTGAGTGTATAAATACATTTAAAAACACATTAACTATATGTATTACTGTGTTAGAGTGTCATTTTGTGTCATTTTGGTTGGTGGTGTGCCCCAGGATTTTGTAAATGTAAAAAGTGTGCCGTAGCTCAAAAAAGGTTGAAAAACACTGACTTATAGAATTAATTTGGATGAATAGGAGTACTTTATGAAAACCCTGGACACTATTTATGAGCTGGCTTTGCTTCTACTGAAACCCGTGGACTACTAGTTCGATACAAAATTACATGTAGGTGCATGTAGTTTCTAGATTCTTACACCAAGACCCTGTGTATAGAAGTCTTTTTTTTAAAAGGTGAGCAAAAGTTTCAACTGTAGAAGGAGAATTACAATTATTTCTCACTTCCTCTGCTAAATGTCATAACCTTGGCTTCAATGTATTGGATCATTGAATACATCAAACTACGTAGGGGTGATCTGACAGCTTTTGCTTCTTTCTGAAGATATTTCATTTTGTGCTTGGAAAAGAGAAAGGCGAGTAGGACATCTGCTGGTGATGATCTGCAATTGAGGATGATACCAGAACCTTGAAAAATGAATGTGAGTGAGGAATGAAAGAGGGATACCCATAATACTTAATAGAAGCATGCATTATGATGTAATAGTCATCTCTCATTATTTTCCATTCAATAAACGTATTGTTGGTTTTTATAACATGTAAAGCAATTACACTCCTTGGTGGCTGGGAGACCATGTTGGTGTCTCATTCATGGACTTGCTCATCAGTAAATAGATGGGTTTGTTGATGACTGGATCTGGATCTATATATAGGCCAGTCTACCTATATCTGAAACCAAATAAGGTTATGGACTGTCCTTTACACTCTATGGTGCATGTATGGTTTGTGGTTTTGCTAGCAATTAGATTTATGCCACAAACTCAAGTTTGTTGGGAGAAGGATTGAATGCAATACTAGTGCAGCTACATTTCCTGATGCGGAATCCTGGTTATAATGTAATTTTATTTAGAAGTGTAAATCCAACAGTTAAAATTGTATTGAAATAGCACATTGAATATTGTATTTCATATTTATTTATGTATATTAAAGGGCCTGGATTTTATTAATGTATTTTTCACAGAGAACCACAACATAGTTTCAGATATTTTAGCAAGTCTGTTTCAAGGCAGCAAAAAAAGACAACTTTCGAAATTCAGTATGCGTTGCCGATCTACACTCACCACTATGTGTGGTTTATGCAAAGAGAGAGGTAATTCATACTTTGATATAAATTGTTGAACTTCACATTTACTTTTGAGAGCAAAGCATTTATTAATCCCAAATTGTGTGAGACTGATATATTCTGATTTGTTATTTTGTGATGGGGCCATGGTGGTGCAGTGGCTCGACTCACTGAGTTGCTGAACTTGTTGACCAGCAGCTTGGCAGTTCGAATCCGCAGAACGGGGTGGGCTTCTATTGATAGCCCCAGCTTCTGCCAACCTAGCAAATATGCAAATGTGAGTAGATACGTAAATAGGGAATGCTTCAATGGGAAGGAAATGGCGCTCCATGCAGTCACGCCCGCCATATGACCTAGGAGATGTCTATGGACAACGCCAGCTCTTCGGCTTAGAAATGGAGATGAGCACCACCCCTCAGGGTCAGCATCGACTAGACCAGTGTTTCCCAACCAGTGTGCCACGGCACACTAGTGTGCCGTGAGCGATCATCAGGTGTGCTGTGGGAAATTGGCACTCTTCCCCCTCCTAGCAGTTCTTTCTCCCTATTTCCCTCCACAAAGATCCTCTCCGAGGCAAAGGAAAGGCTCCGCTGAATGCCAGGGCCAGGCCCACCTTGAGGAAGCCTTCAGGAGCTTCGACTCAGCATGGCTCCAGCTCCCGCTCAGGGCTGCTTCAGCTTCGCGATATGTTTCATAGATCTGTGTGGTCTCTTTCGCTGCCTCCCTCCTCCCTCCACAAAAGCAGAGCACTGGGTGGAAGTGATTAAGTCGGCGTTTTCGCAGTGAGCAAACCTGGAAGCATTGGGAGGCTGAAGCATTCACAGGTTTCCAAGAAACAAATCGACCCTCTCCGCTTGGATTTTTTAAAAAACTATTTTACTGGAGTTGCCCCCCCCCCCCCAAAGGAACTGTTTATAACAGCTTCATGACATCCATAGTTAACTGGAAGCAAGTTTCACTCAGGGTGAAATTTCACAAGGGTCTGGAGAACAAGCCCTATGAGGAGTGGCTTGAAGAGGGCATGTTTAGCCTGAAGAAGAGAAGGCTGAGAGAAGACATGATAGCCATGTATAAATATGTGAGAGGTAAGTCCTATATATGTTGTGCTCATCAAAACAGGCCCAGGTTTCACACTGAGTGTATAAATACATTTAAAAACATATTAACCATATGTATTACTGTGTTAGAGTGTCACTTTGGTTGGTGGTGTGCCCCAGGATTTTGTAAATGTAAAAAATGGGTCGCGGCTCAAAAAAGGTTGAAAAACACTGGACTAGACCTAATATCGAGGGGAAACTTTTACCTTTACATATTTTTGGCAAGTTCATGCTCTGAAGGACAGAGATAGTTCATGAACAGATATCTCCTTCACACCTTGCACTGCCTCATAACACAGAAATGGGGGGAAATAACATTTTGGATGATGTCTCTCAGAATTCCTCATACTGGCTAAAGGGTTATGGGAAGAATAATCCAGAAGTAAACTCTATCAAGATCTGCCTCCATTCTACACCAACACACGGTAAGCTTAGTGTTCAAATGCAGAGCATTAAACATCCTTTTTGCATAGTTCTACCTTGTTTAATCTTCTGAGTGCCGTTTATAGAAGAGAAAGATTTGTCTTTCAGCCCTTCTCTCCAAGCCCTTAACATTCTTGTATCCTTCTCTTCTGTGTTTGCTGATTTCCATTTGAAGTATTCCAATTCGGCATCTCTGGTGCTTTCAGAAGAAGAAAGACACACATCCAACAGCAGTTTGTGAAAATATATTCCACAATTTCAATCACTGTAATGACGCTGGCTCCACAAAATAAACCCAGTTGGCCACCAACATCAGCTGAAACAAAAGCAACAAATACATCATTCTCACAGTTGTATTGTTGGTTTGTTTGAAACGTTAACACAGCTTTGCTTTGAACAAAGTTCCATCAAATAAATGTATTCAGAACTGGGAGAGTTTCTATTCCAGTCTGTTTATATGCTTCTCTTACTATATGAGTACCTAATGGGTTTGATGCAGTGCAGGCCAGTTGCATCCTTTTGAAATGCAGGAACAAATATAAGTTCCACTGATATAACTGAGAACCAAATTTGTTAACTTGCTCTGAATGAGGACCAGAGCAACATATTTCCAAATTGTTTGGATCAAACATAAGATAATAACTGAGTGTAATATTAGTACAAGGGACCCCTGGTGGAGCAGCAGGTTAAACCGCTGACCTGCTGAACTTGCTGAGTGAAAGGTTGGTGGTTTGAATCCAGGGAGTGGGGCGAGCTCCCACTGTTAAGCCCAGCTTCTGACAAGCTAACAGTTCAAAAACATACAAATGTGAGTAGATCAATAGGTACCACTTCTGCGGGAAGGTAACGATGCTCCATGCAGTCATGTTGGTTACATGACCTTGGAGATGTCTACGGACAACACCAGCTCTTCGTCTTAGAAATTGAGATTACCCCCCCCCCCGAGTTGGACACGACTAGACTTAATGTCACGGGAAACCTTTGCCTTTACTAATATTAGTACACAAATTGATACGTACTATTCAAAAAATGAAATAACATTATGCAGTATATCAAAATTTATCCGCAAACTTGGAAAACAGTGAGGAGAAATATGCTGTAGTTGGTAAGTAATTTTGACTGTGGCCACTACTTTGAAGCTGATCCCCCTTTTTTTATTGTGATTTACTTACCAAGCAGCTCAGATACACCCAATGCCTTCTGTTGCTGGGTCATTTTATAATTCAAATCATGATATTTAATGTCAATATATACAAGGTTATGCCTGGGGGTAGAAAAGACATTTTTAATCATATCCTTGAAACTACAGTCATTTACAACTTGTTTCCAATTATCCCCATCCATGTTTACTACAGAAATCAAGCAAACTACCTGAACTTACCACCTAAATTCAATTGCTAGTGCCAGAAAGAGTAGTGACAACTGGTTGAGTTGTTGTTGTTATTTTTTATTGTTTTTATTCCAGTTAAAGATGCATAACTTTTAACTACAAGGACTAACAATGAACACTATGGCAAGGTCCAGGTTAACCCGCATTATTGGTCTAATGTGATGAGGTCCTTAAATGCCACCCCAGTCTATCTTATGTCGTATTTGCCAAATTGGGCAAAGAAGCTCCATTCAGCTTCTGATTCAGGCACAAGGAGGACAAAGGTCACAGCCTCTTCCTGTCAGTGCACGAAGGGAGGTGAATTGATGGAAATGCCTTCCTTCTTGAACCACCATCAGAAGATGAATGGATCTCATTTGTCCGATCCAGCAGTTGCCTTTAAAGTGGCTGGGCAGGACAGGCTACTTAGTTACTCAGTTATCTTCACTTACACCCTGATACAAGGCATCTTACAAATTAAAACAAATATAATACAGCTTAAATATACCAAAGCCATGGTGGCACAGCAAGCTAAACCACTAGCTACAAGAAAAACTGCTGACCAGAGGGTTAGCAGTTCGAAGCTGCAAATCGAGGTGAGCTCCCGACTTGTCAGTCCTAGCTTCTGCCAACCAAGCAGCTTGAATAATGCAATGTGAGTACATTAATAGGTACTGCTTCGCTGGAAAGGTAAAAGGGCACCCCATGCAGACACGCAGACATGCTGGCAACATGGAAAAATGGAACAAGAGAAGAGCTTTCAGAGGATCTCAAGGTGGTGACTTGCATGTCAGCATTGGACTCAATGGGTCTAACTTGGGGCTAACAAGTGCATATTTCATACACTCTGGTAGCATATGAAACATTCTAGAGTCTAGGAGTGCCCATTAGGTAGATCGCGATCTACTGGTAGATCTCGTAGGGCGTCCTGGTAGATCTCAGGCAGGGTGGGAGGAAGGCTCAGTCCCACTCCGCAGGCTCCCGACGCTGCCCAGGTGCAGAAGGAAGTTGGACTGGATAGCCCTTGGAGGTCTTCTCCTATTCTAGGAACCCATTGTTGTTATTATTATTATTATCAGAGACTGAATGGCCATCTGTGAGGAATGCTTTCATTGTGTTTTTCCTCATGGCAGAAGGAGGTTGGACTGGATGGCCCTTGGAGGTCTCCTTCTACTCTAGGAACCTATTGTTGTTGTTACTATTATTATTAGTAGTAGTAGTAGTAGCATAGGCTGAATGAATATTATCAACATTATTTTTATGAATAAATTCAGGGGCTTATTATACTCACATTTAGTTGAATTCAGTCTTAAAATATATTATATGGCTCTCACTGAAATACATTTCCAAATATTTTGCTTTTATGGCTCTCTGAGTAGTGGGTAGGTAGATCATTTTGACTTGGTTGTTTTATAAGTAGCTCGCATGCTGAAAAAGTGTAGGCACCCCTGTTCTAGACTTTATCACATATTATGAGTTTACTCCACTGGTCTGTTATATAGCCCCATGTTCTGGATAGTATAATTCGAAGCAATCACTATGCTAGCCTCTTTTTTTTTTAGCATAACAAGGCATACAAGGAATCCATCCACATCTTTGAACTAACTGGTTAATTCTAGGATAAGCTTACAGGAACTCCAGCGTTGCATCTGATGAAGTGGTCTGGAGTCCATGTAGGCTGCTGCAAATCAAACTAACTAGTCTCAAAGATACGACTGAATATCTCCATGTCTGCTCTGTGCATAAAGGACGGCGGCTTCCAACAGGGAGAAAAGATTGGTGGCAGGGAAGCAGGATCATCTCCCCGCCCTCAATCTGTCTCTTGAAAGCAAATCATTAGAAAGGTATACATGATAAAGACATACACTAAATGTAGTAATAATGCTTGAAGGAATGTCTTTACTTTTGCTGCCTAAAAACCAGCTCTGAAGAGTTTCCCACTCTCAGGAATCAGTTTTATTGATGCACAGGAAGGCTGCTGGGCATGCTGGAGATAGACCCCTCCCACTTGCTCTTTTGGAAATAATTCTTACAGTGAAATTACCCTATTGTATAACAGGCATAATTTAAGTAGCAGGCATTTTGATGCAAATCAATGAACTGTTGGTGACCCCTTTGTGTGCCAGGTTGCTATTTATCCAAAATTCATCCTTAGAATTTCAGGTCACCAGTCATTATTTACATTTTGTCTTAATTTTGAATTCAGATCAATTTAGTTTAGTTCCATTTTTGGGTATTGGACCCTGTGGGACAATGCAAATTCCTCTAATTTTTATTCAGTTCTGAAAAATGAAGGATTAATTGATACAACCACTTCTACCTTCAAGGACATTCTCCATTCTGAACATTTTGTATCATAATTTCCTAAATGACCCTTTTAGTGGAGCGCATTAATTAGGTTTCCAGACATAAATGAAAGGCAAGCTTTGTGCATCTTTGACATATGGCTGTATGTAGTTGGATCTACCTTTTTACATTTTTGAGAAATCAGTTAGTGACATTGCTAGATAATTTATTGTGTCCGCTCATTAATATGTTTGCTTGCTTCCTATTGGTTAATCACTTGGGAACAGAAACATCTTCCTGTAATTTGTCGTGCTTCATTGAATAATTGCTAAATAGGGCCCCATTTCTGAATAATAATCAAACTGCCAAAGGGCTAAATAAAAATATTAGGGAAACCAAACTACAGGAAACATAGCAGACAGGTACGTTTGCCTTTATTTCTTTTAAAGTATCTGCACTTTTAATTACTGGGGTACTTTTCCACTTTTATCATTTTCCTTGTCTTTGTCTGTATGCTGCAATTACCCAAAGGATTTGACGGTGACTTGGTGATCAAAATGATCTACCTACCCACTACTCAGAGAGCCATAAAAGCAAAATATTTGGAAATTTATTTCAGTGAGAGCCATTTAATATATTTTAACACTGAATTCAACTAAATGTGAGTATAATAAGCCCCCGAATTTATTCATAATAATAATAATGATAATATTCATTCAGCCTCTGCTACTACTACTACTACTAATAATAATAGTAACAACAACAGTAGGTTCCTAGAGTAGAAGGAGATCTCCAAGGGTCAGCCAGTCCAACCTCCTTCTGCACCTGGGCGGCGTCGGGAGCCTGCGGGGTAGAACTGGGCCTTCTTCCCGCCTTGCCTGTGATCTACTAGGACACCCTACGTGATCTACCAGTAGATCACGATCTACCTAGTGAGCACCCCTGCACCAGGCCATACTTACAGCATACGGGACATGTAGAGAGTCTTTCTAGACCACATACTATTGTAATGAAAAAGCTGCATCACCATCCCTTGTGGAATTTCTACTCCAGGTTTGCAAATAATGCTTCAAGAGTGCTTGTACAACAAAAATGTTGCACTCTCTGCTTTGCTTCCATGATGGATCCAAGTACATGTACCCATAATTTCTTCTCCAGTGGCCTTCCCTCCTCCCTGATTTTTGGTGGTCCCATATTGAATAAACACAACATTATTTCAAACATCTTCAAGCCAAAGAGAGTCTGCTGCCAATTATAAATGGGGGGGGGGCACCAAATGGTATCAGATTGCCACTAATCTTGGAAGTTGAGCAGAATCGGCCATGTACTTGGATGGAACACTAACAATATTCTAGTGGAAGGAACTAGCAAAACCACCTCTGAGTATTCTTTGCCACAGAAAACCCTTTAAAAATCACAATGTCACAGTGAGTTGACGGGCTACTTGGAAACACATACAAACATAGGCATCCAGCTTTACATGGGAATTATTATTATTATTTCCGGTATTTATATCCCATCCTTTTTCTACCCCCGAAGGGGGACTCAGGACGGCTTACATTGGCAGCAATTCGATGCCATTACATGTAAACAATTAAATACAATAACTGTTAGGTACAAAAACAATTAAACCATTAAAATACATAAAATACATAAACCCTTAATTGAACAATAAAACCGTATCCTCAAATATATCGCCTGGCCAATCCATTTCCAATCAAAGTGCTGCTTTATGTTTGTTGTCCGAAAGCCTGGTCCCAGAACCACGATTTCAATTACTTCCTGAACGCCAGGAGGGATGGAGGTCGATCGTATTTCATTTGGAAGTTCATTCCACAAGCGGCGGGCTACGGCTGAGAAGGCACTGTCTCTCGTCCCCACCAGCTGCATTTGCGATGTTGGCAGGATCGAGAGCAGGGCCTCTCCAGATGATTTTAAGTTACGAGGTGGGACGTAGAGGCAGATGTGTTCGGACAAGTAAGCTGGGCCAGAACCGCTTTATAGGTCACCAGCACTTTGAATTGAGCTTGGAAGTGGACAGGCAGCCAGTAGAGATGACACAACAAGGGGGTGGTATGCTCCCCATATGTAGCTCCTTTTAGTAATCTGGCTGCCACCCGTTGGACTAACTGCAATTTCCGAACCGTCTTCAAAGGCAGCCCCATGTAGAGTGATAAGAGTACCTGATATACTCTTTTGTTATCTTCAGCTTTGCAGAAAGATATTTCAATGCCTTTTCACTTGCAAAGGTTGAATAGGAGAGGGTGGTTGGGTACTCTGTTTCCTCACAAGGCACCGGACAAGTGGAATTGTGAGTTCCTAATGAGCACAATCCCATAATTTCTATTTTATCTAAAATGAGAAATAATTTCACAAAGAAATGTCAGTTTAAAGGAAAAAGTCTATCTCACAAATAATGTTAATAAAATTGACCAGAAAAACTAAAGGTTTCCCTATCTTCTTAAAATAGAGATCAAATAAAGCATCTTTGGAGAGGATGTTTTCTCAGGCGTAGGATTTGGGGATTTATTTCACATTAATCCATTTCAGCATTAAACAAGATAGTACGATGGGGAAGAATCTAGTGGCACCTTTAAAACTAACAGCTTTATTTTAACATAAGCTTTCATGGATTTCAATTCATTTCCTTAGATGCACTGATGCAGTGTAATATTAATAAAGCTGTTAGTTTTTTCTAAGTGTAATCAGATACAGAAAGTTGCAAAATGTAATCTTGTGTAGGATGATAAAGAGCTGACAAGCAGCTAGTCTTTTACACTTGAGGTTATGAAATAATGTACTCTACTGAATCTATATTAGAAATCTTACAGTACATCATAAGAAGATATTACCCTGTATTACAGATTAATGTTGTTCTTTTCCACTTAATTTTCTAGAGTACCCAGAACTTTTGAAAACAGACCATACAACTGATACATTTATGAAAGCACGGATTAAGGACCTTATCACAATGGCCAATGGATTTGCCAGACATCATGGTAAATCCGTGAGGTCCCAGAAGGGGACATGGAGAACATGCCACTCCACGCCCCGCATTGCCCAACTTACCACTGCCCCCATCCCATGGGGGAAGAGTTTCTCTCCGGCTCCCCCCCCCCCATCACTTCAAATGAAACATGGGAAGCTTCCCGTGTTGCTGCCACCCCAACATACTTTCCCCTTTCTCTCCTTTTATCACGGATCCCAACTGGAAGTCTCTGTGCATCATCCAATGGGCTCCCCAGGGAAAGGAAAGAGGGAGCTGCATATGACGGGCAAATCAGCCTACCTGACAAGGTTGTTAATCGCTTATCTATGATTTCTCTAGGGAGTTGAGAAAATGAAACATCTCCTGGGAAAACCAAAGGTGGGCAAAACCATGGTTGGGAAGCTATGGTTTTCCAGATGAATTTGATTTCAGTTCCCATTAGCTCCACCCAACATAAGGGATTTTGGACCATGACATTCAAAATACATAGGGAGACAAACATTATTCTCTCCCCACACTCTTTTGCAGGAACAGGCCTCATAATCTCATACCACTTTGATTCCCAACAGTAGGACAGCGAAGGCTGTGCTTAATTTAAGCCTGTTTTACATTGGCCTAGTGTGGATGCTGCTATTAAGTTACTGGTTGTGAATATTGTACTGCGCTCTAGCTCTGCATCTCACTCAATGGGATTGGAGCCAAAATGAAATATATGTGACACTTGATCCATGTAGTTGTCACCTGCAAACATTACAGATGAAAATAGGACAGCTTGACTATGTGGCTAATAGGGGTGGATATCTCCGGTCGTTATCCTTAGAAAACCGTTATTATTTCATATTAAAGTCAATCTAGACCCTAATTCGACCCACGGCCAGCAACCCGGAAGTGGCGTTTCTAAATCGAAACCGGGTCCCACCATTTCCGCAAAGGGTGCGTTATTATGTTGTTATAATTCCTGCCCTTTCTTACCTTTAACCCATGTTGGTTCTCAGCTGGCAGAGGTGAGTGGAGGCGATGTATCCACTCTCCTCTGCCAGCTGACAACAAACATGGGTTACCTTTAACCCTGCCCTCCACGCTCCCTTGTCAGCTGTCAACCAACGTGGGCTAACTTTAACCCGCGTTGGTTCTCAGCTGGCGAGAGAGAGTGGAGGGCATGCACTCCATCCCTCTTCGCCAGCTGAGAATCAACCTGCGTTAGAGATATCGCGGGTTGATTCTGAGCTGGCGAGGGGGCGTGGAGGCGGGCATCCCCTGCGCACTGCGCATGCGTGGCACCAATAACGAAATAATAATGAATTTTGTAAATAAAAACGAATCAGTTTTGAAAATTTCCCAAAAGTTTTCGGAACACTTTCTACTTTGAAACAACAGTGCCCCCCCCCATGAGTTTAGAAACAATTTTTTAATGGATCAACCAGCCCTAGTGGCTAACTATAACTCAAGATACTATTGTTTTTATCAGATGGGTTAACATTTTATTATTATTATTTCTGTTTGATTTTACTCACATAATGCAGGAGAAACACAGTCATAAAATCTTTCCATGTCACATTCAGTGCCATTTCCTTCCCAACGAAATGCACAAGAGGTGTGGATGGAGAGGAAAAGAAGGGAATTGAGAGCAAGATGAAAAGAAAGACAATGGTATAAATAACACACATTTCAATATGCTTCTTTGCTAATCCAGTTATCTGGCAAAATAATACTTTTCTTTCGATTCACAGTGTGTTATATTGGAAGGCGGCATGCAACAGCTCTATGGCATAACAAAGGGAATTAAATATCTGTGTTATCCCAGCTGAAGGCTCATCAAACGCCTCCTTTGAGTTTGAGCCATATCAATAACAATCCTATTCTCACCAATAGCTTTCTTTCTTCAGCGGTGACTTCTGTAATAGTGTTGACTAAGATTTTGCATTGGAAAACATATTTCGGCCCTATTGTTATGTTTCTATCTTCTTATCTTCTATCCCCTCAAATTCCCATTTAAGCAATGTAGCTCCTGCATTTCTGTGACATTGGAGAGTGGAGTGATCAGTAGAGAAATTGTCTGTTTTTTTGGTAGCTGGACAACCTGCAACATGCATCCACAGGTACCTCGGGTCATTGAAAATAATCCTTTTTTTCCCATTCACAGTGTGCTATATTGGAAGGCGGCATGCAACATCTCTATGGCATAATTGCATTCTGTCCAGCTACAGCAGTGGTTCCCAACCTTTGGTCCTCCATGTGTTTTGGACTTCAACTCCCAGAAATCCCAGCAACTTACCAGCTGTTAGGAATTGTGGTAGCTGAAGTCCAAAGGTTGGGAACCACTGAGCTACAGGAAAATAACTGGCTGTATCTCTAAGGAGTCCTCCACTCTTCGATGACACATACATCGTTGTGTGTTATGGAGGGAGTGCTACACTACTTAAAAAGTGGATCACCGCATAGTAGGTAAAGATTTTCAACTTCTGCAATGAGAAAACACTGAGCTACCACAGTATGAATTGGATTTTTGGTATCATAGCTCACAAGGTACCAGTTGCTATTTCATACAAATATTATCTAATTGAGAGCCAGATTGGTCTAATGGTTTGAGCATTGGCCTACATCTCAGAAGACCAGGATTCAATTCCCTGCTCACTGATGACCTTGGAGAGGTCATACATTCTCAGTTCTAGAAAACCCAGTGATACATTCACCTAAAGATTGCCATAAGTTGAATGTGACTTGAAAGTAACAACAATAAATTATCACTTTAGTGGTCTTTCATGGACAGAAAACATCCATCAGTGATAGCACAAAACTTTTCACAATTCTTGCTCCCTTTACTTCTTCATCTTCTCTCAAAATTTGAGAATTGAGGAATATTTCGAAATGAAATGGGAAATTGTGGGAAGCAGGGAATAGTTGAAAACATGCCTGGATTACCCATAAGGCCAATGAGCCCATGGCCTAGGGGTGCAAGCCGGGGGGGGGGGGGCGCAGATCACGGACCAAAAAATCCCAAAACTGGTCTGTGCCCCTCTTTCCCCCTTTCTTATGCAAAATCTCTGCTCCGTCTCTCTCTCTCTCTCTCTCTCTCACACACACACACGCTCTCTCTCTCTCTGGTGTGCTCTCTCTCACACACTCTCTCACGTGCTCTCTCTCTTGCTTGCGCGCTCTCTCTCTCTCTCTCTCTCTCTCATGCGCTCTCTCTCTCATGTGCATGTTCTCTCTCTCTCTCTCTCTCGTGCGCTCTCTCTCTCTCGTGCGTGCCTTTGGAGCAAGTTTGCACCCACTGCGCTCTCCCCAAGCCTCCCGACTCCCGAGGAGACCTTCAGAGCACAGCGGAGCTTTCCAGCCGGTGGGAATGGGGACCTTGGAGGTGGTGGGAGGTTGGCTTAAAGGGGGCGTAATTCCAAACTGTGGCCTAGGGCGCAAAAAAGTGTTAATCCGGGCCTGGTTGAAAATGACCCTTGTTCATTTTTCTGATGGATGACTGTCAGCAGAAGCAGAAAAACAACTAAGGGTAACACCCTTAGATATGAAAGACCTATAAGACAGAATCTATAATAAATGTTTAGTATATGTAGTCAAGATGCAGTATCTTATATATCTATCACAACTTAACAATTCATACATAGTAATATAATGATGGTGAAGATCATCTCTTTGTATTTTCATATAACTGGCACATAATTTCAGTCCTAGTGCCCAAAATGAGTTTGCAAATAGATAAAAAGAGTTTCCCTAAATTGTGACTCCTGTCATCTCAGTGGACTTCTATGAACACCTTTTGTAAAATAAGTGCAGCATCTGCCAAGTTTTACCTGGTAGCATGAATGGTAGGCAGTTACACCACTTCTGTATATGCTGAGCCTTGCATTCTTGAAGACATCCATAGGTGTTATAGATCTTGTAATGCTGAAGCTTGATGTTTGGGTTACATTCTCCCCAAGGATATTCTTGGATGATTGTCTTGAATGAGGGAGGAAACACAAGAGCTATGCTTCTTCGGTCAAATCACCTACCCAAGCCCAGGGGCACAATGCTCAAAACTACACAAGTTATTTCAGCAAATAAGGTGGAAATTCTACAACCTATAACAATTATAACTAACCTTTTTTTAAAGGAGATGACAAACTTTTCACAATATGACCAGATCAGTTTTTTTTTCATTTTCTTATTATGCTTCAACATTATTTTAAAAGATTTCTCTCATAAGGGATTTACTAATGCACATTGAATTAACAATGAATATTTAAAGTATTTCTTCAAAAGTAAAACACACTGATTTCAATTGAATTCTTCACCTTGGAGTGCAGCTAATCATGAATTCTTAAGCATATCTGCTCTGCCGTGAATCTCACTGAATGTATATATGGGCTGCACGCTATCTTTCACACTACAACATATATTAACATTGCAGCAGGGATAATGGTAAGGGAGGGAGGGTGGGTAGGGAGAAAGATGAGAAGAAAACCCTTAAATGGGTGAGCATTTTAACTTCTATTATTGAGTGGTTCAACAATGCATTCAATCAATAGAAATCCATTTACTTTGATTTATTCTAATGCTTACCTTTACCTGACGAATGGCAGCATGAGCATGCATGCCTACTGGTGTAGCTATACCTAAACCATCAAACCTAGGAGGTTCTTTTGGTGAATGGATGGCAAAGGTTATGCCAGCATCAACAAATCCAAGAGCAGGATCATCAGTGAACTGTGCCTGGTATAGAAGAAGGCATTACAAAGATAGAGCACAAATTAGTGGGGGGAAATTCCATATCATCTCCAAGTGAAGAAGTCAGAAAACTGTTATGATGCAGCACTATCAATATCAAGTACTGACCAACCTGCCAAATTCAAAGAATTTGCCACTTTATTTTTCCCTATCATTTCTTAAATGCAAAAGCACTCACACTAATTTCTCTTCTACTATAGAAAAACCTATAGTAAAGGTAAAGGTTTTCCCCTGACATTAAGTCCAGGGAGTTGGTGCTCATCTCCATTTCTGAGCTGTGCTAATGTTTTTTTTTATGTTGTTTAACATCATTTTTAACGTTTAAATTGCTTTTATTCCATTGTTGTTTTTAAATCGCCCCGAGCCTTGTGGGAGTAGCGGTATATAAGCCAAAATAATAATTAAATAAAATACGTTGAAAAGCTGGCATTGTCCATAGACACCTCCAAAATCACATGGCCGGTATGACTGCATGGAGCACCGTTACCTTCCTGTCGGAGCTGTACCTATTGATCTACTCACATTTGCATGTTTTTGAACGGCTAGATTGGCAGAAGCCTGGGCTAATAGTGGGAGCTCACCCCGTTCCCCGGATTTGAACCAATGACCTTTCAATCTACCAAAATGTGATAGCACTACTGCAACAGTTATTGACTGCCAAGTATTGCAACAATATGAATAGGAAAGTTCACACACACAAACCTTGGTTTGACAGTGAATGCAAAGCCCTTAAAAAAGATTTGATGAAGATATATAAAACTTACAGAAGCAAGAATTTATGTCAGATACCTCAGGATTGGTTTACTATAAAAGCAAGATATAAAGCAGTAATCAAACAAAAGAAGTCACAAGCCCAGAAGAGAGCCTGGGATAAATTAATTATAGCTGCAAAGTCCAATAATTCAGCTCTGTTCTGGATAATCGTTGCAGGTGATATCAGACATGGTGCCCTCAGCATAGTTTGCCACATTACAGCACACACATGGGAAGAATACTTTAAAAACATATATACGCCCAGCACGGTTACTATGAGGAAGGGCAACCTGGATATAGATTCAACACCCAGTTGGCCCTGGGTAACTGAGTTAGAGATCAAGAATTTAATCAGTAGATTAAAGCCTGGCAAGGCCCCTGGCTGTGACAATATAACGACAGAACTCTTAAAGACAAACAAGGTCTGGTGGACACCAGTCTTGGCACGTCTGTTTACCAGGGTAGACCAGACAGCTACATTCCCTACAGAATGGGGAATGGCTACAATTATCCCGATATACAAAAAAGGAGAACGTTCCAACCCAGCAAACTACAGACCATCAGTTTGCTAAGTATTGTTAGCAAACTTTATGCTTCTCACTTACATCTAAAACTGATGGACTGGATAGAACAAGAGAACATTCTTGAGGATGAACAAGCTGGGTTTAGAGAAGGACGTTCTACCTTGGATCAATGTCTAATCCTACAGCATTTAGCAGAAAAATATTCTGCCCCGGACAGAGGAGCATTATATACTGCTTTTATTGATTTTAAATCTGCGTTTGATCTGATCCCGAGAGATAAACCATGGAAGAAACTAGAGTGCTCATCAATAGACAGAAGACTCTTAATCTTAATGCAAGGGCTATACCACAACACCTCACTCAGAGTAAGATGCTCCCAGACTGGCCACTTCTCCGGAATAGTTTCTGCCAACAGAGGCGTTAGGCAGGGATGTATTCTGGCCCCCACCTTATTTAACTTATATATAAATTCTATGGTAAAAGCTCTGAAGGGGGATCATTTCCACCCCCCGCGCTTAGCCCACAGACCAATCTCTACGCTACTGTATGCAGATGATGCGGCCATAGTATCTTATTCACAAATTGGTTTAAAAAGGCTATTACTAGAACTCCAAAGATACTGTGAAAAAGATTCCCTAACTATAAACTACAGTAAAACCAAAATAATGATTTTTACCAGACGAAAAATCAGACCAAAATGGACTATCAACGGATTACCTATCGAACAAGTAGACAAATACAAATACTTGGGGATCACGTTCCATTCTTCGGGTCAGTGGAACAAACAGATAAAATCAGCAACAGATAATGTGCAAAGAGCCTGTAGAGCCATTAAGAATTTTTATTTCACCAAGGGAGGCCAATATATCCTAGCTGTCACAAAAGTGTTTGCAGCGAAAATAATTGCCCAACTTCTGTACGGTGCACAAGTATGTGCCTTCAAAAAACTGGACACATTCGAAAAAGTCCAAACCAAATTCCTGAGAAGTATTCTAGCAACTCCATGCTGCGTCCCTAACAACACCCTGCGTCTAGAAGGGGGCTTACCCTCCATGGAGGCACGAGTCCAGACTCTTACACTAAACTTCTGGCTAAAGTTAAAACACTTACCTAAAGGACTGGCCCCTTTAACCCTGACAGACTCTTTTAGGTCTACATGAAAAAATACAATTCTCAGAAATCTCAAATTATCAGGGTTACAGGAAGACAAACTGGACCACCTGGGATATATGAATGCAAGAGTAGCAGTCAGGCGCAGAATAATGGATATAGATTACCAAAAACATCTAGCCTGTGCCAGATACCATCCACTACTAAAATGCAGTACTAACGTACCCTTTGCTACACAAAATTATTTAACAAACTTAACAAATCCGAAACATAGGAAAGTGTTTACTCTGGCCCGAGTCAATGCTCTGCCAACAGCTGTGTTACTGGGAAGGTACACAAAAACACCCTATCATGAACGTATATGCCCCTGCGATGCAGGGATGGTTGAATCTATAGAGCATGTGTTCTTTCACTGTCCTTTGTATTTGGATGCCCGCCTCTCCTTAATTTCACCAATCCTGTCCCGTTTACCTGGTAGACCTGAGGAATTCTACCTATACTGGCTGCTTGACGACAAACACAAGGAGATAACCAACTTGGTGGCCAAATATCTCATGGCCGTTCTGATCATGAGGAACCAGCATAATAAACTGCATGCGGAAACACAATAGGCCAGATACTTTTGGTGTTAATTTTAGAGTTGAATGGAGTTCTAACATTTATAGTGTTCTATTTTCTGTATAATATGATGTTGGTCTTCGACCGTAAATAAATATCTATCTATCTTTCAATCAGCAAGTTCAGCAGCTCAGTGGTTTAACCAACTGCGCCACTGGGGGCTCCAAAAACCTATATTAGAACCTATTATATCCATAAAACCTATTATATCCAAAGCATAAACTATGTTCCATGCCAGTAACTGAAACCAACTAATATTTCCTTTAGGATGATGTGTCATCTACTTATTACCATCTTTATAATAAAAAAATAACCTCTTCTTTCCTTCTGACTATTCTTCTATGAGTATGGGAAAATATCATAGAAAGACATAGGGATTACTATTGACTCTTCATTGAGTTAACATCAGTATCCAACAACTATATAGTCATGCTTCCGGTGTTTGGCCTTAGCTAACCTATACATTGAAGTGAAAAATAGTGGCACTTAGAAAATACACATTTGGAAGTGGACAGAAAAGCTGGAACTGTTATATGATTCAAACATCTGGTATCTTTTGAAAAATATAAACAAGGTAGATCTCAACATGTGCAAAGTTTTAATAGACCATGACATATTAATGACTTCAGAAGCTGGCTGTTTGTTGTCTTGTGCTTTGTTTACTTATGTTGTAGGGTGTGTGTGTGTGTGTGTGTGTGTGTGTGTGTGAGAGAGAGAGAGAGAGAGAGAGAGAGAGAGAGAGAGAGAGAGGAGCAACTTGAGAAACTAAATTGCTTCTGGTGTGAGAGAATTGGCTGTCTGCAAGGACGTTGCCCAGGGGACGCCACAATGTTCCGATCTTTTACCATCCTTGTGGGAAGCTTCTCTCATATTCCTGCATGGGGGGCTGGAGCTGACAGAGAGAGCTCAACCTGCTCTCCCTGGATTTGAACTGCTGACCTATTGGTCAGCAGTCCTGCCAGCAAAAGGGTTTAACCCATTGTGGCACTGGGGACTCTGAGTCACAAGACTCGGTGAAATATGGTCTCCAGATATTGATGAATTGCAATCTCAGTATTGACTAGGTTGATTATGGCTATTGATACTTGCAATTCAACAAAATATGGAGGACTTCAATTTGTCTGCCCTGCTGTAGCAAAAACAAGGCTTTGACCTGGAGTGCTGAAACATTTGGGTATAAAAGGACAAGCTTCATGGTGGTATCTGTACCTGTTTGACATCAAATAGTAAACTCAAGCCTCTTCCAGAAAGAGTCACTCTTCTTTTTGCGGGAATATTTACATGATTAAAAGTAAAGCAGTTTCCATATTCTGTGAACACGTGCTGAAAGTCCTTTAATGAAGAAAGCAAAGGAAAAAATGAGAAATTAATATTTTTGTATTAGATGGAGAAAGCAGAATAACAGAAATCTAAGATGTTTTAGAGGAGAATCAATTTTCTTATCTCTGCTAGAAAGCCAGAGAATTGTGAAATTCCCCTTTCTCTGGCAAATGAATGTGTCGCAATGCTTTCAGAACCCATGATGTAAAAGTAATCAGAGAATGAAGAAATGAATCAAGCAGGAAGTTTTACTTTATTGGAGCAGTAATCCTACTTCACTGTAGCAGTTTAGCTTCATGTCAGATTCTTTCTATTTCTTAAAAGCTGAAACAAAACATCAATGTATCACTGGATTGATTGGTGCTTATTTCCAAGTAACCATGTACTGGATTTCACTCTTTATTCTGGCTTCCTTAAGCAAGAAGTTCCAGTTGAGGGGCAGCCACCAAGAAGCCCTTCTCTCATGTCTCCACCAATCATGCATATGATGGTGATGGAACTAAGATAAGGGCCTCTCCTGAGGATCTCAGGTCCTGGGCAGATTCGTACCAGGAGATGTGTTCTGCAAAATAGTCTGGACCTGAGAAATATAGGGCTTTGTAAGTAGCTGCTGAACTTGTTGACGGAAAGCTCGCAGGTTCGTATCCGGGGAGCAGCGTGAGCCTCCGCTGTTAGCTCCAGCTTCTGCCATCCTAACAGTTCGAAAACATGCAAATGTGTGTAAATCAATAGGTACCGCTCCAGTGATAAGGTAATGGGGCTCCATGCAGTCATGCCGGCCACATGACCTTGGAGGTGTCTATGAATAACGCTGGCTCTTTGGCTTAGAAATGGAGTTGAGCACCAACCCCCAGAGTTGGAAACGATTGGATTTAATATCAGGGGAAAACCTTTACCCTTTACCTTTAGGTCATAAGCATCACTTGAATTGTGCCTGGCAATAAACTGGCAGACGGTGGAGCTGTTGCTCCCTGTAGCTAGCTCTGGCTAACAACCTGGCCACCGTTTTTTGAACCAGTGTTCCCTAGAAAATGAACCAGCTCTTTCGCCATCTCTCACACCTCCAGGTTTTCCGATGGGCTACAAACCATGCATGTGTGTAGAATAGTGTCCAGTAGCTGGAGCTCATGATAACTTAAAATGCCAATGTTCTGTGCTTTCGAACTGTAGCCGAGATGCCTGGAACTTGATGCTTGACAGGGACGTCTAAAGTGGATATATGTGAGGCATCCTGTGGGAGGCAGGTAGGGGTGCCTGGAAGGACTGTTAGGCGTGCTAGCAGCAGGGGCCACCCCTGCTGCTAGCAGTCTCTGCAGGGCCACCCCAAATCCTTTGGTAGACTGCAAGTGGTTCATGGGCCATATGTTGTACAGACCTGCTGTAAACCATTCTTTATTCACCTACCCAGCTCTATGGAATGCAATTTCAATTATCACTTCAAGTGATTCATAATCCAAAGTTTTTGGAGCATTTCTATTTGTTTCTCTGGTAAACTTCTTATCAATTTTTAAATAAGAAATTATAGCCTTGGTGTCTAGATGAAGGAGCTGTAAACTGGAATACTGTGTGTGAAGAAAGAAAAGCCATATCATATTGGGTTTTGTGGAAAACCTGATGTGAATAAATATGTGGAAATATTATTATAGTAATGGCTCTCGCCAAAAAGCCTGTGATTTCAGAATACAATGAGATATTCTGAAAATTACAAGGGCATTTCCCTTCCTATATGGCACGACAGGTGCATTATATTGCTCCAATAGCTTGAACAAGGTCAAGATTAATTGTATGTTTGCTTCTCTTTCCAAATCTAACTCGGTGTTTTAATTTCCTCTTAGGATAAAAGCAAAAACCACAATAAAAGCAATGTGTGGGTAATGGAAGCCCAAAACATAAAGCAAAAGGTCTTACCTCTGGGAAACATGGCTTGCCAAAAAATTCACAGTTCAGTAACGTGCTGGCATTCAGATAGAATCCATTAGTCCTTGTAAACTCTTTGATGCTGAAATTTTGATTGCCTTGAAGGACCTTGGATAGCTCTTGACCAAACTTGCCAGTGCTATGAAACATATGAAGGACCTCAGATACTATGCTCCACAAGAAGACAATGATGCCCAGGTTAGCTACTGCTTGGGTTTGGAACCTACAAACCAGAAATGCGGTGTAAATCTCACATTCCCTAAGGCAGCTCTAAATACTTGCTAAAATCAATTACTTATAGGAAGCAAGACAGTAAAAATGCTGTAACATTGCATAGCAGCCCCCGGTGGCGCAATGGGTTAAACCCTTTTGCCGGCAGGACTGAAGCCTGACAGGTTGGAGGTTCAAATCTGAGGAGAGCATGGATGAGCTTTCTCTGCCTGCTCCAGCTCCCTATGCGGGGACATGAGAGAAACCTTCCACAGGGATAGGAAAACATCAAACATTCATTGGCAGGGATGGGCTGGGAGGAGCCCCCCTCCCACATCTGCAAACTCTGACTGGGAAGGAGAGGTGAGGAGGGGGCCCCAGGGAGGAGGAGGAAGCCCGAGCAGACGCCTTCGCAACCCCTGCTCCGAGGAAAAAGAAAAGTTTGCACCTTTGGAAAAAAGAGGAGGGACTGGTGAACTACAACTCCCAAACTCACGGTCAATGCCCACCAAACCCTTTCAGCACTTTCTGTTGGTCTCATGAGAGTTCAGTGTGCCAAGATTGGTTCAATTCCATTTTTGCTGGATTTCAGGATGCTCTTTGATTGTGTGTTACCTATAAATCCCAGAAACTGTAACTCCCAATTGTGAAGCTCTATTTTCCCCAAACTCCATCTGTGTTCACATTTGGGCATATTGAGTATTCATGCCAAGTTTGGTCCTGATCCAACATTGTTTGAGTCCACAGTGCTCTCTGGATGTAGGTGAACTACAACTCCAGAACTCAAAGTCATTGCCCACAAAACTCTTATAGTATTTTCTCTTGGTTATAGGAGTTCTGTGTGGGAAGTTTGACTCCATTCCATCATTGGTGGAGTTCAGAATGCTCTTTGATTGCGGGTGAACTATAACTCCCAGCAACTACAACTCCCAAATGACAAAATCAATTTTTTGACTGATGGTCCCTCCTTGGGTTAGTATTAATATGTTTTGTGGCCAAATTTGGCAGCAATTTGTCCCGTGGTTTTTCAGTTATGTTAATCCCACAAATGAACATTACATTTATACATATACATATACATATACATACATACATACATATATATATATATAGATAGAGAGAGAGAGAGAGAGAGAGAGAGAGAGAGAGAGAGAGAGCACAACAGCATGTGTGTCTTTCTGCCATTCCTGCCAGGATATCTATGTTGTGTTCATCGAAAAAGGCCCAGGTTCCACACTGAGTGTATAAATACATTTTAAAATATATTAACTATATGTATTACTGTGTTAGAGTGTCATTTTGTGTCATTTTGGTTGGTGGTGTGCCCCAGGATTTTGTAAATGTAAAAAATGTGCCGCGGCTCAAAAAAGGTTGAAAAACACTGCCCTGGGCAATGAGCTTGCAGACGGCCAATTCTCTCACACCAGAAGTGACTTGCAGTCTTTCAAGTCACTCCTGACATGGAAAAAACAACAATATTGCATTGCACAGATGTGAAATACAAGACTAGTGTGTGTTTGTAGCAAGTTGAAAATAATATCATGTAAGAATGTGACAATGACAGACTTTGTATTTCTAGGTGCAAAGATTACTGCAGACATAGACTACAGCCAGGAAATCAGAAGATGTTTACTTCTTGGGAGGAGAGCAATGACCAATCTCGATAAAATAGTAAAGAGACATCACATTGGCAACGAAGATCTGCATAGTAAAAGCAATTGTATTCCCCGTAGTAACCTACGGATGTGAGAGCTGGACCATGGGGATGGCTGAGCGAAGGAAGATAGACACATTTGAACTGTGGTGTTGGAGGAAAGTTCTGAGAGTGCCTTGGACCGTGAGAAGATCCAACCAGTTGGTACTCCAGGAAATAATGCCTGACAGTTCACTGGAGGGAAAGATATTTTTAATGGTTTTTAATGAAAGTGGGTGATTATGGCCAATGTTTTTATGGACTGAACATTGTTTTAATCCAGAGTGAATGTGTATGGTGCTAATGTAGTTGTATTTTAATGTATTTTTAATGTATTTTAATTGTTGAAGGGTTTTGGGGTTTTATATTGTTATTATGTGGGCATCGAATTGTGCCGTACTGTAAGCCGCTCTGAGTCCCCCCTTGGGGGTTGAGAAGAGCGGGGTAAAATCCCGAAATAAATAAATAAATAAATAAGATATTAGAGGCAAATATGAAGTACTTTGTCCACATAATGAGAAGACAGTTAAGCTTGGAGAAGAGAATGGTGTTAGGGGAAATGGAAGGAAAAAGGAAGAGGAGCTGACCAAGGGCAAGATGGATGGATGGTATCCTGGAAGTGACTGGCTTGACCCTGAAGGAGCTGGGGTCAGTGATGGCTGACAGGGAGCTCTGGTGTGGGCTGGTTCATGAAGTCACAAAGAGTTGGAAGCGAGAGTCGGAAGCGACTGAACGAATAAACAACAACAAAGAATGTGAAAAATGTCTTACCTGTTCATATTGCAAAAAGTTACAGCAGGAAACTCAATGTTTTCTACATACTGCACTACCACTGATGTGGTGGTGGGCCAACTGAAATAATTGATGAAACGGCTGCGGATTTGCCAGGAAACAAGGACAATTGAGCCCACAACGATTAACATCCATAGGACCTTTCGTGTCTTGCTCTCGGTGTGGACAATATTATGCACTCCATGGAATGAGGTGGAAGTTGCAAATTCATAATCATACTTCTTCCTTTCTTCCAAAGATGGCAGTGGTTTTCTGGTTAAATATGCTCTGACCTTTTCCAACAATGCTGAACATTTTGACAAGAAAAAAAAGTTGAATAGTTTTCCTATTAAACCAAATAAGAAAGACTTCAGCAGTGGAACTCTCTGCCCTGGAGTATGGTGGAGACTCCTTCTTTGGAGGCTTTTAAGCAGAGGTTAGATGGCCATCTGTCAGGGGTACATTGAATGTGATTTTCCTGCTTCTTGGAATGGGGTTGGAATTGATGACCCATGAGGTCTCTTCCAACTCTATGATTCTATAACTCTATGACTACTTGAGGTGGATTTTAATAATGAATAATAAAACTTTATTTTTATTCTGTCCTATTTCCCCGAGGGAACTCAGGACAGGTTCCAACAAACAAACAAAAAAGGCAAACATTCAATGCCTCAGTACAACAAATACAAACATAATAGCCCAAAATAACCCCACATATGAAGACAATTTATAATGGGCTTGGCCGACTTACCGGCCGGGCTGGTTGCGGGGCGGGGTTGCCCTCGCGCCATCTTGGTCTGGGGGAAGGGGCTTCTTCTCCCCAGAAGCCCCTGGGTGGCGGGAAGGATTCCCACCACCTCCGCTGGCCGGCCAATCAGGGGTCTGGCCCCACCCCGCCCCCTCTCTGCAGCCGGCCAACCTGTACTTCCACCCGGGAAGCTTACTTAAGGCTGCCCGGGACTGACCTGGCCACACCTTCCCTGATCCAGGACCCATGCGTGGCCACCAACCCCCTGTTCCTGCTCTAAATAAATGAGTTGTGGCCATTTTCACCCAACCACTTGTGTCTGTGTTATTGTTCTTGCCGCGGGGTGTGCCACCCTTGCACACGCACCATGACATCTATAGATTAAACAAAATGTAACCTATCAAAATTATATCTAAGAAACATAAAACCTAAACATAAAGCATCCACATTAATTTACAGAAGCCAGCAAAGATTCACTAAGATATTTGAGTTGATTGTTTAATGTAGGATATTGACTCTTTCATGGAACCAGCTCATTATGTAGTTTTCTTATTTAGTTTATTACAAATGCCACACTCTCCCAAACCATATATTATGAATGAGAGCATGGAAATATTCAAAGACTTAACTACATCTCACCAAAGGAATCCCATAGCCAATGGTGTAGATTTTTCAGAAAAAATAAACATGGGTAAATTTTCTAGAAATATTTTGGATGTGGAACCTTCTTCTACTGAAGGTTTTAAACAGAGGCCAGATTATTATCTTTCAGGAGTGTTTTGATTTAATGTTCCTGCATAGCAGGGGGTTGGACTGGATAGCCTTTGGGGTGTTTTCCAGTTCTGTGACTCTTATGATTAATATGATTCCTTTAAGTAAGAAAAAATATTTGTTCTTTTCATGATTTCTTTAGCAAATGAATAAAATCAAAATCACCCACAAAAACCCCAACAACAGAAGGTAAAATGTTGCAATCGTTACATACCTTTGCCATGAGCACAATTTAACATTTTAAGTTTCTCCATTGGACATGTATTAGATGATTCAATGGCAGAATGCACAGCAGTTGATAGCTTTTATAACATTAGGAAGGGGGTGGAAATCACATTAAATGCACATCATGAGGTAATTTACCTTCCTCTGTTGCTATACTAGTAGCATTTTCTTAAAAGTAAACACACCAAATGCACAGGCCTAATAACATAAAATAGATACAAGGGGAGAGTCAATGGAATTAAAAAAATTACTCTTAGAGTAGCCGCCCAGAAGGCAAAGGGCTCTTCAAAGTGCTACTGGGAATTTTCATCAATGAATGGAATGCTCTGCTTTCTTCCTATGTATGCAAACAACACACTTCACCAATATATTGTATTTTGGTGTCATTTCACATTTTTCCTTGCATGAAAATCTGAAATCACATAAATCCAATTAGTTCTTTTATGAACATAGTGACATAAGAATTCTACATAACAAATTAGATTTGCCTCGATGATAATATCAGCTGAGATCCTGTTGGTTACTCCAACAAGAGTTTGTTATTGTGAGCCTTCAAATTGTTTTCTTGGCAAGATTTACTGCTTAACTGCATTATGAACTGCATTATACGGCAGATGGGGCCTGAGAGAATATACAACTTGCTCAAGGTGACTTTTCACAGCAAAGAGGGGATTTCAACTCTAGTCTCCAGAATTATCGTCCAGTGCTCAAACTGCTACACCATGCTGGCTGTCTCATAGAGTTAATCACTTGTTAAACCGAAGGTGAACACTTAGGTAAATCCAATATATTCAATGGTCTACTCTAATTAGGGCTAACAGAATGATTAGAATCATAGAGTTGGAAGAGACCTTGTGGGCCATCCAGTCCAACCCCCTGCCAAGAAGCAGGAAAATCACATTCAAATCACCCTTGACAGATGGCAACCCAACCTCCGTTTAAAAGCCTCCAAAGAAGGAACCTTCACCACACTTCGGGGCAGAGAGTTCCACTGCTGAACAGCTTTCACAGTCAGGAAGTTCTTCCTAATGTTTAGATGGAATCTCCTTTCCTATAGTTTGAAGCCATTGTTCCACATCCTAGTCCCCAGGGCAGCAGAAATCAAGCTTGCTCCCTCCTCCCTATGACTTCCTTTCACCTATTTATACATGGCCATCATGTCTCCTCTCAGCCTTCTCTTCTTCAGGGTAAATATGCTCAGCTCTTTAATGTTTTCCTCATAGGGCTTGTTCTCCCGACCCTTGATCATTTTAGTTGCCCTCCTCTGGACACATCCCAGCTTGTCAACATCTCCCTTCAATTGTGGTGCCCAGAATTGTATACAGTATTCCAGATGTGGTCTGACCAAGGCAGATTAGCACGACTTCCCTGGATCTAGAAACTATACTATTTATGCAGGCCAAAATCACATCGGGCTGGCTTAAGTAATCAGAGTAAATGAAATGTACTCAGGTTGACAACATTTCAGACTTCACATCAGGCCACAAAGTTCCCCTGCAAGTTCTAGGTATCTAGAATGTCTTTATTTCATACTGCTAGTGTGGCAAATTATATTTTCTTTAACATTCTTTTAATTGTCCTGTATATGTTGTACTTCTTGAAAGTAATTGGCTTTCTTTTTATACACTTTTGAAATTCCAGTTATTCTCTAAAAGCAGATCAAACTCTAAGCTGATTTCTTTTGATGACACTAGAGGGAGCATAGTGGCAAGCTGCTGTCAACCAAATCCATGTTTTGTTACTAGAGGCAAATGCTTTGAAGATTTGCTAACTATTGCTATGATTCTTTTTCGTCTTCCCTTTTTACTCCCCTTCCTTTTCTTGAAGTCTAAACAGGCTAATATGAAATAATACAGTACTTCAGATAATGGGTCTGAGTCATACTGGGCTTTTTATAGCACACCCAGTCCTTTGAATTGTGCCTGGAAGCAGAGCATTTGTAACAGAGGTGTCCTGGGGCCTATATTCCAGGATATCAAGGCAGAAAATCCCACAGTATCTGCTTTGAACTGGGTTATCCAAGTCTACACTGAGAAAATGTGGGATTTTCTGCCTTGAAATTCTGGGATATAGGGATGTGTGGAAGGGCCCTTGTGCTCCTTATAACTAGCCAGTGTATCCAGGACAAAATCAGCTCTGCAAACTGTGGAATGCATTGTAGACACTTACACCGCTGAAGTGTATTATATAGTAGGCATGGTTTCGAACCCAAAAATAGGGAATCGAAAATCTAAGGGGGGGGGGGGGTTATTAGTAAAAGAAAGACTTACAAAAAATTTTCCAAAAATTTCTAAAATGTAACTTAATTACTAACGAAATTCGTTAGTAGTTCTAAAGTAGGCAAAGCAGGGAAACAGGACTGATACTGTTTTAAGCACAGGCAAATCAAGGGGCAACATTTCCCTTGGTTTCCTTGCAGGGAGATATAATGCATTAATATATTATTATTAATATTATTAAATACCTCTGGTGCAGGCCTTGCTAATCTGTAGAGTTCTCCTCACTCCAGCTTTTTCCCATTCAGTTTTACCATAGCAGTCTAGGACCTCCGTTTGAACTCTATGGCTTTTCTTGATTCTGAACTCTTCCTTCTCCTCTCCGTGCTCTTTTCACTCCTGCTGCCCTTCTCTCAGCAGTTCTTATGTCCTTCTACTCTGTCCTTCTATCTAAACCCCTTCCTGGGTGTTTAAATCACTTTTCGTCAGTCCTCCAGCCCTCTAGGAGTCCCGATCTGGATCTCTCTATCGTTTCTGGCTCCTTTTTCACTTCCTGGAGGAGGCCTTTCACTCTAATTAGGCTTCAAGCATGGAAAAGCCCCGATTTGACTGTGAGTTATGTCTGCAAAGCTATTTTGGAGGGGAAAATTTTCCTGTTGGGTGGGCATCCGAAATATTTAATAATCTAACGAAATTTTGGGCCCATGGAGTGCGGAAAAGAAAGTCCACTTCCGGGATTGGCCTTGCGATCCGTATAAACTTGAAAGTCCCATACATACGAATCCCTTCCGATTTCTTTTCATTTTCATAACTTTTTTCTCATGCCTATTATATAGGCCAGTGTTTTTGAACCTTTTTTGAGCCGCGGCACATTTTTTACATTTACAAAATCCTGGGGCACACCATCAACCAAAATGACACAAAATGACACTCTAACAAGGTATACATATAGTTAATATGTTTTTAAATGTACTTATACACTCAGTGTGAAACCTGGGCCTGTTTCGATGAACAGAACATAGATATCCTGGCAGGAATGGCAGAAAGACACACACGAAGGTCTTGCTCAACAGCTGTCAGTCTCTCTCTGTGTTTAGTTTTTATCGCAGTCACCTGGTCCTCAGGGAAAACATACCCGGTCCTCAGGGAAGCTGGGTGGAAAGAGAGCAGCCAGATGGAAGCACACTCTGAGGCAGAGAGTTCCACTGCTGAACAGCTCTCACAGTCAGGGGAGATTCCAACCCTTTCCGACCCTCCCTCAACTCATCTCAGCCTCTCTGCCGGCCTTTTCTCATCCTCAAATGGTGACCGCTGGGAAGGGGGCAGGGCCCGAGTGATGTCACCCTTCTTTCCTCCCTCCCTCAATTGGAGGCTGGCTGGCTGGCACGTGCGGAGGAGAAATGGCTGAAAGAGGCGGCCCCCCAGCCCCTTCTTCACCACTTCCCGGCCCTTCCTCCCCCCCACCCGCAAGCAGCAGCAGCAGGAGTTCGGCAGGAGGGGGAAGAAAGAGTATATTGGAGGTTTTCCCACAGCACACCTGATGATTACTCATGGCACACTAGTGTGCCATGGCACACTGTTTGGGAAACACTGATATAGACTCCAGAATGGGAGCTACAACAGGGGGCGTATTGACCCCCTAGGATGGGCAATTGGTTACCTAAGTTCCAAACTATCACTTTTGGTTTTCCTCCCACTTCCTATGCCCCCACAATTCTGATGCTCATCTAACTTGGAACTAGAAGAAAAAAACCCCACAGAGCAGGTTGAGGCCAGGTTCTGTTTTGGTTAAATATTCATAAGAACATAAGAAGAGCCATGATGAATCGGACCTCAGCCCATCTAGTCCAGCATTCTGTATCACACAGTGGCCCACCAGTTGTACACGGGGATCTCGAGCAGAAGGGAGGGCAAAACCCTGACCTGCTCCCGACCCCCCACAACCAGTACCCGGGGAAATCCTGCCTGCCTCAACCAACTCCGAGGTGAATACATTCATGCTTGTATTCACAAAATAATGAATCAGGATGTACAATTTCAAAGTTCATTATTGATTGTTGACTTGACCACAAACCAGTGGGTTCAGATTACAAGTATGTGATTCCACCTAAACTTTAGGAAGGCCTTTTTTACTATAAGAGTGATTCAAAAGTGGAATGAACTTCTTCAGAGAGTGGTGGATTCCCCATCTTCAAAGGACTTTAAACAGAGGTTGGGTAGATATATTTCTGGAGTACTTTAGGTATACCTCCCAGTGTGTCAAAGACCTTCACTTGTGATCCATTCCAACTCTAAGATTCTATGATTATGTCACTTGTTGAGAGCGCAAATGAAAAATGTACAAAACAATCCTATATCAATATTACTGTCTGTGGCCGGGGCAGAAAAAAAAACCAAAATCCTGGAAGAACGTGAAAAGTTTATCTATCTTCCAATAGCTAATGTTTAAACCTTTGTGTTATTGGAGAACTTGATATTTCACCTGCATTTTGCTAGAGTCAAAATCATCAAAGATACTTTTGAAGCCACTTGGTACCCATTTATAACATACTAGCTGTACCTGGCACGCATTGCTGTGCCCTATTTAAGAGATGCGAGAAAGTCTGAGTATGTAAGGGTTGGAATTGTTGTTAGTTATGGTGTTGTTGGGGCCATGGCTGTGTCGTTGTGGGTTGTTCTGGTGGGTGGGATGTTGAAGTCCTGGGGAGTTGTTGGTGTGTGGTGTTGCTGGCGTTCTGCATAGCTTGTGGATATACAATGTTTTTTGTCTTTCCATCTGCTGTGTTGATGTAGAGGTTGATGCTTGTGTGGGTGGGGTACTTTGGAAGTGAGTGGAGATACTTGAAATCCCATTATCCATGGTGTGTCCTCCTCTGAACTGCAGTCGGATGGAGTGTGGGTCATGGGGGGCATTGTGTGCCAAGTTTGGTCTTTATCGGTCTTGGTTCTGGGACACAGTGGTCTGTGGGGAATGATGGGTTTTGAAGTAGTACAAATCCCATTATCCATGGAGGTACTTCAAGTCCCATAATCCATGGTCCACCCTCCTCCAAATTGTAGTAGAATGTAGCGTGGGTCATAGGGGCTCTGTGTGCCAAGGTAGGTTACTATAAATTCAGGCCATACACAATGTCCCATGAGCTGAGGCCTAGTCAGGAACAGCAAGTTAATGAAGCCTTACTGTCAATTCAGGCCATACACAATGTCCAATGAGCTGAGGCGTAGTCGGGAGAATCAAGTTAATGAAGCCTTACTGTCAATTCAGAGCGTATACAGCATTCCATTAAGTGAGGCCTAGTCAGTGAAATTAAGTTAATGAAGCCTTACTGTCAATTTTGGGCGTGGTCTGTGATTTGTAGGGGAGTAAATTTTCTGTGGGAATGGAATTGGGTGTTTGTGTTTGTGCCTCAGCCCTTTGCCTTATCCTCCTCTGACAGTTTATTATGTGTCAGAATGTTCATGTTGGCTGGCCAGTACAGGAGTTATGCAAATCTGCCCTTATTGGCAGCCAATCATGTTGTCAGAATGTAGAGGCTGGGAGAGTCGTTGGCAGCCCCGGAGGATGCTGGGAAATGTAGTTTTTTTACTCGTTGTTTTGGGGGCCTTTTAGGTTTTGGGGGGAAAGTTTCTTTGCTACAAACCTACGTTGCTTGAGGCCTATTTCTGTTGGCAAGTTTGGTGTTTCTGCGTTGTAAGGTTTCTCTGTTTGGGATGGTCGTTCCATGACGGGAACCCCTTATATAATAGATAGATCTTGTGTCAATTCTGTACATGGCTCATCATCAAAGAAATGATATAGGAACAAGCATGGTGGGCCCTTTGGAAAACATGCAGGATCTGTCATTGTTGTTGTCCATTTCTGCTTAAGATGACCTGATTTTATTTTGAATTTCTGAAATGTTGCCTGAAGGAAAGGGTGGGAAAGCAGGGGTCCTCTAAAGAAGACTTTTATTTATTTATTTATTTATTTATTTAACATTTACATTTTTTCATAAGGAAGATTTTCATTCTTCTTTTTGAAGTAGTTCAGCAGAGAAAGGACAGGATTCTCCAGAAGTCTCCTTTCCTACCTTCCATTCGTCAAGACAACAATTCATGTATTCCAAATTAAATGGATGATGGAACCAGCCATCATGGCAGCCCTAAGACTTTCTACAGGGTGGAGGTCATGTCACATAGATACATTTTTATTTTAATTAAAGCAATAATGGCATTTCAGAAATTGCCCTGATGCTGTCACAACACCACTTTGCTACAAACCAGTTGGTAAAACCTTGAACTTTATGCCTCCCACTGAAAATGAGTATCTGATTGGATTATTAATATTGCATCAACTGTTATCCGTATTTGCCTAACCTTGAGTCATTGGATCTCCCATTTACTTAAAGTGGGCTATTAATTGGAAATGGAGGTTAAATGGAAAGGGCATGGTAACTGCGGAAATTACAAGATACTCAGGGAACACAGGAAATGTTTAAAGTTAACCGCAGAACTGATATAGAGAAATATATAGAGATATTGCTATTTTGAGACAAAGCATCATTAAAAATATCCCATCTTTCCATTTCAAATTTCAGAGCAAATGCATACGTATAACCAGTCTCTGCTAGAAGAAAATATTTTTGAGATTTGACACTATTGTTTAATTTCAAAGAATGAGAAGATACCTTAGAAGAGAAGTAAGCATGCCAATAAAGCATACAGCAAACTCCAGAAAATCATTTTCATTTCTTTGTGATTTATTAAATGATTGTTTTATTAAATAAAAACAAAAATAAAGGAGTCTTTAAGAACAGGCTATGAACAACTTCAAAACCACTGAAGTTTTCAGGCAATTGAACCCCATAAGAAAAAAAAAGTTATAAAGATGGAATAGCATCCATTGATAGCACTAACAATTTGCAGTTCATGACATTCAAAATGTGTTGCAACGTCTATTTTACACTTTGGCTAGTGTTACAGTATTATCTTCATAAGGTAAGATACAATCATACACTTTCTCAAGTCACTCCTGACACACACACACACACATGCACACACACACAAATACACTAAGATCCATGATTTTATTTCTGATTAGATTTGGCTTCAGTCGCTTGTGTAATATCTCGCAAACTATGTTTTGCTAACAAATGACTATTGCTGCTCCTATTGGTTAATCCAGAGGGAGGATCCCCCATTTTTTTGGCTTTTATTGAATGACCTGCACAACTAGGAATTCAAGGTTTGTTTTTATGTGAGCCCAACTTAATGTCATTGGTAGCCATGTGATGTAATTGCTATGAGCACATCGCCTTTCTTCTCTTTCCCCTCCTTCTCTCCATACTATTCACTGCTTTTAGCTGATGGATGGACGAACAAATGAAAGGCATTGAAAGGGGAAATGTCCATGATGCAGCCTTTTCATCTTTATGGCAGACTGCAATTCTCCTTCTACCCAGAGAAGATTAACATTGTGAGGGCATAACATTTGGGTAAAAGCTAGTTAAGCAGAGCCAGGAAAAAAATAGGAGGCAAAAATTTCCCATTATTTTCAAGTGTTGTATCAGTTGTGCTAAGGCTCATATCCCAAATGGCCTTACCTATAACAGACATGGTGGAGTTTTTTTTGTAGGCCTACGCTAGGACTTGGAAAAGGTTTTGCCCAAGGTAAATGTAAAGGTTTTCCCTGACATTAAGTCTAGTCGTGTCTGACTCTGGGGGTGGTGCTCATCTCAATTTCTAAGCCAAAGAGCCGGCGTTCTTCATAGATGCCTTCAAGGTCATGTCACCAGCATGACTGCCTGGAATGCCGTTACCTTCCTGCCAGAGTGATATCTATTGATCTACTCACATTTGCATGTTTTTGAACTGCTAGGTAGGCAGAAGCTGAGGCTAACAGCGGGAGTTCACCCCGCTCCCCAGATTCAAAGTGCCGACCTTTCAGTCAGCAAGTTCAGCCGCTCAGAGGTTTTACCTGCTGTGCCACTGGGGGCTCCTATTATGTCATATTTGAAAATATAAGATACACACACACATTTAGATGTGGCTTTGTTTTACAAGATTCACTTCTGAGAATATATGCATTGGATCAAGTTCCAGCATATTTACATCCAAAATAGGGGTGTAATGAGTAGTCGTAGCAATTGTCTTCCTGCTGTGAGAAAGTGCTGGTTTTGAAGTGCTTTTACAATATGTGGTTTACACAGAAAACAGCATTTTCTGTACAACAAATAAGATTTTGTGAATTTTGCACAGAGTAGTATCTATTGATTTACTCACATTTGCATGTTTTTGAACTAGTAGGTTGGCAGAATCTGGGCCTAATAGCAGGAGCTCACTCTGCACCCCGGATTCGAACCGCCAACCTTTCAGTCAGCAAGTTCAGCAGCTCAGCAGTTTAACCTGCTGCGCCCCCAGGGGTCCCTAGTTTTCTCCAGATCCTACACAATTTAGCAGTTCAGTAGTTCATGGCATCCTTAGACCTCTTCTTGAGCACCACATTTCAAATGAGTTGACTATTTACTAACTGCTTTCTTCATGGTCCAGCCTTCATAATCATACATACAAATCAGATTCCTCTTCTATTAAAATTCAGCTCCAATGGTTAGAATAATAAATTTCTGTCTTCATGGTGTCTCCCTAGATTCAATCGGAGAGAGAGCACAGTGGTAACAACAGCTGTGTTGCAATCTGAAGGTTGCAAGTTCGATTCCCGGGCTGGTTTGGACACCCAGCTGTGAGCCCTGTCCACTGTTTCCCTAGCAGATCGAAAACAAAGCCAGCTGTGAGTAGATAAAATAGGTACCGCGCAGTGGGGAAGGATTTTTAAGGACTTATAACAAATAACAACAAATAAGGAAGATTGGCTGCCGAAGTGGAATGCAGAACCAGGCTCTCGTCTGAGGATGAATCAACAGCACCCCCTTGTGACGTAATGGAGTGACTGCACCCTTCAGAATGTAGCCAAATGGAAAGATCCTTCTAATTGTACCTGTTTGTCTGTTTGTCTGCACAACTGTATTGTAATCGTATGTCAATCTGGCAGGGACTGTCTGCCGTATGTGTAATGTAATCCGCACTGAGTCCCCTTCGGGGTGAGAAGAGCGGAATATAAATAAAGTGTATTATTATTATTATAGTCTGTGAAATGTTACTGTACTAGGTTGTGAAAGTGCTTTGGGACAAAAGTCTTTTGTCAAGTAGTAATAAGTATGTGTCAGGTGCCGAGATTTGGGCCCCTGGGAATAGCGCCCAAACTCAGGAACACTGACAAACATAACAAAGATAAGGCTCTGGCTTAGCATGGTGTGCGAAACAACGGTCCGGCACTTGGGCGGGAACTGAAAAGCAGGAACAAGGGAAGCGGGAAAATTGACTTTGAATCACCAGGGGATGTGTATATAAGGGGGAGGGATTTGATGTGCGGGCACTCTTGGCTTTTTGTGTGATAGCAGTTTGTAGTAAAGTTCCTAGTGATCCCAGAATGTCTCTGCGTGGTCATTTAGGAGCGGCTACAGCTGACCGCTGACAGTATGCCAATAAAGCTATGTTCTGCACAATCAGAATAATTCAATTTATTTATTATTTCAATCATTTATAACCTGCCCTTCTCTATCCCTGAAGGGGGACTCAGGGTGGCTAACAAAAGGCAACAATTTGATGCCAAGTAAACAATCAATACAAACCACAATGCATCTTAAATACATTGAAATAGATTAAAACCAATTGAATATCCATAATAAGTCTTCCCTCTTTTTTTTCATTTCCGGCACCTGGAGGCTGTGCTCAACTTGGCCATGGGGAGGTGCTGTTGTTCCATTTTCCCATGCCTCAGGAGCCTGTTGTCCATGGACGCCTTGCAGGGGCGCCTTTTACCTCCCAGTGAAAGTGGCACCTATTTATCTAGTCAAATTCTGTTTTTGAACTGCTACGTAAGCAGAAGAGCTAGAGCTGACTGCAGGAGCTCACTCCACCCAGAACTTGAACTGCCAACCTTCCAGTTGGTAAGATTTTCTATAGCTGGAGGTTTAACCCACTGTGCTAACCACAGCCCCAACCAGGCACTCTCCAGCAGCTGCTGAGAGACTCTCCCACCATTGCAGGGAGGACATGAGAGATGTCTCCAAAGTGTAACCGACTGGTCCACTGACATTTTCCCATCTGTTTCAGTTTTAAGTTACCTGTTCATATTATTTTTTAAAAACCCTTTTCTCAAAGTGATTAGCAAAATCAATGATTATATGCCATGTGATAGCATTTCATATAAGTTGTCTGTGTGTTATTGCTAAGCATTGTATTCTCTTTTGGAAGATATAATGTAGGATTTTCCCTTTGTACACCTTTTGCAAGTAATGATGCATATGCTACCAGCTGTGAAAGCAAGCCATGTAATAATGGCTGTTCGAAGTAACATTTTCATAAAACTACATCACTGGCTGAACTTTATCTCCCATACTTTATTTAGTGAGAGAGATTGCTAATTTAACCATATTCGTCATCCTTTTGCAAGCAGCAGTGTCATAACAATCAAGATCTGGCAAGGAAAGTGCTATAAAACACAACGATCTATTGGGAAAAGGCCAACTATTATAGCAAAGCTCCCTAACTAATTGAAATTTTGAATTGGGAGAGGGTTCTACCTAACATAAAATATTCTTTTACAGATTTAGTGAGGGCCCTTTCAGACAGGCCCTATATCCCAGGATCTGATCCCAGATTTTCCGCATTAAACTGGATTATATGAGTCCACACTGCCAGATAATCTGGGATAAACAGAAAACCTGAGATCAGATCCTGGGGTATAGGGCCTGTCTGGAAGAGCCCGCAGATTTTATGCACACAAAAAGAAAATAAGTTGCCACATTTGCAGAATAGTGGGCATAATTTACCATTTATTCATACTGTAATTTACAAGATGACAGGCTTCCTTTTGCTTAGTTTCCACTCCCAAATTATTTGTCTATTTTTTAAACCACTGTTTTACATAAAATTGTTTCCAAAACATTTGAAAATAACAAAGTGCGCAAAGACAATGGCAACATTAAAGTTGCATACGTGAAAGGAGGGAGAAAAAAAGGTTCGATTATGTGCTGTGTCCGTTTTCCTGATGCAAAGTTCTCAGGCATATTGAAGTCCATCTCAAGGTTAGCTGAGTCAAAACTATTGCTAAACTTGAGATCTAAGGATGCCTCCTTGTGATGTCACAGGGAAGTGGGGCCATCTGTGTACCTAAGGCAGGGGTGCCCACACTTTTTCAGCATGTGAGCTACTTTTATAACAACCAAGTCGCAAAGATCTACCTGGTGTGCGTGTGGACGCTCCTACCACCTCGCGCGCTCCTCTGACACATGCGCGCTCCCGACGCCACCTTCTGCCTGCGCGGAGCTTCTTCCAACAATGAGGCTTTAGTGGGCGGGCCCTGGAGCTCGTCTTTTGACATGGTGTGGTGACGTGACCGCCCATTGGTTGCTCCTTGGGGGGTGATAGCAAGGCGAAGGCGCGTGCAGGGATAGGATGCGAGGCTGCAGGAGGGACGGAGGGAGTGTGTGTGTGTGTGTGAGTGAGAGAGATGACCTCGCCGGAGGAGGATGGTTCCTGCGGTGGAGCTGCAGCTGACGAGCGCACCCTCGACGCCAGTGAGTGAAGCCTGGACGGGGCCCCAGTGCCGCCGAGGGCCAAGGTGAGAGAGAGACAGGGCGGAGCGCGAGGCGGGGCCCCGTCCAGGCTTCACTCACGCGCTCATCAGCTGCAGTCCCACCGCAGGGACCATCCTCCTCCAGCGAGGTTTTCTCTCTCACTCACACACACACCTCATATGGACTCGGGATCAACTGGTAGATTGTGATCTACTACTTGAGCACCCCTGATCTAAGGGATCGCCTTTTCCCATATAAATCCCAGAGATCACTGCGTTCCGAGGAGCAAAACCTCTTGGAAATTCCTAGCTTGAAGAACTACCACCTGACGGCAACCAGATAAAGGGCTTTTACAATCTTTGGCCCCCACACTATGGAACGCCCTTCCCCCTGAGGTTCGGTCACTACAGGATTTGATGACCTTCTGTAGGGCCTGTAAAACCCATCTTTTTCAGCAGGCTTTTGAACTCTGCTAATTGCTAATGAAAACATTTTAATCTTGTTTATTGTTCAGTGGTTGTTGTATCTTTTATGTAAACCACACCGAGCCTTTGGGAGTGGCGGTGTATAGATTGAAGTAATAAATAAAAATAAATAAATGTTATATAAAAAGGTGGTATTGCAAACTGTAACCCCAATGATGCCGTTAGACATTATATACTTCAAAACCATAAAGGGTATGCAATTCACATAAAAATAACATATCCAACAAAATGAGAAAAATATCATCACCTTTTTCAAAGCAAAGCGCTCACCTCAATGTCCAAAAAAGAGAAGGGCTCACCTCTGAGATCTGGGATTTCAAAAGGATCAAATCAAGGATGGTTGCTCTATGGGCCCTTCCACACCACCATATAACCCAGAATATCAAGGCAGAATAACCCAGAATTTCAGCTGCGTGGAAGGGGCCTATGGCTATCCCCCCAGACCTTGTTTGCGTATCCTGAATCAGAATGAGGACTGAAGGAGACTATATATGCACACAGAGCTCTTGGGCTGCAAAGCCAACAACAGAACTATACCCACGGAGGGTTCAAAGTAATAAAACACAAATTCAATGGTTCATCAAATGATATTATATTAATTTCTCATATCAAAGTCACAGAAAGACTTGTCTATTAATGAAGGGTAAAAACCCTAAATGAAATCCCACGCAGGGGTTAATGCTAATATTCAATCAATATCCCTCGCAGGGGTTAATTCAATAAAGATATTGCTGCTGAATCGCATATCATGAAATCATATAATGTAAACAATCCCTCTGTGGGGGAAATGATAAATGTCGGACGCTGAGGAGTAATTAGTCCCCTCTAGACAGATGGTTCAGGCCGACGGAGTCGCCATGCGTATTGAAAGGCCCAGAAGTCCGTTTCACCGGTAGTCCAGTTTTGTCAAGGCAAATCAATATGCGTCCATAATCTGTGAAACATAATTAAATAAGCCATAGGTACAATAGCCCACAATATAAAGGTATTCATACAGGCAGGGTGAAAGGAATACATACCAAAATGAAGTATCAATGTCATATATAACCCAGGCGTAGTAGCCGATCATGGGTGACCCAAAGGTAAACAGTAAAGCACACGATGGGATATAAATGGATGAGAAGGGTTATGCAAATGAGCTGAGGGGGATTACGTCATTCAACCCGTTTGGCCATTCGGTGTCAAGGAGGAGTGTCCATTTAATTTCAGCTGCTCTCAGTAAGTCATTATTCGATTGATGAAAATTAGGTCAGATTTGTTGCAGGATCATCAGTTTTAAAGAGGACACATCATGTTTTTTCTCTTTGCAATGTTTATAGAACATAGAATCCTCAGAAGCTCTATGAATTTTACTTCTGTGCTCAATAAAACGGGTCCGTACCTCCCTCGAGGTCATCCCCACGTAAACCAATGAGCACCCACATGAGATCCCATAAATCACAGATTTAGAAGCGCAGGTCCCATAATCCCTGATCTTGAAAGTTCGGTTTTTGGAAATACTATAAACTTCTCTATCTTGGGAGACATTAGCACATACAGAGCAATGGGAGCAAGGTTTCATTCCAGGACTCATTATGCTCCTAATAGGTGGTCTGTGTCCATGAGAGTGTACTAATATGTCCTTGATATTGCGGGTGCGTTTATGCGCTATTAGAGGAAATGCGGATAAGCCCGGGATGTCCTTCAAAGCGGCCAATATTGTTTCACTATTTTGGCCAGGCAGCTCAGTGAGGCGTGTAAGTCACAGGCCACACTATCTTGTCAATGGATTCATTCTTTTCGTGGTAAATAAGGATGATCTGGAACGATTCTCCGCTCGCAGCCTGGCTTTCTGTATGATGGTGGCGGGTATCCTCTCTCTCTGAAATCCGATGTTAGTCTGTCCGCTGCTTGTGTATAGTCATCCCCAAATGAAGAATTTCTTTTGATACGAAGAAATTGGGAAAATGGGAGATTATAGCGCAAAGCATGAGTGTGATGACTGGTAAACTGTAAATAACTATTTTTCTTCACAGCCTTTCTATAGTCCCGTATTTTTAGTTGGTGGTGATGTTTGTGACGGTCACATCAAGGAAATTCACAGTTGTGGTGCTGGTAGTCGCAGTAAATGATAAGGATGGGTGCCAAGTGTCCATCCAATTCAGGAATTCGGCAATGTTGGTGTCATGATGAAGAATCAGAAATAAGTCATCTATAAACCGACTATATAATTTGACCTTGCCAGAGAAGCGGTTTTGAGTATGAGAAAATATAAATTTATCTTCCAGATGCGCCATGAAAATGTTTGCCAAGCAGGGGCGCAACTGAGCCCCATGGAAATGCCGTGGATCTGGAGATAGTGGTCATCAAAAATTGAAAGTAATTGTAGTCGCTGACCAAATCAAAAGAGACATCAAGAAGCCTGGATAAGGTTGATCCGTGGATACCGCATTGTAAAAGCAGTTCTCTACTACATCTCTCAAGTCCGGAATAGGGATGTTCGTATAAAGAGAAACTACGTCTAAGGTTACTAAATGGTCCCCAGGTTCCAAAGTAAAGTTTTCTACCTTCGAGATAAAATGTGTCGTGTCTCTCAGGAATGCTGGAGTTTTCCAGACAAATGGTTGTAAATAATAATCCAAAAATTGGGCAAGAGGTTCCAGGATTCCGCCGCAGCCGGCTAAAATTGGGCGACCAGGAGGATTAATGAGATCTTTATGAATCTTTGGCAAACAATATAGGGAAGGTATCTTGGGATGATCTTGAATAAGAAACTTTCCGGTGTTGTCATCAATGTGGCCATCTGCAATCGCTTCTTGTATGACATTCCTGATGGTGGATGCATAAGCTTTGGTGGGGTCGTTGCGAAGTTTACGATAGTATTGTTGGTTATTTAATTGGCGCATCACTTCCGCATTGTATTGAATAGTATCTTGAATCACGACGGCTCCACCTTTATCTGCTCCTTTAATGGTGATAGTGGCATTATTGCCTAAGCTGTGAAGTATGGAAATGTCTGAGGGAGTCAGATTAGCACCTTTGCGATCCGTCTTGTGGTTAATTTTCTTAATGTCCTTAAGTATCATGGATTCAAAAACCCTGATATTATTGGAAGGGTTAGGTGGGACAAAGGTACTGCGTGGTTTGAATTCAGATGGAATGACGCCCGTTTCCTGGGCAGATGCAAAGAATTCTTTCAGTCTCACAGTGCGAAAGAGCTTCGCCAAGTCTCTTCTAATGGTGTGGTCATTGCAAAGCGGGGTGGGAACAAATGAAAGGCCTTTACTCAACAAAAATTCTTCTCTCTTGGATAGTGATAATGTGATAGATTTACAACTAGCGAGCATTCCTTCTCCCCAGGAAACGGGCGTCATTCCATCTAGATTTAAACCTCGCAGTTTGAGCCTTAAACAACCAACAATACTTGGGGTTTATGCATCCACCATCAGGAATGTGGAAGCGATTTGCAGGGGCGTTATGACAAGAGGTTGATCATCCCAAGATACCTTGATATTGTTTTTCTCTCATTACTAGAGGCAATTTTCGTTGGCTGACCTCAGCAATTTTTTGAATTTACTGATTCGTCTGGAAAACTCCAGCATTCCTGAGAGACACTACACATTTTATCTCGAAAACTTTACTTTGGAACCTGGGGACTATTTAGTAACCTTAGACGTAGTTTCTCTTTATACGAACATCCCTATTCCGGACTTGAGAGATGTAGTAGAGAACTGCTTTTACAATGCGGTATCCACTGATCAACCTCATCCAGGCTTCTTGATGTCTCTCTTTGATTTGGTCAGCGACTACAATTACTTTCAATTTTTGGATGACCACTATCTCCAGATCCACGGCATTTCCATGGGGCTCAGTTGCGCCCCCTGCTTGGCAAACATTTTCATGGCGCATCTGGAAGATAAATTTATATTTTCTCATACTCAAAACCGCTTCTCTGGCAAGGTCAAATTATATAGTCGGTTTATAGATGACTTATTTCTGATTCTTCATCATGACACCAATATTGCCGAGTTCCTGAATTGGATGGACACTTGGCACCCATCCTTATCATTTACTGCGACCACCAGCACCACAACTGTGAATTTCCTTGATGTGACCGTCACAAACATCAACCACCAACTAAAAATACGGGACTACAGAAAGGCTGTGAAGAAAAATAGTTATTTACATTTTACCAGTCATCACACTCATGCTTTACGCTATAATCTCCCATTTTCCCAATTTCTTCGTATCAAAGAAATTCTTCATTTGGGGATGACTATGCACAAGCAGCGGACAGACTAACATCGGATTTCAGAGAGAGAGGATACCCGGCCACCATCATACAGAAAGCCAGGCTGCGGCGGAAAATCGTTCCAGATCATCTTTATTTACTACGAGAAAGAATGAATCCATTGACAAGATAGTGTGGCCTGTGACTTACACGCCTCACTCGAGCTGCCTGGCCAAAATAGTGAAACAATATTGGCCGCTTTTGAAGGACATCCCGGGCTTATCCGCATTTCCTCTAATAGCGCATAAACGCACCCGCAATATCAAGGACATATTAGTACACTCTCATGGACACAGACCACCTATTAGGAGCATAATGAGTCCTGGAATGAAACCTTGCTCCCATTGCTCTGTATGTGCTAATGTCTCCCAAGATAGAGAAGTTTATAGTATTTCCAAAACCGAACTTTCAAGATCAGGGATTATGGGACCTGCGCTTCTAAATCTGTGATTTATGGGATCTCATGTGGGTGCTCATTGGTTTACGTGGGGATGACCTCGAGGAGAGGTACGGACCCGTTTTATTGAGCACAGAAGTAAAATCCATAGAGCTTCTGAGGATTCTATGTTCTATAAACATTGCAAAGAGAAAAACATGATGTGTCCTCTTTAAAACTGATGATCCTGCAACAAATCTGACCTAATTTTCATCAATCGAATAATGACTTACTGAGAGCAGCTGAAATTAAATGGACACTCCTCCTTGACACCGAATGGCCAAACGGGTTGAATGACGTAATCCCCCTCAGCTCATTTGCATAACCCTTCTCATCCATTTATATCCCATTGTGTGCTTTACTGTTTACCTTTGGGTCACCCATGATCGGCTACTACGCCTGGGTTATATATGACATTGATACTTCATTTTGGTATGTATTCCTTTCACCCTGCCTGTATGAATACCTTTATATTGTGGGCTATTGTACCTATGGCTTATTTAATTATGTTTCACAGATTATGGACGCATATTGATTTGCCTTGACAAAACTGGATTACCGGTGAAACGGACTTCTGGGCCTTTCAATACGCATGGCGACTCCGTCGGCCTGAACCATCTGTCTAGAGGGACTAATTACTCCTCAGCGTCCGACATTTATTATTTCCCTACACAGGGATTGTTTATATTGTATGATTTCATGATATGCGATTCAGCAGCAATATCTATATTGAATTAACCCCTGCGAGGGATACTGAGTGAATATTTGCATTAACCCCTGCGTGGGATTTCATTTAGGGTTTTACCCTTCATTAATAGACAAGTCTTTCTGTGACTTTGATATGAGAAATTAATATAATATCATTTGATGAACCATTGAATTTGTGTTTTATTACTTTGAACCCTCCGTGGGTATAGTTCTGTTGTTGACTGAAGGAGACTCTCATCAGATTATTTGTTATGCTCATACAAATTTATATAGGGTTAATTCAAGACATTTTTCTGCCTGAAAATGTTGTGCAAAGTCTACAGTCAATCATATTAAATTGACATATAAGGTAGAAAAAAATTCATAGATACTTTCCCATTCTCCGGCAGTAAAAAACCAATACAATTAGCCATCCATATTTGTTAAATTTAGGGGCACATAATCCCAACAAAGTAGGAAAATGTGAATAAATATGTCTTTTAAACCTTAGATAGGATCTACACTGCCATATAATCCAGTTTCAGAATGCAAATTAACAGCATTAAACTGGATTACATGAGTTTACAATGCCATATATGAGTAATTCAGTTCAATGTAGTTAATCTACATTCTGAAACTGGAATTTATGGCAGTGTAGACCCAGCCTGAGAGAACACCTCTTTATAAATGTCTAAGTTCTTCAGCACAACTCCATGGACAACTCCCAGTGGACATTGGCATTAGAGTTGCACTGGAGGATCTATAGGTTTCAAAAAAAAAAGCTATATTAATCAAATCAATGAATACTCAAATATGCAAAACTCTCTGAAAGTCTACTGTAATAGCAAATAAATCATCAACAGTTTGCTGGCTTTTCTTGAAATTCAAAATGTGCTGCCTAAAGCAGCTACCCCTGATATTCTAACGCCCCCTTCTACAGTTTATATTTCACAGGGTTGAGCAACCAAAATCTTATACATTGACTTGATGGTTTAAGTTTCAAACTGTCTTTGATTTGCTTTAAATTTATAATCTAGTAAGCACTAAGAAAGCTCTGATGAACAATTCACATCAGAGGTCTAAATCCAATGGAACATTTTCAAAGAAAAACAATACATTAGTGGAATTCCAATCCCCCAATTGCTTTTGTTAAAACTAGAAACATATTGGTTTGCAAATGTCTATTCTCCTATATGGGTCTGAAACATGGGTCACCTATCGCCAACAACTACGACTCCTCAAACGCTTTCATCAGCGATGTCTTCACACAATCCTAAATATACACTGGACTGACTATGTGACTAATGTTGCTGTCCTTGAGCAAGCAGGGATCACCAGCTTTGAGGCCATGCTATGAGAACACAGCTGTGCTGGGCAGGGCACGTCTCTAGGATGGAGGACCACCGCCTCCCAAAGATACTACTCTATGGTGAACTCGCCACGGGTCAGCGCAAGAGAGGCACCCCCAAAAAGAGATATAAGGACTCCCTGAAACAACATCTCAGGCTCGGCCAGATTGATCACCAACAATGGTCCACCCTGGCCATGCCTGGGAGGCATGGAGGCGCACTATCCACAATGCTGCGGCCTCTTTCGAGAAGACACGCTGAATGGGTCTCGAAGAGAAACGACAACGCAGAAAGAACCGCAACTTGGAAACAACATCACCCAAGGAGACTTTCTGCTGTGCTTTCTGCAACCGAACATGCCTATCTCAGTCTGGCCTTTTTAGTCATCAACACGCTTGTAAAAAGCGTGGGATGAGTCCTTCCTAAGAATCTTCGTTCGCGGAGTAATGCCAAGAGAGAGATGTTTGTGATGGTCCCTTATAATCCAGCCATTTGTGAAACTAGGTCTGCAGCACAACCAATATGATTGGTTCTGCAATGAGCTACATCAGTGGAAACTGCATTGGATATACCTTACCAATGACATGAATGTTGTGCGCGAATACCTGGAAGCTCATAACAGGAAGAGGGCCCCTGGCACAAAAGCCCACTCAATATGAAATCAAGCAGAAGCTGATCAAAGGCTCCCCCTCTGCTTTTGTGATCCCTCCCAGTGTATCTAAACCCCTTTATTAAAACCCAGGTCTCCTCTGCAGACCGAGGGGAGAGCATCACAGGAAGAGTGGTATCTTAAGTAACTTTGATGCTTTTAATTCAGGTCCTAATGGAGGATATAAGGACAAATCATGCCATTGCCTACAATGATGGGAAAGGGATGAGATCTCCAAATTGATTCCAATAGACTGAAAATAGCCAGTTTTTTGGCTGAAGAATGAAAATGCCCTTTCGGAATGGCACCTGTTTTGGGCCGGCATCTGAAAAAAGATATGGGAGGTATCTGGCAAGCAGAAACGGATCAGGATTCACCCAAAATGCACAAGCCTAAATGACATTTGTGCATGTTGGAAAATGCTGCTAAAAAGAGCTACTTATTAAGAAATTTCAAAAATAATTAACATTTACTGTTAGATATTTTGCACACTTTAAGAAACAGGAGGGCCTAGCTCTATGATTATGCACATTAAATAATGGCATGACAACTGTGTGTCAAACTAAAGATTTAACCTAATTGAGGTGTAGTGAAAAACCATAGTGTGTTATTAGCAGTTACTCTGTTAATGATTAAATGGAATTGAGTAATGATGTTCAACAAATACAACTAGGGTTTGGAAAATTTGTGTAAAAGTTCAGCATTTTTTAAATTATTATTTTTTCCCCTGGTGAGAACTAAACTTTGCATTTAAAATATATTTTTCATTGTCTGAAGTATATAGACTTCTCAGTCAAAGGTCTTGGCTACTATTTTTGTCGTATGCCTTTTATTAGTTTCTTTTGAGACATCTTGTTTACAGCCTAAGAAACATGGCAGATCTTCTGTTGTAGTTAAGGATATTTTTATCTCTATGCAAAAATAAAAGTACGATCTATACCACCATGCATATCGTTTCTTTCAGCTGTGTCAGTTGGACTCAGTAAATAATTGAAAATGGCCAGTCCTGGATGGTCTGAAATGAAGACTGAACACATGACCCTGTGACCTCTGTCAGTATTTCTGCAAAGCTTTAGAAGAAGAATTGATCCACCGACAAAACAAATATTTCCATGGACTTTGATTAAGGATGTTATAGCTGTATGTAGACAGGGATGTGCAGAAAAATAAGAGGATTGCCCAAAACATATGGGCTCAAGTTACATAAAAAGTGTTTACTCTTGTAGTTCAGGAAATGTCAATATATTTTACCTCTGGAGGACTTTTAACTCAGTCTGACATTTGATTTTAGAGACATGAGTGGTTGTCCATTTTGGGAGAACAAATACCAGTAAGTACATTTCACTCTATCATGAGTAATGCTGTAATTAATATTTGTAGTAGCTTGATGGTCTAATTGAACAACAAAAAGGGGGAAAAAACAACTTATGACTATGATGTAATTTGTTTTAATGATAATTTCCCCCTCGAAATCATATTTACCAATGTGGCAGATTTTATAATGCTGTCTACAGTAAAAGTGTACCTGCTGAATCAGTCTTTAAAATTATGTTAAAATGAGAATCAACAAAGTGGTTGAACATCTCTGTGTTTAAACAGTTTCACTGGTATTAATTGAGTTTTATTGTTATTTGTTTATTCCTAGATTTAATTTTAATAAACTATCTTTGGATGATGGAGACGGTGACAAGTCTCAAGAAGGGCTAAATAAAGCAAGCAAAGGTGGCCTTATCTATGGAGACTATCTACAGGTCAGTGCAATTAAGGGCCCTTCCACACAGCCCTATATCCCAGAATATCAAGGCAGAAAATCCCACATCATCTGAGTGTGGACTCAGATAACCCATTTCAAAGCAGATAATATGGGATTTTCTGCCCTGATATTCTGGAATATAGGGCTGTGTGGAAGTGCTCTAAAAATAACAGAATAATATATTGATTGCAATGAGCAAGACTCATCATTATTCTAACCTTCTTCACTGTACATGTACTTACATATCCTTCCATCAATAATACAGAGAGTAAAATAATAAATGTAATAATAATAATAGAGTAAAATAATGGAAATGCAATAATAACAGTATTAATAGAGTAAAATAATAAATGTTATAATAATAGAGTAAAATAATGAATGCAATAACAATAAAGTAAAATAATAAATGTAATAATAAGCCATTAGACAAATGCCATCAAAGCTAGAATTAAAAGTCAATGAGAGATCCCAAATGTAGACTTTGAAAGGAAGCAGATGAAACAATAGATCACATCCTCAGCTGATGCAACAAGATTGCACAGACAGACTACAAGCAGAAGCACAACACCGTTGCTCAGATGATCCATTGAAACTTGTGCCACAAAAACCATCTGCCTGTGACAAAGAATTGATGGGATCACAAGCTGGAAAAAGTTAAAGAAAACGAACACACCGAACTCCTTTGGGACTTCCGGATTCAGACAGACAGAGTTTTGGAGCATAATACCCCTGACCTCACAATCGTGTTAAAAAACAAAGTATGAATCGTCAATGTCGCAATCCCAGGTGACAGCAGGATTGCAGAGAAACAGCTGAAAAAGCTGACACAATTTGAGGATTTAAAGATCGAATTGCAAAGACTCTGGCACAAGCCAGTCAAGGTGGTCCCAGTGGTGATCGGCAAACTGGATGCAGAGCCAAAAGACCTTGGTCTGCACACAATCGGCGCTGACAAAATTACCATCTCCCAGCTGCAGAAGGCCACTTTACTGGGATCTGCACAGATTATTAGCCAATGCACCACACACTCCTGGACACTTGGGAAGTGTCTGACGTATGATCCAATACAACAGCCAGCAGAGTGATCTTGTCTGCTGTGGACTCATTTTGTTGTGTTTCAAATGATAATAATAATAATAATAAATAGAGTAAAATAAATGTAATAAAAATAATGTTAATAACAGAGTAAAATAATAAATAATCTTGACTTGAGTATAAGCTGAGGGGAGTTTTTTCAGCCTAAAAAAGGAGCTGAAAAACTAGGCTTATACTCGAGTATATACAGTAATTTTGGAGACAAGGACCAACCAGATAGACTGAAATACAGGTGATCTACAGTTGAGGGAGGAGGTCATGTGTTAGAGTGGACTGTCCAAAAACACATGACTAAAGGTTTAATACACAATAGATGTCATAGAGTGGATTTAAGTCTTCCTCATATGAGTGTTTATTTATATCACTCTATAATGTTCAGGGAACATTTCTATAGTGTCTTATTACAGAAGTGTGGCTTAAATACCCCAAAGGCACCAGATCTTGCCTGATCTTGGAAGCAAAGCAGGTTCAGCTCTGAATAGCGCTTGGCTTGGAGACCATAAATGAACAAAGGGCGCTATTGAGTATTCCTCAGCTAAGAAACCCCTATGACATTCACGATGTTGTGACAAGTCATTATATGACTTGAAAGCACATAAACATACAATAACTTCACTACCTATGTATTTCTACATATCTAAAACATTCCTGAACATTACATAGAGACATGGATGCTTTTGTTGATTGTTTAATAAAGAAGTGATGATCAATGAACTAAAGATGGTTCTTGCTGGACTTACACATACTGCTTCAGGGTCACGTCTTCTTTCTTTCTTTTAAAGCTGGACAAAATATTAAGTGCACAAGTGCTTCAGAGTGAAAAGAAGGGAAACAAAATCCATGATGAGCATCTGTTTATTGTAACCCATCAAGGTATTGTTGTTATGATTGTTTTTGTTGTTATGAGGATAACGGTGGTTGTGGTGGTGGTGGTGATTATAATAAAGCTTTATTTATATCCTGCGGCCTGTTCCCAAAGGGACTCAGAGGAATCTTCTGGAATAAAAAAAAATCCTGATATCTCAAACACCATTAGAATGAAAGAAAACTTCTTTCTGGGGTAGTTATAGAATACACAATGCTATAGCAGTTTGGGTTTAACATATTAATAACAACAACAACAACAACGGTGGACTACAAGTGTCAAACATAAAATAAACAATACATAAACATATAGACCAGGGCTGTCCAACTTCTACCGGACCTTGGGCCGGAATTCCGGTCACTGATCACCTGGGGGGCCAAGCCCCCGGCTCTGCCCCTCCCCACCCCCCACCCATGCCCTCCCCTAGCACCGCCCCTCCCACCCCTGGCTCCGCCCTCCCTGCACCCAGCCCGCCCCCTCCCTGCACCCAACGCCGCCCCTCCCCCTCGGCCCGCCCCTAATTACTTGGTGCATTATTAATTATAAAATAAATTGCAAAGGCACCTTCCCCCACCCTCATGTTGCTGTGTTTCAGATTTAAACATGTTTTCATAGAATCATAGAGTTGGAAGAGACCTCATGGGCCATCCAGTCCAACCCCTGCCAAGAAGCAGGAAAATCGCATTCAAACATCCCTGACAGATGGCAATTCAGCCTCTGTTTAAAAGCCTCCAAATAAGATGCCTCCACCACAGTCCTGGGCAGAGAGTTCCACTGCTTTGTATTGCTTCCCCCCTTTTAATTATATTTAATTATATTTTTAACATCAATTAAAATACAATTATACAGTAATAATAATAAGATAAAAGAATAAAAGAGAGGAAGGAAGGAAGATGGATGGAGGGAGGGAATAAATGAGAGAGGGATAAAAATACAATTAAATAACATAATATTTGAACTGGATTATCCAAATCCACACTGCCATATAATCTGGTTTAAAGCAAATAACATGGGATTTTATTCAGCTGTGTGGATATGGCCTCAGATAACCCAGGCCCTTCCACACAGCCATATATCCCTGAATATTAAGGCAGAAAATCACACAATATATGCTTTGAACTGGATTATCCAAATCCACACTGCCATATAATCTGGTTTAAAGCAGATAACATGGGATTTTATTCAGCTGTGTGGATATGGCCTCAGATAACCCAGGCCCTTCCACACAGCCATATATCCCTGAATATTAAGGCAGAAAATCACACAATATATGCTTTGAACTGGATTATCCAAATCCACACTGCCATATAATCTGGTTTTAAAGCAGATAACATGGGATTTTATTCAGCTGTGTGGATATGGCCTCAGATAACCCAGGCCCTTCCACACAGCCATATATCCCTGAATATTAAGGCAGAAAATCCCACAATATCTGCTTTGAACTGGATTATATAAATCCACAGTGCCATATAATCTGGTTTAAAGCAGATAACATGGGATTTTATTCAGCTGTGTGGATATATCCTCAGATAACCCAGGGCCCTTCCACACAGCCATATATCCCAGAAGCATTATTCTCTCCTGGTGTTTCTAGGGTGAAACGTGGGTGAAACATCAGGAGAGAATGCTTCTGGGACATGGCTAGGCAGCCCAGGAAACTCACAGCCACCCATTATTAAAGAAAGAAAGTTATTATTATTATTACACTAACATAATAAAATATTATAATAATTATAATATTATGTGTGTTTAATAATAATAATAATAATAATGGGTGTCACTTCCAATTCTATAGTTGCATCTAGAGAAGGGGTATGTAAGATACTTTTTCCCTTGATGGATGTGCCTCTACCAATTAATGAGATTGAAATAATCAAAAAATGGCTGCTACCATTCTCTCAGAGGTTGCGTTTAGATATTCACCTGTAATTCAAATGTCTTCTTGAAAATATTCAAGCTTAAGTAGTTGTCCCATGGAAATGCTTTTGGGTAGGAGTCTGGAATATAAATCGAAGCCACTGTGTCAATTGATAGGCCTATTTTTGCCCTTGATAAGTTGATGTCAGCTTCTTGAGTGTATCGCAAAGCAAGGATTTTTAAAGCTAGTTGATGTCAAAAGGTAGTTAACACTTTTCTTGCTTTGGATATTCCTGAGTCATCAATAGAAACATTAGCTGGGTACAAATTATAAGATGTCGTTTAAAGGTAGTGTTTTGAAGCAGCAGGGTATCTGGGTTTGATTTCTGAATGAAGTGCGTGCTTTATGGTTTGGTAAAAGTATTCAAACTGTTGAAGGATGTTAACTATTTAGTTCCTTATCCAGGGTAAAACTTATGTGTTGATAATTTAGAAAAAACTCTTTCACCATCTTGTGTGGAGAAGACTATGTGTATTCTTTATATTTCATTATCAAGCAAACAAGGTGACACTTTTATACAACAATTTCATAATAAATTAGATTGTTAATCTTTGAAAGTTAACTTATTAACACTATAGCCAAAAGGGAACATAACCACTACTGTCTTTTGTCTGCAGCCTATGAACTATGGTTCACGCAGATATTATGGGAACTTGATTCTGTCCGAGTGATATTTCAAAATGGTCACGTAAGTAGGAAATGAATATATTTAATTTCAAAGTCCACTTTGTTTCTTTTTATTAGATAAACATTGAATATTTCAAATACACTTTTAGATTTCATGCTATACAATATATCATTTAGATGTTTTTGTACTTTCTAGAAAATTATTGGATATTTTTTACCTGAGAGGAAATCCCATTGCACTCAGTTCAGCTTAAGTTTTTGTTGATGTAGATTTGATTGCACTTTTAGACTGAAAATCAGACTTATTAGGCAAGTCCTACAGACATCTTGGAAATGGTATTTTCAGGATTGCAAGTTCTCAAATCCTTTAGTCACCAGAACTCCAAGCAAGCATGATCTAATGACATGATAGTGGTCTCATCGTTCTGTTGTCCCACCTCACCATTCCCTCTCAAAAAGGGTCCTTGTTCTGTATCCACAGCAGTTCTAGAGCAAAATAAGAAGGATTATTTGGCTAGATGTAGCCATAGTCGATGTAAGGCAGTTCTACATAGCTATTTAAACCAAATTAGGATGTGGAGTAAAGATAACTGGCTTGCTACAGAGCACCTACACAAACACCCTAGGAATCAGTTCCAGGCTGGGACAATGGCCACAAATATTCTCTGGTTGTAGATTGACCTGAATCCAAGAATATATTTTTCCTTGCCTCATCCAGCAGGATGTTGATGGATAGCAGCATGCCCGATCAGAATGAATGCTAGATCAAGACAAGGCATGGCAACAAAGAGATAGAAAGTGGGCAAGGCTATGGGAATGCTGTGGTTTCCTCTGGGAGCAATGGTCCTTGTTTACCTTCTGGCGAGATTTGTTTCTGGGTTTACCTCTGTCCTGACCAGCACTCTGTATTTCTCTGCCTTGAGTCTACCTCTGAATGGGATATACATTAATCAGCTGCAGTAGATTTTATGGCTTATTCGGAATTTCCAGTGAGTTTTTTTCTGGCTAGATACGTGCTGCAGCATGCATTGAGCATCTACACCCGAATCTGTGTGGAAGCCTCACTCACACTCAGGCCTATTTTTTCCTATTCTCTGTCCCTCCCTGTAATGATTTTAAAAGGCCAGTTTTAAAATCATCCATGACTGGCCTGACTGTGCTACTCCATGAACTAGTCAACTTAATGGGATAATTGCATAGTCAGGTATAGACCTACGTTGTGACAAATATTTTGTTGTCAGTTGTGTTGGGATAATCATTTGTTTTTTCCTTCAGGTGAGAGATGAGAGAAACATGCTTAAGGTCATTGCTCGTATTCACAGAATTTCAATTATTTTTAAATTACTCGTGGAACAATTTTCTATTCTGGAAACTATGACAGCCCTAGACTTTTTTGACTTCAGGTAAATAACACATTATCTTGTGTAGTGATGCACAAGTAAACGAAACCCTAAAAGTGGAGTAAAAGGAAGCTTGCCATATGTTAAATTATATCTCATTGCTCCGAACGTTAGATTAGATAGTTTAGATTTGTAAGACTAACGTGTGCACTGACAGGTGAAAAATGGGAAAAATCCGAGTTTGGAAAATTTACCTTTAAGAACACATACATCACAATTTTTATCACTGCTGTAAATCACATAGCAAAGACTAGGATTTTAATCCTGTGTATACTTACTTGAAGAGTAAGCACCATATAATTTAGTGAGAGTTATTTCTGAGTTAACATAAAATAGTTCAGGCGGTTGGAAGGCTCACCTAGCCATCTATAGAGTTAGAACCATTAAAATCTGTGGCCCAATGTAGTAATACCAAAAGCTCTAACTCTAAATAGAAAAAATAAGTACCAAAACAATAATTCTAATTCTATATTTGATTTACCAAATGTAAATAAATAAATACTGGGGATTTTGGAGCAGTGTGCAATCTGTTCAAACAAATGAATTTTAAAAAATCACAGTGAAAACAAATACACCCAATGACTAGTATTTATTGCTCAAAATACTTGGATATTATATATTATCAGAAAATTTATTGGCTACAGAAATGATTTTCTCACAAGTGAACATACGAAGCTAGTGGGCCCCTTCACACTATATAATTGCGGTGCTATAATTCCATTTTTAACTGTCATTATCTATCTTGTGGAATCCTGGATTTTAGAATTTAGGAATAATGATTTAGGATTGATTATCTGCTTGAAAGACCTAGTTCTTCAACCAAACTATCAACTTTAGGATTTCATAAGATAGTCCCGTAAGATGGCCCCATGGCAGTTAAAGTGGAACAATAATGCTATAGTTGTGGAGCATTTGAAAGTATTACATATTACAATGTTTGTTCATTTTAATAATATTCTGTTTTCTCCCTTGTTGTCAAAGAGACTATCTGAGTCCCGCATCAGGATTTCAGAGTTTACAGTTCCGATTATTAGAAAATAAGATTGGTGTTCCTCAAAGCCTCAGAGTGCCATACAACAGAAGACACTACAGGGATAACTTCAAGGAAAAGGAAAATGAATTGTTGCTTAAATCCGAACAAGAGCCGACTCTACTACAGCTAGTGGAAGTATGGGACTTCATGTCTGCTGACTCTTGGCTTGCTCTAAGCAGTTCCAGTAGCTAATAATTTACCTCCAACTGTAATTGATATTGAGGATGCAAGGATGAGCAATTTAGCTGACTGCTGCCAATTAATCATTATGTTAATGATGGCTGGACCCTAATCCCTACTGGAGCCTCCATTATTTAACTAATGTTAAAAATGATCTCCTTGCTTGCTAAGTCTATTTAGTTATCTGCAGTTAATGGAATAATGGATAATATTTTAGTATTTTTTAAAAGACATTTATCAAGAAATTAATTACTCCCTATATTGAGGTAATGAGTTCTTCAGAAAGTGGCAGAAAGGATATGTGGTCTGATGGGCACTGACCTTGAGTTTTGGAGTTGTAGTTCACCTACATCCAGAGAGCACTGTGAACTCAAACAATGATGGATCTGGACCAAACTTGGCACGGATACTCGATATGCCCTAGTGTGAACACTGGTGGAGTTTGGGGGGGAATAGACCAAGGCAGAATAGAGGGGTATCATTACTTTCTTGGATCTAGACACAATACTCCTAATTATGCAGGCCAAAATCTCATTGTCTTTTTTGCTGCCAGTGCCACATGATATTGTTGACTGCAATACTCATCATCCCAGGCCACCATTGCCAATAGGAAAGGATGGTCTAAGTTCAACAACTACATGATCTTCACCCCTTTGACAAGAGCAATGCTGTATGTTTGTCTTGAACTTCATAATGACTGGCTTAAACCCTTACCTCCTGCCAATCTCTACTTTTTACAAATTGCCAGATGATAGTCAACTATAAATGTAATGTTATTGGACTATTCTTTAGGGCATGTTTTGCCTTAAGCCTTTCTTAAGATTGCATTTCTAGTTCATACAATTGTTTATCAAATTCGTTATCAATAATCCATAATATGTAACCTATATCATAAATCAATCCATTTTGTTTTTATAAGGCATGGTTGGAAAGAACACCGGGACTTGAACCAGAAGGATTTAATTTCTGGGGGAAATTTGAAGCAAATGTACTCAAGGGATTAGAAGAGGAATTTGCAATGGTGCAGGTACATTTTAGGGATATGTCATGGATAGTTTTAGTATTCACTCCTTAATTCAGCCATCCATTTATAAGGCAAGGTGGCCACTTATGAGAGAAGTTAGGTTCCATCCACTGATCCATTTTTATAAGTCATTTCCCATGCGTGTTCATGTTGTGGTAAGATGTGTTTATACTAGAAAATGCAACATCTCTTTTATGTCTATGAGAGAGGGGGGGGGAGGGAAGGAAAGATAGAAGGAAGAAGGAAAGAAAGAAAGAAAGAAAGAGGTGGTATGGTTAGAAAACTACCCAAACTGCTATAAGCTAGTTTACATTTCACTCACCATATAAGGGTTCTTCTTATTATATCATAGATTGTCAAATGGACATTTTTGTAGTTGACTATATGCATGGATCTGTGTGAGGCTGATGTCAGCAAAACATTTTGAATTACGAATTATCAATTAATTGACTATTATATTTATATTCTCCCAAAGAGAGAAGGCAACACAAAGTAGTGCAAGAATCTACTATAAAATACTGTCTTTGGTAGACTATAAATATAATAGCCAATTAATTGTTTATATATAGAACACGTAAATCACTCCTTGTAAGCTGGTAAGCTTGGAAATCATTAGCTGCTTTAGGTATATTGCAACATATATCCTCTCCATTGGTGCCCGCTTGTCATGGGGGAGAGGCTTGCGTACCCTAATGAAGTTGTGAGCTATGCTGGTGGTGGCATAATTGCCACCAGTAGGGCCTCCCATGCTAGACAGGTCACAACCGAAGGGTCTGACAAAGAGCGTCAATGGGCAGGATGGGCTCTCTAGCCTTTTGGCAACCATCCCAAGAGAAGGAAAACTCTAAATTCAAACCAGGGCAGATGGTGCTCGTCTAACCCTGTAAGGTCAACCATCTAAGAGAAGGTAACTCTAATCAAACCTACGATCTGAGGACTTTGCTGCCACCATCCAAGCTTGCTAGATCCCGGCAGACGAACCTTTGGTTTAAAGGGCAAGGCCAGTTCTGTGCACACTGTGCTTCACCAGAAAAATCCATTGCACAGGTTCGAAGGATACATCCAACTTCCTTATTCAACTGACTAAGTCATCAACACGCTTGTAGAAAGCGTGGGATGAGTCCTTCCTGAATCTTCGTTCACAAAGAAAAGCCAAGATATTGCAACAAATCTAAAAATAATTAATCATGTCCTTGAGAAAAAGTAACAGAGAAACATTAGCTTTCATAAACTATAGCCTAATTCACCAGAGTTCTGTCTCATTTATCAAATTATCATATACAAGTTGTGTGATAATACCATAGCCTAACACTATTGTTGTTATGTGTTTTCAAGCCAACACAATTGTACACAAAACCTATCATAGATGTTTGTTCTTGGCAAAATTTATCGAAAGCAGGTTGCCATTCCATTCCTCTGAGGCGGAGGAAGGGAGTTGCAAATTTACTGGAGGACTCATCCAAGTTCATCTATTGAGTTTTCACAAATGAGCAAAGGTCTGAATCCTACTCCTCAGAATCCCAGTAGACAACCTTGGCTTTATAAACCTAACATAGTTAACCATAATTTCCACATATATTGAGATTAAGAGTTTTTATTCTACTCAGGACCTTTTTTTTTCTTTGAAGTAAATTTTAGATCTTAGGAAAGACTGAAATTACAGACCATGTATAAAAACAATGGCCAGGGAAAGCCTGTAATACTTTTCATCTACTAGGATAATTTTCAATCACGTGACTAGAATGAAAGAGGCTAGGATTAAGGTTATCATGTGTTAAGCAGAAAATGTTGCTGATAAAATTTAAGTTTTACATTTTAGAAGAATGATGGGTGGGAAAATATTCTTTATATGAGTAATAAGCAAAAAATGTGAAGTTTTGGTAATTCTTGACATAATAATTAGTGTGATTGATAGGCCAAAGACGACTCAGAGGAAAAAGAAGACCAATTGGCAGAACTTCAAAAACAGAAAGAAGTCCTCATTTCACTGTTTGATGAAAAAAGGCATGAACATCTTCTTAGTAAAGGTAAGTAGATATATTATGTGCAGATGTCAGTTGTCGGGTACCAGTAGCCACATAAAATTGAACTGTTATACAATTAATATAATTGTACATTATTTAATAGGTACTAAATTTTACAGGTGAAAGAAGGTTGTCCTACAAAGCAATGAAAGGAGCTTTAATGATCTACTTCTACAGGTATGTACAAATGTATTTGTCCCCTTAAGTGTGTCTACTAATAGTCTTATTTCAATCTCTCAAGAAGAGGGACTGTGTTTGCTTACTCAAGTCATAATCGGAAGACATAATTAAAGACATTTTAGAATAACATGTTTGCTGTATTCCTTTTACAATGAATTTTGCTTTTCTCTCATTCCTTTTGTCCTTTTCAATGAAAATATTCTACCATAGAAATCCCTACCTTCTTTAAATATGACATTTAATCCAAAAAAACCCCTACATACCATTATTGTTGAGTTGAATGTTTCAGTTTTTATTTCATTTAGTAACTGTTGGAAATCAGCCTGTGTTTGTGTTCCAGGATCATGGTGCTTCTGATGTGGGAAATTATGTGGGAAACGATGTGGGGAACGATTGCATTAAGGTGCAAGATAGAGATGGTTTAGTCAATGATTTTCATACAGAGAATGACAGAGAGACACCAGTTCAAAGGGCTGTTTCTCATGAGAATGTTCCTGCAGGGCATAGGGAAGATGACTCTGTGAGCTCTCAAAATTTGGGGTTTGAAAACAATCTGACACCTGGAAAATTTAATGACCAGCCAAATAGCAGCCCAGGGACAGGCGGCTGGAGTTCACCCAGGATCGGAAATTAGCTCAAGAATTATGTTGCTCCTCCAGACTTCGAGAGATAAGGGCCAAGGGTGATAGAAATCAGTTTCTGAGTGTTGGGACATAAGGTTTGCCTCAAGGGCAAACTTGTTAGATCAAGCATCGTTTTAGAAACCTATGTCTTGTTCCATGGAAGATTCCTGTTAAGACTTTTTAGTCTGTCTGGTGTTGACTGCTGAAATCTGGATACTGTCTTACATCTTGCTGACTCCTGTTTTGGATTAAATCTGCCTTTGGGTTGTCTTTGTAAACTCATTGGACATTGCTTTGGATTACTTGCCTTTTGCTGAACTGTTTACCTTTTTGAAACTTCTCTATTTTCTTAAAAGCATTTATTTTAACTGGCTATTTTGCTAAGCTTCAATAAAAAAGGGTTGTTTCCTGCTCAATGTGTGGTGTGATTTAAGTCATGGGGCTTTTCCTGTCCTGGAGTGCAACAGTATCTACACACACTCACAGAGCACAAAGTAGACTTCATATTAATGACTGGGGCATCAATGTGAATAGAGTTACCTCTTTGGATACTGATAAAATGCCCAAAATATTCACAAATATTTGGAAAATCATTCAAAAACATGTTTTTCCAAGATTTCTGGTAAGAAAAAGCCTGGATTGTTGAGAATCTTTGCAGAACTTACTCTGTGCAAAATTCACAAAATCTCATTTGCTGTGCAGAAAATGCTGTTTTCTATGCAAATGGCACATTGTAATGCACTTCAAAAACAGCACTTTCTCAGAGCAGGAAGGCAATTGCTACAACTACTCATTGTACCCACATGTTGGATATAAATATGCTGGAACTTGATCCAATGAATCTATTTTCAGGAGCAAATCTTGTAAAACAAATCCACACCTAAGTAAAAAAAAACCTAATATTTTCATATACGACATAATAGGGGCCCCCAGTGGTGCAGCAGGTTAAACCACTGAGCTGCTGAACTTGCTGACTGAAATGTCAGCACTTTGAATCTGGGGAGCGGGGTGAGCTCCCGCTGTTAGCCCCAGCTTCTGCCAACCTAGCATTTCAAAAACATACAAAGGCCTTCGCATAGTAACTGCAGCACTTTATTTGGAACAGACTGTTTAAACGATGGACAGCTTCTGCCATTGATTGATTATTTGAATGTGCAATGTATAGATAGAATTTTAAATGAACTGGATAGCTAATGTTTTAATGCTGATGTTTTAATTTTGTTATATTAGTGTTTTATATTGTGTATTGTTGCCGGCATCTAATTGTGCCTTGTAAGCCGCCCTGAGTTCCCCCTCCGGGGGGGTGGGGTTGAGAAGGGCAGGTTAGAAATATAGTAAATAAAATAATAAATAAATAAATGAGAGTAGATCAATAAGTAGATCAGCGGGAAGGTAATGGCGCTCCATGTAATCATGCCAGCCACATGACCTTGGAGGCGTCTACAAACAATGCCGGCTCTTTGACTTAGAAATGGAGATTAGCACCACCCCCCAGAGTCAGACACAACTAGTCTTAATGTCAAGGGGAAACCTTTACCGTTACCTACGTAGTAGTATTATAAATTAGGAGGATTTAAATAAGCTCTCTTTCCTTCTCTCTCCTTTTTAAAGAGAGGAACCTCGCTTTCAAGTTCCTTTTCAGCTTCTCACCAACCTAATGGATATTGATGTGCTGATGACTAAATGGAGATGTAAGTTTTTTTCCCATGTATTTCCTTGCCTGCTATTAGGTTATTTCACATTAATTCCAACTTAGAGTGAGACTACTATAGGGGTTTTTGACAAGATTTATTCAGACGGGGTTTGCCTTTTTTAAAAGCTGAGTTAGTGTGATTTGTCTAAAATTATGCCGTTCTAATTCAATACTAAGACTACAATAACATATTGGGTCTTCCCTGTGGTGTAACTAACATAATCTTATAACTCGCAATGTTACTTAAACTGTTATGAAAGCATCCTTTCACAGTTGATAGAGCTATAATGAAAAAATGTACAAAGGAAAATTAATAAAGGCATGGCTAATTGGTAGCTCCTGCAAAACAGGATGCTTAGATAAGTGTTAACTCTGTACAGTCACCTATGGGGTGAGCTCTGACAGATTTCCATAGGGATTTGTTCTGGTCACATTTGATGGGTCCAAAATCAGTACTGTTTAAGTTAATGGACGCAAGCTGCACTTTGTCTACAGTGATCCAAGTATATTACTGATGATCATACCCAGTGAATATACATTAGAGATTTATATCTATGTTAAGGTGACCAGACCTTTGATCTCTAAGTAAGCGTGTACTTGTGCCTCTCTTTCTAAAGACTCCGTTTTACATCTCAATATGGAAAATGAACAAAACTGGCATATTAGTGAGGGACTACCTTGCACAATGAAGGCATTTATATCTTTGGCATTCAGTTCAAACTTTGTGTCAACCATAAAGTCATGCACCTAGTTAAGCCATTAAACTTATCCTGTGGCCCCCATCTGCTAAACTGATATAATAAAATAATAATAATACACTTTATTTATATTCCGCTCTTCTCACCCCGAGTGGATTACAGGTACACATACTTAGCAGACAATCCCTGCTGTTTTCCACAATACACAACATATAGACGAACAGAGGCAAACTCTGGTCACCAGGGGGAGCTGATGGTAACAATTAAGATCATCTTGAGGAGGCCCTGCTCTCAGTCCTGCCTCCGTTGCAGGTGCGTCTGGTGGGTACGAGAGACAGGGCCTTCTCAATTGTGGCCCCTTGGCTGTGGAACTCCCTTCCCAGTGACCTTAGAGCAGCTCCCTCCCTCCTGGCGTTCAGAAGGAAAGTGAAAACCAGGCTCTGGGCCCAAACCTTTGGAGATCAATCTATAGTGCAATAATAGCCTTGAAATATGTTCAATTGATCTTTGAAACGCCCCCAGATTTTGACTGAGGATGGCGCGATTTTAACAGTGAATGAAATGTTTTATATGTTTTAATGTGCATTTTAATTTTAATTTTTTAACTTAAGTGTATTGTGTAACTGTTTGTTGACCAAAGCTATTGAATAGTTGCCATAGACATAATAGCCCTGTTCCTATTTAAAGCAACACAGTTAAGAACTGAATATTTAGAGTCGATTGGTGTAAACTGTAGGAGTGATGCATTGGAACCTTTTCAACAACTTGTCTATTTTAACTTACGTTGTACTGTATGTGTATGTGTTTGTCAAATGCTTTGGATATGGCCAATAGGCTAATCAATAAAACTTGGGAATAGTTGCCCTATGTAAAGCCGCCTTGATTCCCCTTCAAATTAGAGAAAGGCGGGATACAAATAGAGTAAATAAATAATAAAATAAATGAATAAAGATCTGTGAGCCAGAGGTCCAACATTTCAAAAGGGTTAGCTAGCAATCCTTTGCAGTTTTGTATACCTATGCAAATTCTGGGAATGTATCCCCTAGAGCAGTGTTTCCCAACCAGTGTGCCAAGGCACACTAGTGTGCCGTGAGCGATCATCAGGTGTGCCGTGGGAAATTGGAACCTCCAGGAGGGGAGGGGGAGAGTCTAGTGTGTTGAAGTATAAAAACCCTAAGAAACCTACCTCGATAAAGACACAAAATTACAAACACCCCCCTCCCCACCCGTTGTCTACTTGGTCTCTCCCTCTCCATACATTGGGAAGGCCAGCCTCCCTTTCCCCAAGTAGAGACTTCCTTTTGCCTCCTGGGGTTCTGTGTGGGAAGTTTGGCCTAGTTCTATCATTGGTGGGGTTCAGAATGCTATTTGATTGTAGGGGAACTATAAATCCCAGCAACTACAACTCCCAAATGTCAAGGTCTATTTCCCTTGAATTCCATCTGCATTGATATTTGGGCATATTGAGTATTCATGCCAAGTTTGGTCCTGATCCAACATTGTTTGAGTCCACAGTGCTCTCTGGATATAGGTGAACTACAACTCAAAAACTCAAGGTCAATGCCCACCAAACTCTTATAGCATTTTCTCTTGGTTTTGGGAGTTCTGTGGGAAGTTTGTGTCTTTCTGCCATTCCTGCCAGGATATCTATGTTGAGTTCATCGAAACAGGCCCAGGTTTCACTCTGAGTGTATAAATACATTTTAAAAACATATTAACTATATGTATTACTGTGTTAGAGTGTCATTTTGTGTCATTTTGGTTGGTGGGGTGCCCCAGGATTTTGCAAATGTAAAAAGTGTGCCGCGGCTCAAAAAAAGGTTGGGAAACACTGCCCTAGAGCAGTGATTTCCAACTTTTTTTGAGCCGCGGCACATTTTTTACATTTACAAAATCCTGGGGCACACCACCAACCAAAATGACACAAAATGACACTCCAACACAGTAACTTGGGGACTGCCTGTATGTTTTCAGGACCCCACTTGTTCGTAACTTGGGGACTGCCTGTATGTTTTCAGAACCCCTCTTCTTTGTAACTTTGGGACTGCCTGTATGTTTTGGAGGCCACTTTGTGTTCCCTCAGAGCACCTCCTCCTCCTCCTGCTTCCAGCTCCGAGGCCAGGAGAGCGGGCCTAGGCGGGGCCCTGTTTCTTTTCCTCCCTTTCCATGCCTGCCTTCCTTCCTGAGGAGAAGGGGACAGAGCGAGAGAGAGGGAAGATGGCGGGGCCAGGTGCTGACGGGATGCGGCAGAGGGAGCTGACGGGGCGGCAAGGCTGAGCAGACAAAGAGGAGGCCGCGCTGAGGGAAAGAGAAGAAGGAAGGAAGAAAGGGCGGGCGGCAGACTCCCAGAGGCCTGGGCAGAGGAGGAGGAGGAGGAGGAGGGTGAGCGCAGCGAAACGGTGTCACTGCTGCTGCCCGTGCCTCCCCCGCCAGAGCCTCCCAGCTCGCTCGCCCCGCTGAGTCCAGGCTGGAGACGGCCGGGGTGCGGGGAAGTGCAGGCCCTGTGGCCGGAGGAGGAGGCAGGAGGAGGCAGGGGCAGCGGCAGGGCCATGCCGTGGCTGAGCGGGGGGCGCCGGAGGAGAAGGCAGCAGCAGCAGCCCCAGGCTCAGCCCCAGCCACAGCAGAAGCAGCCCCAGGCTGGCATGGGATAGGTGGGCAGTGGGCAGGTTCCAATTTCCCATGGCACACCTGATGATCGCTCACAGCACACTAGTGTGCTGTGGCACACCAGTTGGGAAAACCCGGCCTAGAGTTACAGTGGTTATACTTTACCGGTATATTATTATTTTAAAACACACTTGTGCAATGATATTGATAAAGTATTGTCAAGGAATTGAGGTTGATTAAGTTTTAAGGTAGGACAACTTTTATATGTCATGGATTTAACCATTAACTTTCAATTATTTGTCTGTATGCTTAGATAATCATGTATGTATGGTGCACAGAATGATTGGCAGCAAGGCTGGGACAGGAGGGTCATCAGGATATCACTATTTACGCTCAACTGTGAGGTAAGTTGATTCTGTAAAGGCAAGTGAAATATGTTTCTATGACAGGGGTGGGCAATTATTTTTTCCAAGGGGCCACATGAGAGCCAAAAAATATTATGGAGGGCCGCATCTAAAGGCGGAACTACATGCTAATCTACATTATTTATTTATTTATTCACTTACTATATTTACTATATATTACACATCATTAATATTAACATATTAATATATCAAGAAATATTCATATATTATTAGTATTAATATCATAATTATTATATTATAGTATATATATAGACATTATAATATATTGACATTATAATATTATTTATTATATTATTATTATAAAATTATTATACAATAATAATAAAAACCACTAAAATAAAATAATGCTTCCTTGTTGTCCCCTTCTCTGGAGAGTTTTATGCAGAGGCTTGATGGCCATCAGTCGGGGGTGCTTTGATTGTGTATCCTTGGGGGTTGGGCTGGATGGCCCTGGGGTCCCTTCCCTCTCGATGACTTGCTGTTCCCACCTTTCTAAAAATCTCCTGACAGCGAGCCTTTGAGATTTGTGATGGAAAAGGAAGAGATCAAACCCCGGGCAAGGCAAGCGGCGAGCGAGCCTGCCTGCCAGGGCCCTTAGGAGGGCCGGATAGAATCGGCCAAAGGGCTGCATCCGGCCCCCGGGGCGTAGTTTGCCCACCCCTGCTCTATGATGATTATTAACATAGTCACCATAGACTATGTAAAGAGTGGATCTTAAACAGCATAAGCAATTGCTGTCTGCAAATGTTTTTAAACTGCCATTCCAGTCAATCACCGTTACCTATTCCGGTCAGGATTCATAAAAAGCATAATCCAGAAGCATGCTTTGTAGGGAATTTAATTCAATTTTGTAATTATCCTTTATAAATAACAAGACACATGCACATATCATAAAAGGGTGACAATATAAACAATAACATTAAGAAAAGAAGCATTTTTAATGCCAGACTAACTAAGTGACTTCCAGGTAAGTTGCACTATAGTTATCATAACAGTGGCACTCGTCCACTATATTTGCAGGATAAGTTGGAAAGGAATGATTTGCACATTAGGGGTGGATATCTCCGGACGTCATACTTTGATATCTGTTAATTTTTCATATTTAAAATTATTTTGACCCTATGTCGACCTTTGGCGTTCAACCCGGAAGTGACATTTCAAAATCGATGCCCGTGATCGTCATTTCTGTAAAGGGCACGTTTTTAGGTCGTTATTTCCACCCTTGCTTCTGAGGTGGCGGGACGGCTTGCATCCACACCTCCCTTCCTTTCCCTGCCACCTCAGAGGCATCCCGGGTTAAATATAACCCGCGATGTCTCCGAGCTTGCGGGGGGGGGGGGGGAAGGGGGGAGGGAAGAGGGGAGGGCTTGCCCTCCATTCTTCCCTCCCAGCTGGCGTAACGAATAATAACAAAAATTTGTTATTAATTATGTTTTAATTACGAAATTTACTTAAAATTTTTCGGAATAAATTCTATAATTACCCAGCAACGGAAATCCCCCCCTCCGAGTTTAGAATCAATTTTTTAATGGATCAACCACCCCTATCCATATCTATTTAACATTTGGCTGCCTTTGGATGGTAATGGGTCTCTCAACCCATCTTATTGAAAAATGAAGATGACTAGGAAAGCTATAGTGATAACAGATTTCAAAGAGTAAGAAGGTGAATATGAGTTTAGCTTATCTATGAGTTTTTTTTCAAAACAATACAATTAAGTCCATACAGTAAAAATAACCTGGAGCAGGTTTGGGAGCAGTGGTGATGAATCAATAACATAGTAAAGGAAGATACAACAAAAGGCCATTGATATGAATCTGTATTTATAGCACCATTTTTTTTCTGTTCATAATAGCATCTCACTCCATTTTTTTTAACCAGATGAACTTTTGTCTTCCTGCTTATTTTCAAGCGGTACAGTGCTTGAGCTACTGAATTAGTCTATAGTTTTCACCTAGTTTTACATTTCTGGAGGTTACATCTTTTCTTTTGAAGGTATAGCAGTCTTGGTAGAGGAGCTGTGGCCTTGCGAATGTACACAATCTCTCATGTACATGAACTTCCATCAGACCTATTTACATCTCAACCCTTAGCTTTCTTGGCTCATAAAATAGATGAGGACTAGCAAAGTTGGTAATGGCAGTAGTGAAAACCTCTTTATAGCAAGACAACATTTTTGGGAAACATACTAGAGCATTTATGGGAAATGTAGTTGCTTGCTTCCAATGACTCCTGGATGTGTTGGATTGTCTAGATTGATTTCAATTTGACTTCAGGTTTGGTTATGGGGCGAAGCCAGCTTTAGTTGACAGAGTACTTTGTTGCTCTGGGTTCTGCAAGACTTCTTGGTGGCTTTCAATATTATTGAGCAGGGTATTTCTCTAGGCTCCATCAGTAGGCCATGACTTTGACACTGAACATTGCTTTTCATTGGAGCCATGAGTTAGTTGGGCTAGAGTATTCAGTGCATTAACTTTTTGAGTTATTCATCACATCTGCAAATACACATGAAACCAGAAAATATTGACTGTATTTTCCCTTTAATGCCATTCTTTTTCCTTTCCAGTGACAGATACAAAGTCTTTGTCGATTTGTTCAATCTATCGACATATTTGGTGCCAAGACACTGGATCCCAAAGCTGAACCCAACTGTTCATAAATTCCTTTATACAGCAGAATATTGTGACAGTTCCTACTTCAGCAGCGATGATTCAGATTAAAACCTTTCTTTGGATAAATAGCTAAAATAAGCATCAGGCTTTGATATTATTCCTTATATACACTGTTAGATAATATATGTTTATGCACAAATGCACTATAGAAACTAAAGCAGGGCCGGGCAACTGAAAAGAAGTGTGGAGGACAATTTCATCCTTGTGCCATCCTTCTTTGGAGAGCACTTTTACATAAAGTCAGCTGAAATTTGAGCTGAGATTGGAAATCTTGTTTATTTCAAACATTTTTATTTAATTTATTGCAAAAGAAGGCAGAGAGGAAACTGGGTTATTCCTGATCCCTACAAACCTACTCCTGATAATATTTTGGAGGGGGTCCCTCTAAAAGAGGTTAGCAACTACACATAGGTTGTGAGCAGCACTTTCCCCACTTTTGCTTTGAGACATAACTGTATTCAAGATGGACCATTAGGAAGAAAAAAATATCAATGTGTGAACCTATTTTCCATTTATTTGAAAGTTTAAATAATGGTTACCTAATGAATTGTTTGAAATGTTGCTGTTTAAATTGCTTTATCTGATTCTTGGCCTATGGCACAGTTTCGATTGTTTATTTTTTTTAACAATAAAGGCACAAATTTGGTTCCATGTTGATCCTGTATATAAATTACACCTAGAGAAACCTTATGCAAGAACACAGTATAAAAATAAAATATTAGAAACAAAGTAAAATTCCATATGTGGTATCTGAGGAAATAAAATGACTGATTTTTTAAAATAAAAAACAACAGCAATTTCCTTATAGGTCAAAATAAGTAGCGACACCACTTAGTTTTCCATATTGTGTAGAGATTGTTATGTCATTGAGAATTAATGAAGTACGAATGAAGGAGTGTGACAGCTCCCCCTGGTGGCCAGATGTTAAATTGCCTCTGTCTGTCTTGTGTGTTTGCGTGTCTAAATGTAATGTGTACACTGTAATCCGCCCTGAGTCCCCTGTGGGGTGAGAAGGGCGGAATATAAATGAAGTAAATAAATAATTAAATAATATTATTTGAGGACAACTGGAGACCTGAAAATATTTCATTTCGCTTAAACTCAATTGTTCCTTATAATTCTAATTAACAGTTTCAGCTCCTCTTCCAACATGGAAAGTTGTGGAGTTATTACTAGTGTGTATGACCCTGGTTCCCTTTACAAGTGGGTGACACATAGAGAATCAACACAAGGTAGTAGCTTGAGTGTTACACTATGCTCGTGAAGACCAGAGTTTGAAACCAGGCTTGGGTATGAAAACCCACTGAGTGATCCTAGGCAAATCTCAGCCCCAGAAAACCCTGTGATAAATCTTGAAGGCACGCAACAAGTTCATACATGCTACCCAGGTCACTAAAAAAAAGACCCTCCAAATTTGATCAAGAACCAAGGCAACCCATTTAAAACATTAAATGGCTTGTGTTCTTTTATAGGCAGGTTTCCTCCCTCAATTTTCCACTTAAATTTGGTATCAAAGTTTGCAAAAACCAAATCCCCACCCAAGGAATATTAGAATGGGTCATATATGGATACGATGGAACACTCACTCAATGTGTGTCTTCTTCGATTACAACTGACCCAAAATATTTAGTGTTGAACAAATGCATGGACTTTTTTTTATTGGACAAGAAAATTAAGAAACAGATTAGATATTTTTCTTCATTTTCCTTTATTATAAAAATTAAAAACTACTTGCCTAGAGTATATAAAATATATCTTTACAATTTAGCTGATATGAATATTTAGAAATATTTCAAACAAAACTGATCATTGACCTATCAAATGTCACTATATAACTATTTGAGGAAACATTTCAAAATGCTTTTCATTTGTGTATGAAATGCTACTCACTATACATTTGTGGAGAAAAAACAGCATCACCGGTAATTTCGATTACAAACAGGATAAAGGTTAGTTTGACTAAAGCTGACAACTTTGGATGCAGAAGACTAGAATTACTCTGTAGATAATTTTACCAGACAGAAATAATACCAGGTTCCAGTACAGCACAAACACTCAGGAAAAAGAATTGAAAGAACATGCCTGCTGAGAGGGTCCCTTTGCACAAGACCTGGCCATTTCCTCATGTTGCTGTCAGTGAGCCATGACCCATGGATAGACACTGCAGACACTGATATATCCAGCCTTCCCCTCCATATCTTCTAGGAGAAGCCTATAGAGCAGTGATTCTCAACGTATGGGTCCCCAGATGTTTTGGCCTTCAACTCTCAGAAATTCCAAGAGCTGGTTAAATGGCTGGGATTTCTGGGAGTTGTAGGCCAAAACATCTGGGGACCCATACATTGAGAACCACTGCTATAGAGTGTATGCTGATGGTGGAGCACCATGCCATTCTCCTGCAGCGATGGAGTAGCCCTAAGAGGAAATGGGGTCCATTGTGCTCCCCTGACACTAGTAAGGTGCCAATTCCTATTTAAGAAGCTGAAATCACACTTTGTGTAGCCCTAAGAAAAGCAGGGGTGTGTGCCCTAAACAACCAAGTTCTTCACTGCCATATAATGCAGTTCAAACTGCATTATACAGCAGTGTAGAATCAGCCTGTGATTTTTATTTGCAAAATGTTCTGCAGCCTTTCCTTGTGTTTTCACTTCATAAGGAATACAGAATCTAGCTCAGGCATGGGCAGACTTAAGCCCTCCAGGTGTTTTGGACTCCAACTCCCACAAGTCCAAAACAACATGAGGGCCAAAATCTGCACAAGTCTGATCTAGTTGGTCATTATCTCCCTTTTATATACAAGATACTAAGACGCACAGTATATTTTGTCTCAAGGGAAGAACATATTGGACTTAGTGCTTCATCACACTGGAGCAGTGATTTTCAACCAGTGTGCCGCGGAACACTAGTGTGCCGTGAGAGATCATCAGGTGTGCCGTGGGAAATTATTTTAGAACTTCATTCATATATAAAATATAAGGCACATCTGTCCCTTTAAGAAATGGAGACATAGCACTCTCGTGACGGCACCTACTCTGCTGTGCTTGGTGTGTAATGAGAAGCTGCCCAATAGCGCCATGGTGCAAGCTTAAACCAGGCCCGGATGACCCATAAGGCCACACAAGGTCATGGCCTATGGGTGTAGGCCTAGGGGGTGCCAGATCAAGGACCAATTTTTTTCCAGACAAAACCGCAACGTGCGGCATGATGACTCTCCTTCTATCTCAATCTCTCGGGGAGGGCGGGGGAGAGCGCTGCGCGGGGGGGGGGAGGAGGGAATGGCGCCCTCGCCCCCTTGTCTAGGAAGGAGGGTGCGGGGAGTAGGAGGCGGAGGGAAGCCCCCGGGGCCGCTTCCTCCTCCTCACCGTGCCCTCCTTTGAGTCAAGGAGGAGGAGGAAGGGAAGCCCCGCCCCGTAGCCGCTTCCGGGCATGCACGGCAAGAGGGAGGTTGCGAGCGCTGTGGCCTCTGCCTCTTCCGCCATGTTCCTGGGTGCCGCAGTGGCCCTGGGGCTTCCCTTCCTTCCTCCTCCTCCTCCGAAGAGAACAGGAGGCTGCGATGGGAAGCCATGCATGGCAGGGCCACAGTTGTGGCACTCGGAAGAGGAAGAGGTGGAGGGAAGCCCCATTCCTATGGCTGCTTCCGGGCATGCACGGCAGGAGGGAGGTTGCGAGCACTGCGGCCTCTGCCTCCTCCGCTATGTTCCTGGGTGCCACAGTGGCCCTGAGGCTTCCCTTCCTTCCTCCTTTTCCTCCGAAGAGGAAGGTAGGGAAGCCCCGGGGCCGCTACGGCACCCAGGAACATGGCGGATTAGGCTGCAGTGCTCGCGACCTCCCTCCTGCTGCACATGCGTGGCAGTGGCCACAGGACGGAGCTTCCCTTCCTCCCCGGGGGCGGCGTTCTGAAATATGGCCTAGGGTGCCAAAAGCCCTTAATCCGGGCCTGGATTAAACACCATCTCCAAACGAAATGCCCTTCTGTTCAAAACAAGCCGAAGAGGAGGAAGAGGCGGAGGGAAGCCCCACCCCCTTGGCCGCTTCCGGGCATGCACGGCAGCGGCCACGTGGGTGGGGCTTCTCTTCCTCCCCAGGGGCGGGGTTCCAAAATATGGCCCAGGGCGCCAAAAGTCCTTAATCCGGGCCTGGCTTAAACACCATCTCCAAACGAAACGCCCTTCCGTTCAAAACAAGCCGACGGACTGTTTTGTATGCTTACGTACAAACAACAAGAAACAGGCAAATTCTTTGAGAAAAACCACAAAGGTAAACGAGAGAGCCCTCAAAGCTAGCTACCTTGCCGCTGATCTCATAGCTAAATTTAAAAAGTCCCACACTGTGACAAAAACATTAATACTGCCAGCTTGTAAAGCCATTGTTAACTATATGTATTACTGTGTTAGAGTGTCATTTTGTTTCATTTTGGTTGGTGGTGTGCCCCAGGATTTTGTAAATGTGCCGCGGCTCAAAAAAGGTTGAAAATCACTGTACTAGAGCATGGATCCACTTTAAATCATGTGGTTGCAGAAACTCCTGTAGAATTCTGGGGTTTGTAGTTAAGGGAGGCCCAGTACCTGTCCGACTGAGCAGTTTAAAGGCCACTCACTAAACTACAAACCCCAGAATTCTGAAGGGCAAAATATATTAAATTGGATCCATGCTCTAGTTTGAAGAGCTCCAAATCCCATTGTAATGCTGATCAGATTAGATCCATTGACTCCAGTGGATTTAGCACAACTATGGACTCACCATTCAACACTTGACTGAATGTGTCTACTCAAGCAGGGGCTATTCTACAGGATGCCTGCCAATATGTGATCAATTCTGGTATCTAGCTCCCTGCATAGTGTGCCAAACATTTACTAAAAACATTTTGATAAGCGGAATAGGCAGAGATCCCCAAATTCCATACCAGGACTGGCAATATAAAACTCTCCTTCTATTAAATTAATGGTTGTGGTACAATTTGTGGGCCTACTGCAGTCATCTAGTTCACCATCAGTAAATACCCATGGAACTGGCTGGAAGGGAATACTTTTTCTATGTTCTGAGATTTGTTGTAATGTTAATGCCCAGAAATATTGTACCCCCTTGAAAATAATTTGTTTTCATATTTTGTGCATTAGGATTGCCACAGATGCTTTATGCAAAGCAGCAATTTCATAGAAATGCAGCAGAAACTTCGTCAGCAATACCTAGAAAAATAAAAGACAAATTTTGATTACTAAAGATATCTATCTTGTGCACTTTGCAAAGAAAACAATTATGTAAAATATTATTTAATTCTTTACTTCCATACACAAAACAATTCCTGCCACCTTTCATTTTAGATGCCCAATATACCCAATAGAGGTATCAAGAGATTTTGCAAATTTAGAAGCCCCAATTGGGACTCTACTCTTCTGTATTAGCTATCTATGACAATTAGTTTCAGAAGAATAATGATACGTTCATCAATGTACATATCTAAAATATATCTAGGCAGACATGCATGACAGTCTTTATTATGACTTTATCACATCAGAACTTCCCTTCTGCAGAAGGTTGGCTTTCAGGTATTTTATTACTCAGTAGAGCTAACAATGGACTTAGAATCATAGAGTTGGAAGGAACCTCATGGGCCATCCAGTCCAACTCCCTACCAAGCAGGAAAAACACATTCAAAGTACCCCCGATAGATGGCCATCCAGTCTCTGTTTAAAAGCCTCCAAATAAGGAGCCTCCACCACACTCTGGGGCAGAGAGTTCCACTACCGAACAGCTCTCATAGTTAGGAAGTTCTTCCTAACATACAGGTGGAATCTCTTTTCCTGTAGTGTGAAGCCATTGTTCGGCGTCCTAGTCTCCAGTGCAGCAACAAACAAACTTGCTCCCTCCTCCCTATGACTTCCCCTCACATATTTGTATATGGCCATCATGTCACCTCTCAGCCTTTTCTGCTGCAGGGTAAACATGCTTAGCTCTTTAAGCCACTCTGCATAGGGCTTGTTCTCCAAACCCTTGATCATTTTAGTCACCCTCCTTGGGATACACTCCAGCTTGTCAACATCTCCCTTTCAATTGTGGTGCACAGAATTGGATACAGTATTTCAGGTGTGGTCTGACCAAGGTACCGGGAACGTGGCGCAGCTGGCTAAGTGTCAGCTGCATAAGATCTCTCTGACCAGTAGGTCATGAGTTCGAGGCCTGCCCGGGTCGAGGTGGGTGCTCGACCTTTCAGTGTAGCCTGCTGTCGACCTTTGCAGCCCGAAAGACAGTTGCATCTGTCAAGTAGGAGATAAAGGTACCACATTAAGTGGGGAGGCAAATTTTGACTGAATTATGAGGCCATTAAAGAACTCCAGGAACGCTGAGGAATGCGGAAGGAACAAGGGATACTGGGAACGCTGAGAGATGAGGGGTGCGTCAACTTCCCCTGGTGGCCAGAGTTTGCCTCTGTTCGTCTATATGTGTTGTATGTGGAAACGGCAGGGATTGTCTGCTAAGTATGTGTACCTGTAATCCGCTCTGAGTCCCCTTCGGGGTGAGAAGAGAGGAATATAAATAAAGTAAATAAATAATAAATAAGGTAGAATAGAGGGGAAGAGCATGACTTCCCTGGATATTCTCCTATTTATGCAGACCAAAGTCCCATTGGCCTTTTTTTGCTGCTGCATGACATTTTTGGCTCATGTTTAACTTGTTTTCCGTGAGGACTCCAAGATCTTTTTCACATGAACTGCTGTTGAGCCAGGCATCCCCCATTCTGTATCTTTGTTAAAGAGGTCCATAAAATAGGAACATCTGTGTCAGTATCTGGAGGATCATCTGCATGAGTATATAAGCCACAAAGTATTCGGCTTAACTTACCACAGACATTGGAACCTATTTTAATATGAACATAGCCATTTATCCCCCAGTCTGATCCCCAGGAGTTCCTTACAATCCAGAAAGGAATGATACCTGTAAAATGACTTTGATTAGTGGGTTTAAAAAAAAATCACAGAGACTTGTTCTATTAGTCAGACACAAAAAAACAGGACCTCATAAAATATAGAACAGAACACTGTACAGGATTTGGTAAAGAAACTATTTGTTTTACATAAACAGGTACGAATGCTTTAAGAGCAGTGTGTTAAAATGTCAGGGTATCAACAATGCAATATTATGGTTATAAAACTAGGGAAATAAATGGAATTTTAATTTGATTCCATACACTACAAGTGCAAACTATGCAGCCCTCCAAATCTTCCATACCAGGCAGTGCAACGAAACGATAAAGGCCACATAGTCCCTACCTCTGTACTACACAATGACAGCAGTATTTCTATTCATTTTATGCACATATAACCCAGTGAGAGATTAGTATAAGGAACTCTCATTGAGTATAAGAAACTCCCATTAAGAGCAACTTAGGGCAGTAATAGCCCACTACTGAGTTAAAAACCTGTTGTCACCTACTATAAGCTGACCCCACTGAATGCAGCAGCTGAGAATGGACAAGACAGTGTAATCTGTGTTGGACTAGAACTTCAGCGATCCAGGTTCAAATCTATACTCTGCCATGAAACTCAATGGATGATGTTGGCTTAATCATTTTGTCTGTTTGAGGAACGTTACAGGTATCTTGTTATAAGGATAAGATGCTGACACTAAAGCGATGGAAGAACCACATAAGCTGCCTTTATCTTACTAGAGGTAAGGAAGGATATAAATGTTTTATGTAAATAATGCACAATTGCTTTGTTGTTGCTATTTATTCATTCAGTGACTAGTACCATGTGTTTATATGATCGTTTTGTTGTTGTTTATTCGTTCAGTAGCTTCCGACTCTTTGTGACCTCATGGACCAGTCCACACCAGAGCTCCCTGTCAGCCATCTCTCCCCCCATCTCCTTCAAGGTCAAGCCAGTCCCTTCAAGGATACCATCCATTCATCGTGCCCTTGGTCGGCCCCTCTTCCTTTTTCCTTCCATTTTCCCCAGCATCATTATCTTCTACAAGCTATCGTGTCTTCTCATTATGTGGCCAAAGTATTTCATCTTTGCCTTTAATATCCTTCCTTCCAGTGAGCAATCGGGCTTTATTTTCTGGAGTATGGACTGGTTTAATCTTCTTGCGGTCCAAGGCACTCTCAAAATTTTCCTCCAACATCACAGTTCAAATGTGTCTATCTTCCTTCGCTCAGCCTTCCTTATGGCCCAGCTCTTGCATCCATAGGTTACTATAGGAGATGCCACTGCTTTAACTATGCGGATCTTCGTGGCCAGCATGATGTTTCTACTCCTATTTTATCGAGATTGGTCACTGCTCTCTTCCCAAGAAGTAAATGTCTCCTCCACAATTGCTGAATGCATCATTTACTATTAAAGTATGTGTGCTTAGTACCTAAAGCAGATTTCAGTCTCTGAACCACATAGCTAAAATGGGCATTTTTTGTGTCTTGATGAGCCCTCTTACTTGACAATTAAATATGCAGCATGGTAAACAATAAAAAACTAGAAAGTCTCATCATTTGCTTTCTTCTTGTTTTGTGCCTTCAAGTCATTTCAAACTCATGGCAATCCTGAGGTGAATCTAGCATTGGGGTTTCTGGGGTTAAAAGTGTGTGATATGCCCAAGGTTTCCATGACTGAGAGCCCTTCCACACAGCCCTATATCCCAGAATGTCAAGGCAGAAAATTCCATATTATCTGAGTGTGGACTCAAATAACCCAATTTAAAGCAGATATTGATATTCTGGGATATAGGGCGGTGTGGAAGTGGTCTAAGTAAAAAATAAAACCCTGGTCTCTAGGGAAGTAGTCCAACATTCAATCCATTACATCACATTGTTTAAGTTCTGCATACATGGATAAAAGTAATTCCAATTGTAATCAAAGGATATTTATTTCTAAATAACTCTGATTGGATGGAGTTGTCTTGAGACAGATATAGAAAAAATATTTAATTGTGTAACCAACACATTGACATTTACCTGTTGTATCATAACCTGTAATTATAACAGCATGATTTGATTCTCCACTATAACAATGATACTGTATGATACCACCAAGGTAATCTTGCCAGCTTGCTGCATCTACAATTACTGCCAAAGGACCCCATTCAAGCAGCATTTTTTTCATTGTGTTTTCCTGGCCACTGAAAAATAGAGAAATAATCCCCCATGTTAAGTAGTCAAGCTAGTATCAAAGTAGTTGGCAATAAACAAATATTTAACAGCTGTTGAGGGAGTTGGATTACTGTGCATTGTCCGGGCTGTATGGCCATGTTCCAGAAGCATTCCCTCCTGATGTTTCACCCACATCTATGGCAGGCATCCTCAAGAAGTCGTGAGACCTGTGAAACATCAGGAGAGAATGCTTTTAGAACATGGCCATAAAGCCTGGAAAACTCTCAGAAGCCCAGTGGTTCAGCCATGAAAGCCTTCAACGACATATTGAGAGGGTTTTTTGGCCTTTCAAGATGAAGCAGTTGTCCTACCCCTGGCAAAAGATAGATAAACTGGAGTCAGTGGGCAGAAATGCTGCCCTTAAATCGCAAACACAAGAAACCATTTGTACTACTAAAATATAGTGGATAAAGCTGATTACAGTGTTCCCTTGCTACTTCATGGTATTTTCATTGTTTTGTGGGGTTTTGCCGCTGCCGCTCTCCAAGGTGCTTTCCCTCCTCCGTCCTCCCTCCCTCCCTCCAGCCTTGAAGGGCCTTTCCTTCCTTTCCTTCACTTTATTTTGTGGTGTTCCAGCCTAGTGGTCATAGACAGACACCGGGGGTTCCAGCTGCCCCCCGGGGGTTCCAGCTGCCCAGGGTCAGAATGGGGATGATGGGTGGCCAGATGGGTAAGAGACTGCAGAAGAAGATTTAGCCTGGGATGATGGATGGTTACTTAGATATGGGCCTGAGAATGGGGATAATGATGACTCCATGGAAGTTAGTTCTGAATTCGACAGTGAGAGGCCCAGCGACCTTGATTCTCACGAGAACTTCTCCACTCCCTTGCCGGGCGAGCATTCCGAGGATAGGGAGGATCGAGTTTCCCAGCATGATAGCAATGCACCTGGGGCTGTTAATGAGGAGTAATTTGACAGGAGGGCCAACATCCGATCCTCCCGGAGAGATTGGAGTTTGAGAAAGGGGGTGCGTTGGTCACACAGAAAATAGATTCTTTTATTAGACCGGGCTTGGAGGGTTTTCACCAGACCTGAAGCTACGTTCAGCTTGGAAGGACTCATGCTCAAAACTCTAAGTTCACGTTTGACCGCAGGAGCGGTTTGCCTTGTTAACGTATCTTGTTCCTTGGGATTTAAGTCATCCTGACTTGCCAGCTACAGAACTTTATTGGACTATCCTTGTATTTATTCAAGTTGCCTTGCATCTTTCTACTTTTGGACTATTACTTATTCTAAATAAACATACATTTATTGCATCTGCCTGGTGTGTGTGATCTAGGGGGGGGGGGCTGTCCGCGATCTGAAGTGCAACAATTTTAAGTTTATAAAGACTTAACATAGTGTATAACTACTAAAATAATGTATAAATATGAAAATAAACAGAGTGTCCCTACATCGTGGTTTTTCACTTATTGTGGGAGGTCCTGGAAAGTAACCCCAGCAATAAGTGAGGGAACACTCTATTTGGAAAACATTAGTTGCTCAAATAAATCTGGAAATAAGAATATAATACACTCATTGGTGCATGTGTGTGTGAAGTACAGCAAAAAATCATTTCAGTGCCATGAAGCTTTCAGTAAGTGCATTTTTCTGGGATTCTGTTGATTACTTACTAATTATTATTAGTTACTAATAACATGGCATTCAAAAAACTGGCAATTTAAATTAGCAATAAGATTTTCAAAAAAATAAGATTCTCATTTATGATGGTACTTTTTCATGTTTTATTGGTATACATGAAATCAAACAGATGGAGGAGTTGCCTCCAAGCTATTTCCAACCTTTGTGGACCCGCACCCCAATCCATCATATCTGTGCATGAGCAACTTTTAATCTAGTAAATACTTTAAAGGCATCACATCATGTCTAATCTTAGGTACTAAGTAGGGTAAGCCCTGTTTAATACCTGGATGGAAATCAACCAAGGGATGCCAGGGAATGAAGGTTGCAAATAATAATAATAAGAAGAATAATAAGAATAATAATACTTTTATTTATAACCTGCCCTACCTCCCTGAGGGGATCCATTGCCATTTCCAACAAGTAACAAAATGGTAAACATTCAATGCCAAAAACAGATGAACAACCAATCAAATCAAAAACAATAAACAACACAATCTTAATAGAAGCCTCTAAACTAAACCATCCTATTTCAGAGGAAGGACCTGGTAAAACTATCTATGAGAATTCCTTGCCTAAGAAAATTCTATGAAAAATTCACAGGTCAACATAAGGCAACTTGGCTCACACAGAGTTAAAATAGCTGCAATAAGGTCACTACTTGTACAAGTTGTACTCAATGTCATTATTTGCTCTGGTCACATGGGACAAACAGTGTACACATTGCAAGGGAAACACAAATAGTACTGTCTCCTTTTTACGGGCAACAAGTACATCACATATCTGGCGTCTTATGTATCACATCTACTTGAAAAATATGGTATTTCCTGTATGTGGTTCTCCATCAACAATCAATTCTGTCCCGGAATCAATAATGGCAATGTTTTGCATTTAAAATGGAAAGCAGAGCAATGGATGCATTTAATGCATTTACTACTACTACTACTACTACTACTACTACTACTACTATTTTGTGCATTGCTCTTACTGGAACATATAAAATTTTCCTGTATTCTTAAGACAGATCTTGGAAGCAAGGCGCTATCAGTCCTGGTTAACACTTGGGATGAGAGACTGTCAACAAATACTAGGTGCTACGTCTCATGAGAATGAGGAAGTAGTAAAATGTCTCCGAGTATTCCTTGCATGAGAAAAACCGATGAAAGGCATGAGATCGCCATAAATCTATGAGGAACATGAAGATAAAGGCACACATAAAATCATGTCCGGGGGGTAAAAAAAATCTCAAATTTAAGATCTGGGAAAAGATGGACTGGGACAGAAGTCAGAGTGCTGCCAAATACATTTGGAGTTTTCAGATGCAATGTGTTGACGAAGGCTTTCATGGCCAGAATCACTGGGTTGCTGCAGTCCAATTTTTAGATGGGGTTATTTCTTTAGGAGTACTTATTATTATTATGTTGTTTTGTGTACAGGTAGCCCCGAGTTACAAACATCCAACTTACAATTTTTGTGTGTGTCAGGAGCAACTTGAGAAACTGCAAGTCACTTCTGGTGTGAGAGAATTGGCTGTCTGCAAGGACTTTGCCCAGGGGATGCCCGGATGTTTTACTCGCGTCCTGGATTTGAACCATCAACCTTTTGGTCAGCAGTCCTGCCAGCACAAGGGTTTAAACCCATTGCGCTACCGGGGCCTCCAACTTACAAATGACTCATAGTTGAGAACAGGGGTGAGACAACAGGAAGTGAGAGAAATCTGCCCCCAGGAATGAAAATTCACTCCTGAAAGAGTAATCATCGGGAAAAGGTGTCCCAGCTGAAGCTTTAAGTGTTTGTAGCTTGGCTTACAATATATAATTTATTTATGTATATATGTATTTACTTCTGCATGTCTTCACCAATCCTAGGACTCAAGGTAGCTTACAAAAATTGAAACAGATGCAGTTGAGAAAACACACGATATAAAAGTTATCTACATCTGCTTACAGAAGCACAAAATGGAGGGTGCTAGATTAGCTTCTCTAAAAGATGTAGACCCACAGAGTGAGGCCAACAAATGAGTATTAGTTATTACCTGAGACCATAGCCAGCGTAATCTTTGATTGAGATTCCAAAATCTGCACGACTGAAATAATGGCACAATCCTGTTTCAGCTTTAAAACGATATTCTGAATCTCTCACTAATTTCACAGCTGTCTATAAGCAGAAAATTAAATCAATGGCAAATGTGCTCATGCTTACGAACATTGCTTTTGAGATGGTGGGGTCTATAGTAGCAAATTCGTGTAATACTGCACTCAAATCAGTGGGGAACTTCTTTGTCCTAATCTTATCTTCTATGGATAAAAAGGGATCAAGCTGGGCAGAAGAGGTCATCATGGCTTTACACTGGAACTTAGATGGTCACTGTTTTGGATAACAATGCCCATAGTATTCCAGTCATGTTGGCTGGGGAAATTCTGCAGGTGATCATCTAAAGATCATCCAACCTTTTCAAACTCTGCCCTGGATTCTGATGCTAATATGGATGTTGTAAGGGAAAGAAGTACTGTTATAGTAGTCCAGTTGTTGCCTTGTCTGTGACCATCGCTAGGATATTTCTCTATCTACTGTTGGAGATATTAAAAACTAGACAGATTTCTGGCCTACCATATATGCGTACTCATATATACATTCTGGGCAGTCTTTGGGGTCAAAATTATGGATTTTGGGGTTTGTCAGGAGCAATTAGAGAAACTGCAAATCACTTCTGGTGTGAGAGAATTGGCCGTCTGCAAGGACATTGCCCAGGGGATGCCAGGATGTTTTGATGTTTTACTATCCTTGTGAGAGACTGCATGGGGAGCTGGAGCTGACAGAGGGAGCTCACCCGCACTCTCCCAGGATTCGAACCTCTGACCTGTTGGTCTTCAGGTCCTGCCAGCACAAGGGTTTAACTCATTGCACCACCAGGGGCGTCTGGATTTTGGTAGGATCCATAGTGAAGTTGAGGGTCATTCTGTCCTCCAAGTATTCACAAAGATCAGAAGTAAAGCCGCAGCATGGAGAATAAAGGGGATAAATACTTCTTTTAGCTTCTCTCAGGATGGACTCAAGACCCTTCTACACCATCATATAAAATCTACTTCCAACTAAATAATATGGAAGTGCAGATTAATATAATCCAGTGGATTATCTGATTTGATAATCTGGATTATATGGCAGAGTAGAAGTGGCCTCAGTGTTGCCTTTCACCACTTTACTTAGGCCCCTTCTACACTGCCATATAATCCAGATTATCTGCTTTGAACTGTATTATATGAGTCTACCAGATAATCCAGTTCAAAGTGGATAATCTGGATTTTATAGGGGTGTGTAGAAGGAGCTTTAGAGAAGGGGATAGTTCTTTGATAAAGAGTTCAGGTACAATATTTACATTGACTCCGGCTTTTTGGGTTGATTTAAGTAAAATTTCTAGATTTATAGAAATCAAACGGGGCAATGTTTTTTAAAATCATTCCAACATATTTCTGCTCTATATAAAATAGACATTTGTTAACAGAGATAGTCGATTTGTAAGAAAAGAATACCTGATTCATCCACCCCAGAGCACCAAGCGGGGACCCCCCTCGGCATCCGGCATTAACGTACGAACAGTCAATGACCTGTTGTACGCTGAGTTCTTCCAGAACATTCCTTTTGATTGCATTGACAGATTCTATTATACCAACAGCACTGAAAGCCCAACAACCACCGCACTAGAATGAAAACAAACAAATAAAAAAACACCCAAGCAAAGCTAAAACAAACCCAATACAAAATAAGTAGTAATCATCACCAGTTGTACATACATTCCGGTTCTATGTACTCCACATTCCTAAATATTTTCATCGTTCTGCACAGCTATGTTCATATAATACACCTCAATCTTTCCAAAAAGTGATGTTCTGTATATTTTCAGTTACAGTGGGCATAGGGTTACAGCCTGTGTTGGATGGGGTTACACTCCCCCTGAAGACGCAAATTCGCAGTTTGGGAGTGATCCTGGATTCATCGCTGAGCCTGGAACCCCAGGTCTCGGCGGTGGCCAGGGGACCTTTTGCACAGTTAAGACTCGTGCGCCAGCTGCGCCTGTACCTTGGGAAGTCTGATCTGGCTACGGTTGTCCACGCTCTGGTCACATCCCGAATAGATTACTGCAACGCACTCTACGTGGGGCTGCCTTTGAAGACAGTTCGGAAATTACAACTAGTCCAACGGGCAGCAGCCAGATTACTAACCGCAGCTACACACAGGGAGCATACCACTCCCCTGTGGTGTCAGCTCCACTGGCTGCCTGTCCACTTCCGGGCTCAATTCAAAGTGCTGGTTTTGACCTTTAAAGCTCTATACCAGGGGTGCTCACACTTTTTCAGCATAGGAGCTACTGATTAAAAAACCAAGTCCCAAAGATCACCTGCCCAGAAATGTAAAACGTATAACTATTTTCTTATTTATTTATTTATTTATATTTATTATTCATTTTTATGTACCGCTCCTTCCAGCAGGCTCGGGGCAGTTTACATAAAATGAAGTTAGAAAACATCAACATTTCAATTTAATAACAACAATATAAAACAGAGCATAAAAATACATCCAACCACCCCATTTCTCCCACACTGCCATATTACCACACATATTATCAGCCAGAAAGTAAGAAGAGAGGCTTTCGAACTGCAAGGCCATTTAATACTCAGCAAGGTAAACAAAGGGGCATGCAAAAATACATCCAACCACCCCATTTCTCCCACATTTCCATATTCCTCAACATATATTTCTCAAGGAACAAAGCAAGCAGAGAGGCTTTGGAGCTAAAAGGCCATTTTAAACATTAAAAATAAACAAAGAGACATGCCACAGAACAATCAAGCACCCACCCCAAAGTAAAAAGACCGACCTTTGAGATGCGGTAAGGAAATGACCCCAAAGCGTCCTTCTTCTCCTCCGTCGTTGCTCCTATTTCCACGCCGCCAGCATGCGTGCCACGTCCAAGAGCTCACGAGAAGTCCGAGGGGCAGAATGGGCGCTTCTGCGCATTCGCGCGGGGCCAGCCATGCATCGTGTCATCCAGGCCCGCCCCTTTTGGTCTCCTACGACTCAGAGTGGCTGGAGAAGGATGGAGGAAGGAGGAGGAATCCAAAAGAGGGGGCCCATTCTGCCTCTTGGACTCTGGAGCTTTTGGAGGCGGCGCGCAAGCAGGGAGCGGGGAGGAGCAACGACGGAGGACTTATTTGCAGCGTGCAGGGGCATGTGAAGAGGACCAACAGCAAAAAACCTGGTCAGGGGCCTGAAGATCACCAGGATGAGGCCCGAAGATCACCCAGGTGATCCCGATCACCATTCTGAGCACCCCTGCTCTATACAGTTCTGGCCCAGCTCACTTGTCCGAACGCATCTGCCGCTACGTCCCACCTCGTAACTTAAGATCTTCTAGGGAGGCCCTGCTCTCGCTCCCGCCAACTTCGCAAATGCGGTTGGTGGGGACGAGAGAGAGGGCCTTCTCGGTGGTGGCTCCCCGTCTGTGGAACGCGCTTCCTAGCGACATATGTTCAACTCCATCCCTCCTGGCATTCAGGAAAAAAGTGAAATCCTGGCTGTGGGACCAAGCGTTTGTACACTAGCACAAGGCAGGACTTTGAACTGGATTTTAATGGCAAGTTGGTGGATATGGCTCAATACTCTTTTTATGGACGGAACACTGTATTTAACTTAAATGAATGTATATAATGTGTTAATGTTAATTGTATTTTAATGTATTTTAATGCTGAATGTTTTTTGGGATTTTATATTGTATTTTACTGTGTTTGTTAGGCCGCTCTGAGCCCCCCCTCGGGGGTTAAGAGCGGGGTAAAAATGCTGGAAATAAATAAATAAATGTCAAATACTGCTGGATTTTTAATCTAGAGTCTGTAGAGATCATTCTATGAGCTGCAAGTTATAGAGAAACCTGCCTACATAAACTTCAGGAACAAGAGATGAAAAATGTGGCTTATTAAACCACTGCTGTCAAGCTACTGTGAAATACTCTTGTACTAAAAAGACTCATTTTATCATCTCAAGGTTGCCCCGTGTTTGAACAAAGTCCAAGTACTGAGAAAGAATAAAATATAGAATTCACTGGGTATGTGCGGTTCATAACAAAATGGTTCTAAACAGGCCGTAGCCAGGATTTTTGGTTCGGGGCTGAGACCTGGTGGAAGAGGTTTGCTCTACCCTAGCAAACCTTTTGTATTGTTATCCCAATAACCCCAGTAATGTGGGATATAATGAGCATGGTGATCAGATCATGATATGAATAAACATAACAGTTTAAATAATGTACCAGTAAGGCCTTTTCGCGGACCACCCTGAGAATTTCGGGGGGCTGAAGCCCCCTTAGCCCCCCCCCCTGGCTACATGCCTGGTTCTAAAGTATTTACAAAACTAGGGTGCGCTGGTGCTTCGTTTCTAAAGCAGTTCTAAAGTTTCGGTGGTGTAAATTTCGGAACTCTAACGAGAATAACTAAATTTTATTGCTATGTCATTACTGTAAATTATGCATGCGCATCAAAGAAATCATTACTGTCAGCGGGGAAACTTCAGGGGATCCCCTCTCCCTCATTTTTGAGCTATGATGAAAGTTGCTACAGTAGCAGAACACATTTACCACTGTTATCTCACCAAATCTGACTTATCCACATATTTTTGGAGATTTTTAAAAAGTTTATAATAAACATTTTTTTTAAATTGGGGTTTTTATGTTATAGTAAAAAGGGGGGAACATCTCTGAGTGTAGGAAAGTAGGAAAATGGGGGGGGGAGGAAGAAAGAGAAAAAAGGGGGAGCAATAGGCAGTAAAAGATGGGGAGAATAGGATTAGGATTGGGTAAAAGAGTGGTTTGAGGGGAAGGGAATTTCATATGACTTCCAATCATCTTCCCGTCGGGTATATCTTTTTCTTTCGTCTATCTTTGTATTCTCCCGTTCCATGGCAAGCTCCTTGATGTAATCACCCTTAAGAGCACTAATTGATTAATATTTTCTTGTATCTATTGACCATTTCAGGTTTTCTTACGTTATGAAATTCTTTATAGGTGTCCAGTCTGTTTTTGACATATTCAGATTCTGCCATATGCTTAAATGTTGGGTTAATTTGTCCATGTTCATGATATCTAGGATATCATTTTTGTAAGAAAAGAAAAAAAAACCCCACAAGAGCTATCTTCTTGAATTTTATATACAATGCACAAGATAACCACAGCATCAATTCCTGGAAATTTCAGAAAGATTCACACATCTACAGATTTTTGGGGATTTAAAAAAATCTAGGCTAGGGATGCCCACACTTTTTCAGCACGCGAGCTACTTATAATAAAACCAAGTCAGAAAGATCTACCTACCTCCTCAAGCCTGGAGAGGGGGAGGGTGGGGCGGGGCTTGGCACGGCCTGGCTCCGCCCCCCTTTGGCTTCAGCTCTACCAGCAGCTTCTCCAGGCTTGAGGATGGCAGTGCCAAGCCAGCCTTGTGCTAGCTATGCCACCACTGGCTTGGCATTGCCATCCTCAAGCCTGGAGAAGCTGCTGGGAGTGCCGAAGCTGGGAGAGGGGGCGGGGCTTGGCGCGGCCTGGCTCCGCCCCCATCTGAGAAGCGCCCCATCCGGCTGGGATCGACCTCCTTCGGTCCTGGGATTGACTGGTCGATCGCAATCGACTTCCTGGGCAGCCCTGATCTAGGCCAAAACAATTTATCCCCCCCAATTTTTCCCCTTGAATGTTTGCCTTTATGATACACAACCACAGAATTTCAACTTAGCACAGATTTATATGACTACTTACTTTAGTCCTCTATGCAGATTCAATAATTTTATTTATTATGAGACTAACTCTAAATGGCTGCCTGGTTGCCCCCCATATTGCCTTTCTTATGGCAACAGGCAAAGGAAAGATTTTTTTTAAGCACTTTATGTTTTTTTGGCTTTGCCAAAGTTGCTTGATACTTGCTTACTTTAGTCCTCTTTGCAGATTCAATAATTTTATTTATTATTATTAGACTCACTCTAAGTGGTGACTGCTACAGCCAGCTATCATTTGGGTCCTTTAGCCCTTATATGGTCCTGAGCAGCATTGCATTCTGGAAAATGTAGTTTAAGGCAGGGCCTTTTGCATTCTCTGCCAATGGGGGCCTCACCTTTCTAAACTATAGTTAAGAAGTCTAAGTCTCCCACCCATTAAATGTAGACTCAACTTCCTTATGGCGAAGATGGGGTAAAACTCCAAAGTAGAATAAGCACTTTATGTTCTTTTGTCTTTACCAAAGTTGCTTAATGATTATATTGAAAATTAAACTGACCTTGGGAGAGATCTGAACGTTACAGAACATTTATGAAAAAATGGGTGAATGTTTCAATTTCTAACCCGGCCCCCCCCCCTTTCCTGCATGTCACGGAAATAGAGTTGTAATAATAATAATACACTTTATTAATAATAATACACTTTATTTATATTCCGCTCTTTTCACCCCGAAGGGGACTCAGTGCGGATTACATTACACATACTTAGCAGACAATCCCTGCCGTTTTCCACATATACAACATATAGACGAACAGAGGCAAACTCTGGCCACCAGGGGGAGGTGACACACTCATCTCTCAGAGTTCCCAGCAGAAATGGCACAAATTTAACTAATTTAATCCGATATACGATTATGATCTGAAATTACGCACAAGCCTAGAACTTACCACTCCTTGGTTTCTCACTTGTGTAACAACACCCCTGTCGCGCCAATCAAACTTTGCTGGTAGGGGTTTCTCCGTTTCCTCTATTCTAACTTCTGGAGTAAATTTGGGAACTTTAGAAGGTTTACTCTGTAGGTAAATAGCTTTAAAATAAAACAAATGATTTATCATAATTAGTTTTGCAATTACTGTAGTCAGTTCAGATATTCTGTTTCTATATGCAATATATTTATGTTCTTTTAACTTTACAGTGTAAGTCCCACTTTCGCAAGATATTCTGTATGCTTTATTGTGTTATAACCGTGCCTTCAGATGGAATTTTAAACTGATGCCATCTTCTGTCTAATGAAATCCTACATGAATTTTCCAGCATCTTTTGAATCTCCCATCTTTTTCATTATGAAAAATGGTTAAGGTGAAAAAGATGGAACAGATATACAACACTTGAGTTTTGATCCCAGGAAAACTGACGTTTGGCAAGCAGGTGTACTTCTTTTACACTGAAAGACCTCTGTCACCTTATGCAACCCTTTCTGGATCCTGCTAGATTCTATCCCACTTCCACAACTGTATAAATATGCTCTACTGTCTGATCATTCTGTACTACATATAAAATCTTCTGCGAAAATTAAAAAGTACACAGTCTTAAAGATGGTGCTGCATTCTCCCCCCGCCCTTCGCCTCCCTTCCTCTTCTTTATGATGCAAAATATGAATGCAGACACTTCTTTGAAAGCCTTTTGATTTGTAGCATTAGGAATCATCCATCTGGACGCACCCAACATGGTTTATGGCAATGAAATTCTGAAGTCTGTTTTCTATTTGCACCCAAATGACTATTTTGACATAATATATCTTGCTTAATAAATCCTCTGCAATACAATCCCTTGTTTCTTGCTGTAGTGGTAGTGCTTAGCTTCGGATTCCTTTAACACACTGTTTGCTATTGCATCCAAAACAACAACTTCTGGTTTAAGTTGGTTAATTTATCCAAGTTAAGGTAAATTATAGCTTAAAAATTGGCTAGTAAACCAATATTGAAAACAATTCCCTATTCCATATATTCATTCGCCTCTCCACATCTGCAGTGTTGACTTTTGCTGATTTTATTCACAGCTTTGATTGAAATGTTATCTCCGGGACTCTCGAAGGCCCCTTCCACACAGCTGAATAAAATCCCACATTATCTGCTTTGCACTGGAATATGTGGCAGTGTGGACTCAGATAACCCAGTTCAAAGCAGATATTGTGGGATTTTCTACCTTGATATTCCAGGTTATATAGTTGTGTGGAAGGGTACAAAGTCCTTCAGTTTGACTATATGGTCAACTTTATCTGGTCCATGGCAGGGGATGTAGAGATTTCAAAAGAGAACGCCACTTCAAGAATCTTTAGGAGTTCATCTACACCAGTGGTTCCGAAAGTGGGCGGTACCGCCCCCTGGTGGGCGGTGGGGCGATCCAAGGGGGAGCTGGGAGGCTCAGGAGAATTTGGGGGGCGCTGAACCCTTGTAAGGGGTTGGTGGCATGAGCCAGGCTTGCTTGCCACTTGCAGGGTCACGCGCTTGCGAGGACGTCCCCGTTGGAAGAAAGAGGTGATACACAGGATTGCGCCGTGGGCGGGGTTGATGAGAGGAAGGAGGCGAGTGCTGCGGTTTCCATGGCAATGCCTGCCCGGGGATTCCAGCTCGCAGGGACACAGTCGCAAGCACGCGATCCTCGGGCAGGTGTTGCCATGGAAACCGCAGCGCGCGCCTCCTTTTTCTCATCAACCCTGCTCATGGTGCAGTCCTGTGTATTGCCTCTTTCTTCCAATGGGGACGTCCTTGCACGGGGCGGGGCGAGCGGGAGGCGCTTTTCAAGGTGGGCCTCGCTTGTCCACTGCCAGCCCCTTCTTTTTTCAATGCCATAAAAACAACATGCAATTAAAATAACATTAACATTAAAATTAAAAGACATTAAAACATTTAATTTTATGAAAAAGGTAGAAACATTAATACATACAGTATATCTTTCTGTTTAATTGCTATTAATTTTTTAAAAAAATAACTTCTAGGGGGGCGGTGAGTAAAAGAAATTCTGGAAAGGGGGCGGTAGCCAAAAAAGTTTGGGAACCTCTGATCTACACTGTAGAACAGTGTTTCCCAACCAGTGTACCAAGGCACACTAGTGTGCCGTGAGCGATCATCGGGTGTGCCGTGGGAAATTGGAACCTTCAGGAGGGGAGGGGGGAGAGTCTAGTGTGTTGAAGTATAAAAACCCTAAGAAACCTACCTCGATAAAGGCACAAACTTACAAACACGCCCCCTCCCCACCCATTGTCTACTTGGTCTCTCCCTCTCCATGCATTGGGAAGGCCCGTCTCCCTTTCCCCAAGTAGAGACCTCCTCTTGCCTCCTGGGGGTTCTGTGTGGGAACTGTGTGGCCCAGTTCTATCATTGGTGAGGTTCGGAATGCTCTTTGATTGTAGGGGAACTATAAATCCCAGCAACTACAACTCCCAAATGTCAAGGTCTATTTCCCCTGAACTCCATCTGCGTTTATATTTGGGCATATTGAGTATTCATGCCAAGTTTGGTCCAGATCCAACATTGTTTGAGTCCACAGTGCTCTCTGGATATAGGTGAACTACAACTCCAAAACTCAAGATCAATGCCCACCAAACTCTTATAGCATTTTCTCTAGATTATGGGAGTTCTGTGCGGGAAGTTTGTGTCTTTCTGCCATTCCTGCCAGGATATCTATGTTGAGTTCATCGAAACAGGCCCAGGTTTCACACTGAGTGTATAAATACATTTTAAAAGTACAGATATGTACTTTTATGTGTATTTTAACTTGTGTAAACTGCCCTGAGCCTGCAGGGAGGAGCGGTATACAAAATTGATTAAATAAATAAATAAATAAACATATTAACTATATGTATTACTGTGTTAGAGTGTCATTTTGTGTCATTTTGGTTGGTGGTGTGCCCCAGGATTTTGCAAATGTAAAAAGTGTGCCGTGGCTCAAAAAAGGTTGGGAAACACTGCTGTAAAATTAATGCCGTTTCATACCACAGCTCAATGCTATTGAATGAACAGAAGTTGTAATTTGGTGTGGCACCTGCACTCCTTGGAAGACAAGGCTAAAGATCTTGTAAAACCCTCAGGAACCTGTAGCATTGAATCTTGGAAATTAACATTGCAGTTAAAATGGTGTCAATTTACATTAATTTAACAGTGTAGATGCACCTTAGGTCCTTTACCCTAATTACACTATGAAAGATTATCTGTCCCTGGTTTGAAAGTGTTACTACTGTTAATTGTGCGGTACTTACTTTGAAAGTAGTTGATATACTTCAGAAACTTCATTTTTGTGGCTGCCACAAACTATATTGGGCCGATACTCTATCAGATATTCAATGAAAAACTAAAACAAAATGTGCTGAAGGATGTCCCCCTAAAGTTTAATAAACTTTCCCCATTTTTTAAACAATAGAACCAATTAGAAAATGGCATTTATGACTCAGGAACAAACATTGTGTTATATAGAGTAATAGTAATCACTGTCATTACTTCAGTTGAACTCTCTGTCCTGGAGTGTGGTGGAGGCTCCTTCTTTGGAGGCTTTTAAATAGAGGCTGGATGGCCAACTGTAAGGAGTGTTTTGAACGTGATTTTCCTGCTTCTTGGCAGAGAGTTGGACTGGATGGCCCATGAGGTCTCTTCCAACTCTATGATTCTTTACAGAATGAAATGTACTATGTGTCTCCACTTTAAAAACGTAAAAATGCAGGAAGGTAAAAAAATATTTTAGATAAGTTATTTGCTTAATACAAATACTACCCTCTTATTGTTGTGCATGGAAAAATAAAAGTTATGAATGGAATAATATCAAACTGCAATAATGGCTTGCCCTGAATGACAACATGGCATCCCTGCAAATAACAAAACAAAAAACTTTGTAATATATTATAGAAATAATATGAATAATTGCTTACCTCTGAATTCTTCAGGAAACAAATTGGAAAACTTATTCATTCCATAGAAAGCCGTACCGTTGTCAACATTTGACAAGGAATTCAGATGTCTAATTCTTAAACTGCTTTCCTATAAAATGTAAGAAAATGTAAATACATCAATGAAATCCAGCTTTTGGACTATATCATAATAGTATTTATTATTACTACTATTAATAATAATAATATTGTTGTTGTTATAACAGTCTAAAACTTTTCTTTTCAGGCCGGCTTTTAATGAACAAAGTTTTAAAGAATGAGCCAGGAAGTGCTGTAAAGGTTTAAGTTGGGTTTTTTTTAATGGTGTTAACTGTTTATTTATAATAGTTTCTGCCTTTGAGTCTATTTCAGATTTGTACAATCTTAAATTATAGATTGGGTTTTTTTGTGTGTGTTAGCTATCCTTTTACATGAGGGCCAGCATGGTCAAGTCAGATATGGTGATGCTCTCTCGGAGCCCTTTCTAATAACTAATGGAGTGAAACAAGGTTGTGTTCTTGCACCAACCCTATTTACAATCTTCTTCAGCATGATGCTCCAAAGGGCTACGGCAGACCTCAAAGAAGAAGACGACATATATATACGCTACCATACTGATGGCAGTTTGTTCAACTTAAGCCATCTGAGGGCTCGCACTAAGACTCTAAACTATCTAGTCCGTGAGCTGCTTTTTGCTGAAGATGCTGCCCTTGTCGCCCATACAGAAGCAGCCCTGCAGCACCTAACATCCTGCTTTGCAACAGCTGCAGAGCTGTTTGGGCTGGAAGTCAGCCTGAAGAAAATGGAAGTCCTCTACCAGCCCGCACCACAGGAAGAATACCATCACCCCTACGTCAGCATAGGCAAATCTGTGCTTAAGTCCGTCCAGCAGTTCACCTGCCTGGGAAGCATCATCTCTTCAGATGCCAAGATTGATAAAGAGATAGATCACAGATTAGCAAAGGCATATAGTGCATTTGGAAGGCTTCACAAAAGAGACTGGAGCAACAAGCACCTGAGGCAAAGCACAAAAAATCAGTGTGTACAGAGCTATCGTACTGTCTATTCTCCTATATGGGTCTGAAACATGGGTCACTATCCATAATGTTGCGGCCTCTTTCGAGAAGACACGCCAAACGGGTCTCGAAGAGAAATGACAACACAGAAAGAACTGCAACTTGGAAACGACATCACCCAAGACTTTCTGCTGTGCTTTCTGCAACCAAACTTGCCTATCTCAGATTGGCCTTTTGAGTCATCAACGCGCTTGTTAAAAGCGTGGGATGAGTCCTTCCTAAGAATCTTCGTTTGTGAAGTAATGCCGAGATAGAGACTATTACTAGCTGTATCCGGCCACGCATTGCTGTGGCCCAGCCTGGTTGAATGGAAAAGAAAGCAAAGAGAAAGAGCTGGTTTCTAATATATGTAATTTCATAATGCTTGTGGGTATACAATTCTTTTCTTGTTCCATTGTCTATGAAATAATAATAATGGTGTAAATAATAATAATGGTCTATGTAAGACAAGAAACAATCAGGGCCAGCTAACGCTTCCCAACAAAGGATTTCCCCAGGCTGGAAACAGTCAGGCTTGGAAGCTGCCAGGCTATTCATTGCTAATCAAGGTGGCCAATTGCAACATTCACACTTGCCTCCAACAGACCAGAGTTCTTTCTCCCACCCTGGACATTTCACAGATATATAAACCTCACTTGCCTAGTTTCCAACAGACCTCACAACCTCTGGGGATGCCTGCCATAGATGTGGGCGAAACGTCAGGAGAGAATGCTTCTGGAACATGGCCAGTCTGGAAAAATCATAGCAACGCAGCTTGTAAGCTGTTAGAAATTGTGGGAGTTGAAGTCCAAAACATCTGGAGGGCCGAAGTTCTCCCATGCCTGGTGTAGAAGTGCAATTTATCTCAAGACATATTTATGGTGTATTCTACACTGCAGAATTGATGCAATTTGACACCACCTGACCTGCCAAGGCTCAATGCTATGGAATCCTGTGAGCTGGAACTGCACAAGGTCTGCACCTTTCTTACCCTGGTGCCCCAACAAACTACAACTCCCAGGATTCCATGGTATTGAGCCATGACAGTTCAAGTGGAGTTAAAATGCATCCATTCAACAGCATAGAGCAGTACCTTTCCACCTTCCTAATGCTGTGGCTCCTTAATACAGTTCCTCATGTTGTGGTGACCCCCAACCATACAATTATTTTCATTGCTCTGAATTTTGGTATTGTTATGAATCATAATGTAAATATCTGATATGCAGGATGTATTTTCATTCACTGGATCAAATTTGCCACAAATACCCGTTACGCCCAAATTTGAATACTTGTGGTGTTGGGAGGTGGGTGGGTTGATTTTATCATGTGGAAGCTGTAGTTCCTGGGATTTATAGTTCACCTAAAATCAAAGAGCATTCCGAACTCCACCAATGATGGAATTGAAGCAAACTTGGCACACAGAACTCCCATGACCAACAGAAAATACTGGAAGGGTTTGGTGAGCACTGACCTTGAGTTTTGGAGTGTTAGTTCACCTACATCCAGAGAGCACTGTGGACTCAAACAATGATAGATCTGGATCAAACTTGGCTCGAATTCTCAATATGCTAAAATGTGAACACTGGTGGTGTTTCGGGAAAATAGACCTTGGTTTTGGGAGTTGTAGTTGCTGGGATTTATAGTTCACCTACAAAGAGTATTGTGAACCCCGCAAACGATGGAATTGAACAAAACTTGGCACACAGAACTCCTATGAACAACAGAAAATAATAGAAGAGTTTGGTGGGCACTGGCCTTGAGTTTTGGTGTTGTAGTTCACCTACATCCAGAGAACACTGTGGACTCAAACCAAACTGGACCAAACTTGGCACGAATACTCAATATGCCCAAATGTGAACACTGGTAGAGTTTGGGGAAAATAGACCTTGACATTTGTGAGTTATAGTTGCTGGGATTTATAGTTCACTTACAATAAAAGAGCATTCTGAACTCCACCAGTGATGGAATTCAACCAAACCTGGCACACAGAACTCCCATGACCAACAGAAAATACTGGAAGGGTTTCGTGGGCATTGATCTTGAGTTTTGGAGTTGTAGTTCACCTATATAGAGAGAGCACTGTGGACTCAAACAATGTTGGATCTGGACCAAACTTGGCATAAATACTAAGTATACCCAAATGTGAACACTGCTGGAGTTTGAGGAAAATGGACCTTGATATTTGGGAGTGTAGTTGCTGGGATTTGTAGTTCACCTACGATTAAAGAGCATCCTGAACCTCACCAACGATAGAATTGGGCCAAACTTCCCACAGAACCCCTATGATCAACAGAAAATACTGATGGTCTTTGGTGACCCCCCCCCTCCCCTCCTGACACCCTCTATGACCCCCCATGGGGTCCCGACCCCCAGGTTGAGAACCACTGGTGTAGAGGTACAGTTTATCCAAGGACACATTTAGGGTGTATTCTACACTGATGCGATTTGACACCACTTGAACTGCCAAGGCTGAAAATGCTATGGAATCCTGGGAGCTGTAGTTGCACAAGGTCTGACCCTTCTTAGGCTGGTGCCTCAACAAACTACAACTCCCAAGATCCCATTATATTGAGAGTTCAAGTGGAGTTTAAATGCACCCATGCAACAGCCTAGGGCTGGGCAAAGCAGTGCAAGAAGGCAGGCAGGGGGAGGCTCTAAGGCGCACGCGCACAGGCGCCCTCTCTTGTTTGTTTGCGCTTTCCAGTTCATACAGACCCACTTGGCTGCTGCCGCCGCTGCCTCCTGGTTCTCCTGCCTGCTCCGAAGTTGGGGACCGGGGGCTCCTGGGATCTCGGGCCAGGCTCCATCCACAAAGGAGAAGGGCAAGAGAGAGACCAAACAGAGCCATCGCTCCATAGGGACGCCTCTGCCACCCATAGGCTCCGCCTCTGCGACCCAGCAAACTGTGCAAAGTCCCTCGCCTGCAAGCAGCCACTTCCTGCTTGGGCCGCATCTGCATCACAGAAGGAGTGCAGCTTGACCCCTCTTGCACTGCCATGGCTCAGTGCTATGGATCCCTCCTGGAAGCTTGGCAAGGGATCTTTGCAAAACTACAACTCCCAGCATTGAGCTATGGTAGTCAAAGGGGTGTGGACAAGCATTAGTTCTACAGTGCACCCTCAATGCTAAGGGGAGAGTGGGAGTTGTAGTTTTATTTATCTAATTGCTAGCTTGGGAACCCGGCGGTGCCCGGGTGATTTGAGAAAGGCATTGTGTGCCAAGTTTGGTCTTGATCAGTCATTGGATGAGGGTTGCAGCGGTTTCGGGAAGTGACTGGAGGTACTTCAAGTCCCATCATCCATGGTGTGCCCTCCTCCAAACAGCACCAGGCCGAAGAGTGGGTGATGGGGGCACTTTGTGCCAAGTTTGGTCTTGATCAGTCATTGGATGAGGGTTGCAGGGGTTTCGGGAAGTGAGTGGAGGTACTTCAAGTCCCATCATCCATGGTGTGCCCTCCTCCAAACAGCACCAGGCTGTAGAGTAGGTGATGGGGGCACTTTGTGCCAAGTTTGGTCTTGATCAGTCATTGGATAAGGGTTGCAGAGGTTTCGGGAAGTGAGTGGAGGTACTTCAAGTCCCATCATCCATGGTGTGCCCTCCTCCAAACAGCACCAGGCCATAGAGTGGGTGATGGGGGAACTTTGTGCCAAGTTTGGTCTTGATCAGTCATTGGATGAGGGTTGCAGGGGTTTCGGGAAGTGAGTGGAGGTACTTCAAGTCCCATCATCCATGGTGTGCCCTCCTCCAAACAGCACCAGGCCATAGAGTGGGTGATGGGGGAACTTTGTGCCAAGTTTGGTCTTGATCAGTCATTGGATGAGGGTTGCAGCGGTCTCGGGAAGTGACTGGAGGTACTTCAAGTCCCATCATCTGTGGTCTGCCCTCCTCCAAACTGCAGTAGGATGTAGAGTTGGTCATGGGAGCTCTGTGTGGCAAGTTTGGCCTGTATCAGTCTTTGTTGCGGGCCATAGAGGTCTGTGGGAACTGAAGGGTGTGAAAGTACTACAAATCTCATAATCCGTTGTCTGTCCTCCCCCAAACCTCAGCAGGACAAAAAGGGTGTCATAGCGGTTATGTGTGCCAAGTTTAGTCTTGAGCAGTCATTAGATGAAGGTCGCAGTGGTCTTGGGAAGTGAGTGGAGGTACTTCAAGTCCCATCATCCGTGATCCATCCTCCTCGATACTGCACCAGGATGTAGAATGAGTCATGGGGGCTCTCTGTGCCAAGTTTGGTCTTGATCAGTCTTTAGATGAGGTTGGTAACGGTTTTGTGAAGTGACTGGAGGTACTTCAAGTCCCATCATCCGTGGTCCACCCTCCAAACTGCACCAGGACAGCAGTCAGGTTGATAACAGGAGTGGCACTCAGGGAGCGTACAACCCCTCTGTTGCGTCAGCTCCACTGGCTGCCAATCTGCTACCGGGCACAATTCAAAATGCTGGCCTTAGCCTTTAAAGCCCTAAACGGTTCTGGTCCAACTTACCTGTCCGAACGCATCTCTCCCTATGAACCTTCAAGATGTTTGAGATCATCTGGAGAGGCCCTGCTCTCGATCTCGCCCTCTTCGCAGGCGCGATTGGCGGGAATGAGAGACAGGGCCTTCTCAGTGGTGGCCCCTCGGCTTTGGAACGCTCTTCCTAGCGACATCAGATCTGCCCCCTCCCTCTTGACATTTCGCAAGAAAGTTAAGACCTGGCTGTTTGACTAGGCATTTGCAGATGACACGTAATTAACCTAAATGGAGACCTAAGGAACGATGACGACGCAACGGAAATCGATTTTAATAATGAGACGCTGAGATTGTGTTTTTAATTTTAATTGCTAAATTTGTGTTTTATATGGTTGTTTTTATTAATTGTTGATGTATTTTATCTGTGGACAGTTCTTGCCATGTGTATGTACACCGCCTCAAGTCACCTTCGGGCTGAGAGTGGCGGTATAAAATATAATTAACTAATTAATTAATCGCTGGAAGGATTAACAACCTTAGATATGCAGATGATACCACTTTGATGGTGAAAGTGAGGAGGAGCTGAGGAGCCTTCTAACCAAAGTGAAAGAAAACAGTGCAAAAGCTGGGTTGCAGTTAAACATAAGAAAAACCAAGATTATGGCAACCAGACTGATTAATAACTGGAAAATAGAGGGAGAAAATGTGGAGGCAGTGACAGAATTTGTATTTCTAGGTGCGTGTCACAATGCACAGACTTGGCAGGCCCCTTAATCACACACACAGAGACATACTGAAGGCTAACTACTTTATTGAGTATAAAAACAGTTCCAAAGAATATAGTCCAATAATAAGAGATATAATCCAAAAGGCTTGAAGTAAGAATGTCCAAAGTAACGAAGTAACAGGTAAAAGCTTGGCAAGGCTCCGCAGCCAATGCAGATCAGGAAACAAGGCAAGGCTCCGCAAATCAATGCGAATCAGGAAACAAGGCAAGGCTCCGCAAATCAATGCGAATCAGGAAACAAGGCAAGGCTCCGCAAATCAATGCGAATCAGGAAACAAGGCAAGGCTCCGCAAATCAATGCGAATCAGGAAACAAGGCAAGGCTCTGCAAATCAATGCGAATCAGGAAACAAGGCAAGGCTCCGCAAATCAATGCGAATCAGGAAACAAGGCAAGGCTCTGCAAATCAATGCGAATCAGGAAACAAGGCAAGGCTCCGCAAATCAATGCGAATCAGGAAACAAGGCAAGGCTCCGCAAATCAATGCGGATCAGGAAAACAAGGCAAGGTAAAGCAAGGCAAGGCTTGATGACCACCGCTTAGCTTGTGGCCCCACTCTGCTTCACGCCTATTCAGGTAAGACGTGGCCGGAGAACTGAGGATTCGTTCCCACGGATCCTATACTTAATCCTTCGGCCGAGGTCCTCGACGCTCTAGGCTTCTTCGTCTCCAATCTCTGCTGACGGACCTCGGTCGGTCTAGGGCTCGGGACCAATCCCTCCTACTAGCCTCAATGCTCCGTCGCCTATCAAAAGTTCGACCTTGTCTTTTGGCAGCTGTGTTGCTATCTCTCTGAGAGCTTTCCTCCCTAGCCATTTCCCATGCGCTTTGTTCCATATCTTCCTCAAGGGGCTCCTGGGAAGATCTCCCTCCCGGGTGTTCATAACTCCCTGCATCACTATCAGATTGCACCTGGTGATCTGAATCATCCCTTGGACCAAAACACATTTCTTCCCAGGCCAAGCTCTCTGTGGGTGAAAGAGGCTCTTGCGGGGAAAGCTGCCCTTCGCCCCAGTCATCTAGCTCATCCTCAGAATCCAGTTCTAGCACGGCTGGTTCTAATGCTAATGGGACCCCAGGCCCTGTCCCCTGCCCTCCAGGCACAAACGAGAACTGCTGTGCTACAGTGCGAAGATTACTGCAGATGCAGACTGCAGCCAGGAAATCAGAAGAGAGCCATGACCAATCTCGATAAAATAGTGAAGAGTACCGACATCACACTGGCAACAAAGATCCGCATAGTTAACGCAATGGTATTCCCTGTAGTAACCTATGAATGCAAGAGCTGGACCATAAGGAAGGCTGAGTGAAGGAAGATCGATGCTTTTGAACTGTGGTGTTGGAGGAAAATTCCAAGAGTGCCTTGGACCGCGGAGAAGATCCATCCAGTCCATACTTCAGGAAATAAAGCCTGGCTGCTCATTGGAGGGAAGGATATTCGAGGCAAAGATGAAGTATTTTGGCCACATCATGAAAAGACAGGAAAGCTTAGAGAAGACAATGATGCTGAGGAAAATGGAAGAGGGGCCGACCAAAGGCAAGATAGATGGATGGTATCCTTGAAGTGACTGTCCTGACTCTGAAGGAGCTGAAGGAGGTGACGGCCGACGGAGCTCTGGCATGAGATGGTCCATGAGGTCACAAAAAGCCAGAGACAACTGAACGAATAAAACACAACACAACACTATTAGGAAAAACTAAGACTTTACTTTTTAAATGAATGCTCCCATTGGGAAATGAATAAGGATGTGTATGCACAGTTGGCCAGATTGGGTCTGTGTGCCAAGTTTGGTCCAGACACGAAGTCGGCTGGTTTCAGTGCTCTCTGGATAAGAGTGAACTACAACTCCCAGAACCAAGATCAATCACTCCTAAATCCCACCTGTATGCACATGTTGGGGATATGTACCATGTTAGAGCTATGTGCCAAGTTTGGTCCAGATGTGATGTTGGCTGGGTTCAGTCCTTTTTGGATAAGGATTTTGAACTACAACTCCCGAAATCAATGTCAATGCCCACAAACCCCTGCAGTATGTTCAGTTGGCCATGGAGCTTCTTTGTGCCAAGTTTGGTGCCGGTCCGTTGTTGGTGGGAGAGGGGGGTTACAGTTTTTTATTTATTTATTTACAATATTTATATTCTGCCCTTCTCACCCTGCAGAGGATTCAGGGAGGGTACAATGTACATATACATGGCAAATATTCAATGCCATAGACACACAACATATATAGACAGACATGAGAGTCTATTTAAATTTCCAGCTTTCATGAGGGTGTTCTGGCCACCAGGGGAGCTGTCGCTTCACCGTCCATTTGTGACACTGATGGAGTACTTCCTCATTCTTTTGCTTGCTTGCATGCCTGCTGGAAATTTTATGGCATCATAAATTGGTTAAATTAGCCTCCCCGCATAAGTGGTACCTAAATTTCCTACTTGACAAATGCAACTGTCTTTTGGACTGCAAAGGTCAACAGCAAGCTACACAATGGTCGGAAGTTCACTCCGACCCGGGCTGGATTTGAACTCATGACCTTTCGGTCAGTAGTGATCTTAATGCATCTGACTCCAGCCAGCTGCGCCACAGTCCCGGTGCTTTGGATGCAGGTGAACTATAACTCCCAAAAAGGCAAGGTCAATTTTCCCCAAATGTCTCTAGTATATTCTGTTGGTCACGGGGAGTCTCTTTACCAAGTTTGGTCCAGGTGTGTCACTGTGTGGGTCACAGTGGTCTGTGGAAGTTGGATCCGAATAAGGTGAAGGTACCGCAAATCCCATCATACATGGTCCGTCTGTGTCAGAAGCATTGCATAAATAAATAAGTATAAAACTTATCAAGGGAGCACAAAACAGCTAAAAATGGGCAACAGCAACCACATTATCTGTGGCTTTAAACAGTTCTTCCTCTTTGCATGAGGCAGGGCATTGTGGGCAAGTATACTTGTAATGTGTCAAAATACTTCATATGTCACGGAGGGAAAGCCAACACTTTAAACTAGATCTAAATGGGGTGCACTCGTTCCATCTGCAGGTTTAAGATTTCAGGATCTGTTTGCAGCTCAGTGCATTTTCACTGCTGCTCGCAGCTGCTCATCATCTATTATTAACCCTCAGATTAAACACTTGGTGACCACCATGGATGACATCCCTTGCATAGAACCAAAAAGCAGATGTTCTGGGTTTCAGTTCCCATTAACATGGTCAATGGTCATGGATGCAGGGAGTTATATTCCCCCTCCCGCCCACACACAATAGATAAGGTAAGTCTAAGTCTACAGAGCCTTGGGCGAATTGTCCTCTAATTCTTCTAACAGCCATTTAAAATATTTAAGATGCAGTTTATCATACCCAGGTTGCAAATGAGAACTATGCCTAACTATTAGGCTTGGTTTAGAATCCTAAAATCGCAATTATAAAATCAAATTTGGGGGATTATTTTTTGATTAGTATATTAAAGACTTCCAAAATTTTTTGCAAAAAGTGCTAAAATGTAACTTAAGTACTAACGAAATTCTAAAGTGGTTCTAAAGTAGGAAAAGCAGGGAAACAGTTAAAAATCAAGGGGGAACATTCCCTTCACCTCTGCAGTGCAATTAAGTGGAGCTGTAGATGTATAACATAAATATAAGAGGTAGTAGCTACTAGCTCTCAGGACAATTAATGAAAGTGAAGTACGATTCCCCCTTATTATTTCCCCTTTCCCTCCTTTCTTCCTTCTCTACCCTCTTCTTTCATTCCTTCCTTTGCTCTTTGGTTCCCCATCCCTTCTTTTCTCTTCTTCGCCCCTCTTTCCCCCACGCTCGCGGCGCCTCGCTCACCCCTCGCCTCTCTCTAGCCTCGATCCATGGATCGAGGCTAGAGAGAACTAGAGAGAAGCGCGAGGGCCCTTTTCCCACTAAAATATAAGCCGGCCCAAGCCTGGGTGGCTTATATTTTAGCTGGAAAAGGGGCGCAGCGCCTCTCTGCCACTCTCTAGCCTCAATCCATGGATCGAGGCTGAGAGAGAGAGCAGGCGCGCGGGGGCCCCTTTCCAGCTAAAATATAAGCCGACCCAGGCTTGGGTCGGCTTATATTTTAGCGGGAAAGGGGCCCTCGCTCACCCCCCTCGCCTCGCATCTGCCTCCCTTAACCCCTGCGAGTTCTCAATCGGAGTAATTTCCTCCTGTTTCCCAGGCTGTCCCTCCGCTTCTGAGGGACAGTCTGGGAAACAGGAGGAAATTACTCGAATCAAACTTCGAGCTGCTTCCAAAGCGCGCTTTGGAAGCAGCCGGCAGAGTTTACTACTGTTTCCCAGGCCTGGGTCGGGTTATTTCTTAGCGGGAAGGGGCCGCCCGCACGGCAGCCCTTTCCCGCTAAGATATAAGCCGACCCATCTTAGCGGAAAGGGCCCCGCGCGCCTCTCTGCCTCTCTCTAGCCCGATGCATGGATCGAGGCTAGAGAGAGGCAGAGAGGGGCGCGAGGGCCTTTCTCCTCCTCTCTCGCAGGCCTGTCATTGGCGAGAGAGGAGGAGGCCTCGCTCACCCCATCCATGTTTCTTTGCCTCTGATTGGCTAAAGGAAAGGTGGAGTGAAGGGGAGGGTATGTCCACCTGGTATCCATCAGCCAATGACAAAACACGCTTACTAAGGGCAAAGAAACCATACGAATGCTTTATGACCCAGATACAAAAATGGCGCCCGAAGTGCCGTAAAGAAAGTCTACTTCCTGGTTCGCGACAGCGATACGTAAAACATCAAAAGTCCCATTACATACGAATCTCTAACGAATCCATTTAATTTCCGTTTCATTTTTGCCATGCCTACTAACTATGCATAACTTGGCTAAGCATGACAAAAGCTCATGACAATTGTGATATTTGAGGCTCATCCTTATTGCCATGTCACAAATGTTTTTAGTGATGCAGTTAGGGAATTGCAGATTCCAAATATGTTCTGCTTAGATTTGTAGTGTGTTTAGTATTAAACCAGCCCTGCCATGCTTGGGGCTCTAAACCTCTCCTCCAGAGTCCTATCAATTCTTAATTTTTAAAAATAATAATAATAATACACTTTCTTTATATTCCGCTCTTCTCACCCCGAAGGGGACTCAGAGCGGATTACAGGTACACATACTTAGCAGACAATCCCTGTCGTTTCCACATACATACATATTATAGATGAACAGAGGCAAACTCTGGCCACCAGGGGGAGCTGACGCACTCCTCATCTCTCAGTGTTTCCAGCGTCCCTTGTTGTTCCTTCCGCATTCCTCAGCATTTCTGGAGTTCTTATAATAGATAGTTATTCTCACATATCTGCAAGTTCAATCATATTAGGAGAAAATAATTTCGATATGTGAAACAACCCACATTGACAAGCTGGAATGTGTCCAGAGAAGGGCAGCTAAAATTATCAAGGGTCTGGAAAACAAAGCCCTGTGAGGAGCGGCTTAAAGAGCTGAGCATGTTTAGCTTGAAGAAGAGAAGGCTGAGAGGAGACATGATGGCCATGTATAAATATGTGAGGGGAAGTCATAGGGAGAAGGGAGCAAGCTTGTTTTCTGCTGCCCTGGAGACTAGGACGCAAAAAAAAGAAGCTTCAAACTACAGGAAAGGAGATTCCACCTGAACATGAGGAAGAATTTCCTAACTGTGAGAGCTGTTCAGCAGTGGAACTCTCTGCCCCGGAGTGTGGTGGAGGCTCCTTTGGAGGCTTTTAAGCAGGGGCTGGATGGCCATCTGTGCTTTGAATGAGATTTCCTGCTTCTTGGCAGGGGGTTGGACTGGATCACCCACAAGGTCTCTTCCAACTCTATGATTCTATGATTCCTGTTCAGGTTCTTCTGTTACAATAGCTGCACATCAATTCCTCATTGAGTTTGGAGTTTCCAGTCTGAACTTGTGCTCTTGTAGGCTGCGGGCTTCATGTGTTGGCTGCAATCCAGCCCAGAGTTGTGTTCAAACTCAGTGAGTTCAAGTGGGCTGATGTGTGCTTAACTCGTTGCTGTGTTGTATTGGCTTATGCTTTATTTGGAATTGGATATCCACATGCAAAATATGCATGTATATCGATGTCCCCTGTGTGTATTCAGATGCTTTCCAGTGGCAGTGTTCTTTGTTTCTATACTAATACATGTGTTTATAATATTTATTCATTTATTAGTTTACTGTTATATTTACTGTATATCCAGCTGATAGTTTGCTATAGTGAGATATATTTATATGTAATATTTATTCATTTATTACTGTACTATTATATTGATAGAGGGGGGTCGGCACTCCTGATACTCCTGGATCTTGTGGCTGCATTCAATACTGTCGACCATGTAGCACAGCAGTTCTCGTTTGTGCCTGGGGGGCAGGGGCCAGGACCGGGGGTCCCATTGGCATTGGGGCCTGCAGCAGCAGAGCTGGATTCTGAAGAGGATTTAGAAGGGTTAGCAGAAGGAGAGTTTCCCATCACTGGGCCTCCTTCTCCCACAGAAAGCCTGGCTTGGGAGGAAGGTTGGCTTGACCCTTACGACGAGACAGATAACCAGGTGCAAATGGAAAGCAGTGATAGCGAAACTTATGAACGGCCGGGGGGGAGAGGTTCACAGGATCCTTTGAGTGAAAACATGGAAGAGAGCAGCTGGGAAGAAGCTAGGGAGGAGAGCTCTCATGGAGATAGAGACCCAGGTGCTGGGAGGCAAGGCCGAACCTTTGATAGGAGATGAAGCATCGAGACTAGCAGGAGGGGATGGTTCCATAGCCTAGACAGGCCGAGGTCCGTCAGCAGAGATTGGAGATGACGAAGCCTAGAGCGTCGGGGACCTCGGCCGAAAGATTAAGTATAGGATCCGTGGGAACGAATCCTCAGTACTTCGGCCACGTCTCTTCTGAGCAGGCGTGAAGCGAAGTTGGTCCACGGAGCTAAGTTGGCTAGTGGCCTACCAAGTCTTGCCCTGTATTTAGTACCTTGCTTTGTTCCTGATTCCGCATTGCTGTGCGGAGCCTTGCCAAGTCTTTTGGATTCTATACCAAGCGGTTTTGGACATTGATTGCCTTTTGCCTTTGGATTTGCTTTTGCTATTTTTATGGACAATATTCCTTTTGAACTGTTTCTATATTCAATAAAGTAGTTTGCCTTCAGTCCGTCTCTGTGTGTGTGACTAAGGGGCCGGTCAAGTCCGTGCATCGTGACAGACCATGACCTGCTATTCCATCGACTCGCCATGGCGGGAGTTCGTGGTCGGGCCCTCAGTTGATTTGACACATTTTTTTGAGGCCGGTCTCAATGTATCGAGTACCTAGCTCGAACCTCTGACAGATCTGCCATCTCATGTGGGGTGCCTCAGGGAGCAATTCTCTCTCCCCTCCTCTTCAACGTCTACGTGAGAACTCTTGCCAGCCTCGTGCGGAGCTTTGGTCTGGAGTGCCACCAATACGCGGATGATACCCAGCTGCTTTTACGGCTGGAGCCTGGAGTCACCTCAATACCAGACAATGTCACCTTATGTCTTGAGGCTGTATCGAGATGGCTGCGTGCCAGTAGGTTGAAGGTGAATCCTACTAAGACTGAGATTTTGTGGCCTGGCCACCCACCTGGAGTGGCGCCCTCCCTGCCCAACTTCGATGGTGCCCCCCTTCATCCATCTTCCACTGTTAAGAGCTTGGGTGTCGTCCTGGATTCACAGTTGACTATGAAGGCCCAGATCGCTAATGTTAGTAAGCAGGCCTTTTTCCATCTCTGGCAAGCGAGACAGCTGGGTCCTTACCTTTCAGAGGAAGCCTTGGCTACAATCATCCATGCGACGGTCACATCTAGACTGGATTATTGTAACACCTTGTATGTTGGCCTTGTCGACTACCGCATTATTTAGATTGTGGCTGCCAGGCTACTTGCAAAAACACCTTTGAGATGCCACATAACTCCAACTCTGTTATATTTGCACTGGCTTCCAACAGAATTCCGGGCCCTGTTTAAGTTGTTGGTTCTGATCTTTAAGGCGCTTTATGGTCAGGGGCCAGCATATCTCAGAGACCGCCTCTCCCCTCTTCGCCGCCAGTGGTCGCCACGACTCCTCCAACTAAACTTACTGTATGTTCCAGGCCCCAGAGAAGCATGTCTCGAGAGCACATGACGTAGGGCCTTCTCCATCTCTGTCCCTGTCTTGTGGAGCTCCTTGCCTCCCCACTTGAGGGCCATGCGTGACTTGCAACCCTTTGCTCAGGCACTCAAGACCTGGCTTTTTATCAGAGCTTTTAATGTTTAATGCAGTCTATTTGGTATTGTGTATTTTTAATGCAATTGTTTTATGTAAATCGCCTGGAGCATTTTAATGGAGGGCGATTAACAAGTGAGAAACTGATGATGATGATATCCTGCTGAGAGTTTACTATAGTCTGATACATTTCTTTATAATATTTATCCATTTATTAGTTTACTGTTATGTTTATATCCAGGCCTTTTTGAAGATGGCATATACAGATTCCTGACACTGCTATCTTAGAGAGAACTGGAGAGAGAGAGAGAAACAAGTTGGCCAATTGCAACACTCACACCTTCCTCCAACAGACAAGAGTTCTTTCTCTCACCCTGGACATTCCACAGATATATAATCCCAATTTTCCCAGTTTCCAACAGACATCACAACCTCTGAGGATGCCTGCCATGGTTGTAGGCAAAACGTCAGGAAAGAATGCTTCTGGAACATGGCCATACAGCCCGGAAAACTCACAGCAACCCAGAAAAAAACTTTATTTATACAGTACTGGTCTACTAATAAATACAAGAGGAGAGATTGATGCACTTAACTTGATCGCTTTGCCACTATTGTGTTCTTAGGTCTAAATTATTATATTCTGCTTTTAAGCAAAATGACCCTCAATGAAAAAAGGCTAATCTCTATTTTTATAGATTTTAATGAAAATATAGCTGCTCTGATCCCATGGAAATCCATGTAATAAATGTATATTTAATTTGGGGTGTGCAGTTTAATTAAATTTTCAAGATCCAGCCATTTGACAAAGTGAAGCTTCACAGTTGAAGCCCAGATTTATTTTTTTTACATGCAGTTTAACTCTTTCAAGATGTCCCTTTTGAACTCATGATGCAAAGCATCTCACTGATTCTATGTTTATCTGCTAATGTGTTTATTTTTTGTAGTTGTGATGGGAAGTAGACGGCTTACTTACGCAAAGATTAAATCTCAGTATGTGGAAATAATTTTTGTACTGGACACTTGGGGGCGGCAACGCACCTTCAAATATGCAAGTGCAAAAGGCTGTTCCAGAACAAATTGCAGGCAAGAAATACATCGATTCCCTGCCAAATCACAAATTAAATAGAAGATCTCGGCTAAAATCAGTGTTCTGTGAAGTTAGGCTTAGGTATGAACTGAACAGGTGGGTCAAATTTCTTGTGGGAACAGAGAGATCTGTTCAAGAATAAAAGTGGTATTGGATCCAATATTTTCTGAAATGTTAGAATAAGATAAATTATGTACAATAATAAAATGATATTGATTAACTGGGAAAAGTAGACTCTTATTACTATGTTTGTAGTGATTGATATAGAAACTGTCTTCACTTTCTCAATAAGGATATATTAACATTACTCAGATATGAACCACTCACATCTGTCACACTTATTTCATTACTTTAATACAATTGAATCACTGTGTTGCTAAAGTGGCACAGTGAGTTAAACCACTGAGCTGCTGAACTTGTTTATTGAATGGTTGCAGGTTCGAATCGGGGGAGCGGCATGAACTCTGGCTGTTAGCCCCAGCTTCTGCCAACCTAGTAGTTCGAAAACATGCAAATTTGAGTAAATCAATAGGTACCACTCCAATGTGAAGGTAATGGTGTTCCATGCAGTCATGCCAGCCACAAGACCTTGAAGGTGTCTACGGACAATGCCAGCTCTTCAACTTAGAAATTGAGATGCCTACCAATGCCCAGAGTCAGACATGACTGGAAGTAATGTTAGGGTAAAACATTTACCTATTACTAATATAGAGGATTGCACATGCATTAAGAAATTAGTACCAAAAGGACTTCCACATCTTTGCACCATGGTACATGCAACCAATGGAGGTCATAGATTTATTTTTCTTAGTACATTTACAGGAATTTGTTCAACCAGCTATACACCTGGAATAATGGACTCGGCACATCTTAGTTTTTGATAACTGGGTAAGCAGTCAGTTGCCAAAAGCTAAGACTGAATTTTGGGGGAGTGGATGTAAAGTAACGTAGCCTTGCCGAACATCAAGGTTGTTACTTGCCAAAATGATTCTACTATTAACGGGGCATGGTTTTATCCCATATGACTATACCTACTTTCATTCATTGAACAGTATAGCAGAGCAATATTAAAAAGATGAAACATGGAATGATGCGCTCATTCTTGAAATTTGAGGGAAATCATTTGTTGCACCCTAGCACTGCAACACCCTTTCACCAAGCACCACATCAGAGTCCAGCGATCAAATATAAGAATGTTTATTAAAGAAAGAATATAACAAGGTAAAAAGGGACAAATCCACCAGTCAGTACAGATATAAAATGCAATTCTCAAAAGAAGCTAGAGTTCAGTAGCAGTTATCCAAAAATGCCAGGATGGAACAGAAATCCAAGGAATCCCAAAAACACAGAATTAATCCAAAGGTATATCCATGAACATGAATTATGAAAACAGGAACTTCTCCAAGGTAAATTCTTCAAAGAAATATAGGCATAAAACAGGTACATGAAAAAAGAATCTTGACAATAAAGGAACCATGAACTTGGAATCATGAACATGAACAAGAGACTGATCAAATAGCAACGTTGTCTCCTCTGAAAGGCCTGAAACCAAACCACTTAATTTAAGCCCTCCAAGACACCCATGACATCATATCTGACACATCGGGACTTCAGGGTCTTATCTCAAATCCTCTGAGAATATCTAGTTTGCCCATTTCTCACTCCCTGTGTTCTCAGGTCTAATCTGTTATCCCACGAAAACTCCTGTCTTCTCATGACCTTTTCTCAAGGGAACTGGAACTTTTACTTTTCCATGTTGCCTGTGAATGAGCTGAAGAATCCAAAACATCAGCCATGACTGCCTGCAATTCTCTCCAGTCGCTCACAGTTTCCTTACTTTGACATGCATCATCCCCCTCATCCTCTGAACATTCAGAAAAACCCTCTGAAGCTTGCTAGACTACAACAAAATTAAAAAAATTAAGTAGATAATAAATGATGGGTTTTATATCACAGTATGACCATCGTGTTCCTAGGTTGCTACAATCATGAGGGTCTTATAGACACTCCTTTATCACAGGATCTTAATCATATTTTGGTTAGTCAAAATCCTTCCAACCTGCCCTTGACTTTTACATGTGGTTATATATATGGTAAATCATGTAATTAAGAAAGCCATTAGAAAGGGATAGCCTATACCCAAGGGAAGATGTGGTTTCCCAAATTCTAGCAAGTGCATCCTTGGGTTTGCTTGTTCAACTCAACAACAGTCATGTTTTTATATCTAATAAACCAATTGTTACCAATTATTTTTTAAGTAAACTAAAGCAAAATTCTTGAAGAGGAGTTTCTAAGTCATTTCACGCATAGCCACCTACTGTCTCCTGCCAAGGAAGACGAATGGGCAAAGTGACCCATAGGACATTTTCATCTCCTCATTTCTATGGTTCGGCAACTGTGCTTTCAACTGAAGCCTATCTTTATTTCCTACTATTAATTATTTAGCTGCATATTACGAATATTAATATTTAGGGGAACATTGATAAAATGACATCTCCTATACAGTACCCAAACATATCAACAGGATTAAAATGTTGAAGTAAATATAAATAGAAAATACTATAGCGTAAAACAAAATGTCAAAAGACAGATATTTCTTTTAAGGACCTGAAAAGAGTTATTTTATTAATTTCAACTGGAAAAACCCATGAAACCCAGAATGTATGAATCTGTTTATCATAAAGTTCAATTAATATGTTTAGCATGGAACTTAAAATTCATCCCAATTATTGATTGATTAGCTGATTGATTGGAGGAACTTACTAGCTGCAGTTTCAGAATGATTTAGCGTATTTTAAAATATAAATATGATTTAAGTGTTTGCATGGTGTGTTTTCTGAATTTTGGATGGCCAATAAAGGGATCATTGTTTGGTGGATGTTTTTAATTTTTTAATTTTGTTGTATATTTCTGCATGGCTACACCTGAATGTTTCAGGAAACAGGTCATGGATATTGTCTTTTAGGAGCTCAAGATTACAGGCAGTCCTGAATTATAAACATTGAATTCAATACCATACACACATATATCAAATGAACAATTACAATTAAAACCAAACAATTAAAACATGCATTATTTAAACATCAATTAAAATCACACCATCCAAAACATAATCCAGGGCCCTTACATTTGTCAATCACACTGATTTGTAGTCACTTATTACGTTGCTCCAAGTACTTGTCAAAATTTTAGTCCCATAGCCGTATGATAAGTTTTTCCCTGAAGGTCAGAAGAGAAGAAGCTGATCTGATCTCACTGGGGAGGGAGATCCATAGCTGAGGGGTCACCACTGAGTCTGTCCTGTCTCTCGTCCCCACCAATCACTCTTGTGAAAGAGGTGGGACTGAGAGCAAAGCCTCCCCAGATGATCTTAATCTTCGAGATGGTTCATAGAGGGAGATACGTTCAGACAGGTAAGCTGGGCTGGAACCATTTAGGGCTTTATAGGCTAAAGCCAGCATTTTGGATTTGTGCTCAGTAGCAGACTGACAGCCAGGGAGGTTGTGTGCTCCCTGTACGCTGCTCCGGTGAGAAATCTGGCTGCCGCCTGTTGGATCACTTGAAGCTTCCAAACAGTCTTCAAAGGCAACCCCATGTAGAGCATGTTGCAGTAGTCTATTTGGGATGTGACCAGAGCATGGAATACCATGTCACACTTCTCAAGGCATGGGCGCAACTAGCACACAAGTTTTAATTATGCAAAAGTCCCCCAAGCCACTGCTGAAATTTGGGGTTCCAGACTCAGCGATGAATCCAGGATAACTCTCAAGCTACGAACCTGTGTCTTCATGGGGTGTGTAACCCCATTCAGCACAGACTGTAACCCTATATCCTGTTAGGTCTTTCGACTGACCAGGAGTGCCTCTGTCTTGACTGGATTCAATTTCAATTTGTTCGCCCTCATCCAGACTGCCACAGCTGCCAAGCACCGGTTCAGGACATGTTTCAAAGTATCTGTTTCAACTAATTCAACTTAAAAACAAACCCACAGTACCTATATTCGTAAGTTGGGGATTGACTGTATTGAGGAAGCAAAGACCCGCTAGCCTCGAAATGGGCATAGCAGGTCTTATGTTGCATAAAGTAGATCAACAATGATCCGAAATATGTATTTTTGATTAGGAGAAATGTGATTGAGTTTGCTTTCTCTCCAAGCAAAGCATGTGTTGGAAGAAACAGTGGTAATTACACCCCCTTGGCAGCTAACGGGCCTGCATAGAAAGCTATGTTGAGAACCACTGTCTCTAAGACCCATGGGAACTATCAGGTTATAACAGTGTTGATAAAAATGTCATCATATTTATGCTGTGGGTTGTTTTGCTTTTGCACAGTGGTTTGAGGGGACCATAGCAATTAGAATCAGACAGCTGTTAATGATTAGTAGACATTCTTGCCGCCTTGTTAAAGTGAAGCATTCTGACAGGTTTTTCTTAGCATGAGGCCATATGGCCTATTTCTGAATATTATTCTGTTTGCTGGCTAATTGCCATGTACATGAGTGAAATTATTCCTTCATTTTCTTGCAAAAAAATTTCTTAATTTTTAATCTGAATCTGATTAATCACAGTTTGCTAGCCATTGGCAAGTAATGTCATTACAGATAAGACAAGAAAACCTAATTGCTGATTCCCCCCTGTGCCTATGAAATAATATTCTTTTAAGTATTTATTTATTTATTTATTTAGAATGTGTATCCTGTATTTTTTCTGACGTGGGATCCAAAGCAGTTTACGCACACACACACACACACACACACACACACACTCATGAATAAGTCAACTTCATGTATAGTTCAAGGGCTGGAGTCAAAACTAAGAATTTTGATATGATTCATGGATAAGCCAAAGGTCATTCAGTGGAGAGGGGAAAGACACAATACCAATTGACTGCTGCCCTCACTTTCCTAGCTAGGCTTTCAAAAAAGGTCAGTAGCAGCATCATAGTAGAAATATTAGAGTGGGTCTATACCAGGGGTGGCCACACTTTTTCATCTTGCGAGCTACCTTTATAACAACCAAGTCAAAAAGATCTACCTGGCACGCTCCCGGTCTTCCACTGCGCGGGGCTTCTTTCACCAAAATGAGGCTTTAGTGGGCGGGCCCTGGCGCTCGTCACTTGACACGGTGTGGTGACGTGAACGCCCATTGGTTGCTCCTGGGGGGCAGGAGCAAGGCAAAGGCGCGCGCAGGCATAGGATGCGAGGCTGCAGGAGGGAGTGTGTGTGTGTGTGTGTGAGAGAGAGAGCAGGCCTTGCCGGAGGAGGATGGTCCCCACTGTGGGGCTGCAGCTGAAGAGCACGCCCTGTCTCTCACTCACCTTGGCCCTTGGCAGCACTAGGCCCCCGAGGGTCGAGGCGAGTGAGAGACAGGGCACGCTCTTCAGCTGCAGTCCCACCGCGGGGACCATCCTCCTCCGGAGGGAGTGAGTGTGTGTGTGTGTGTGTGAGAGAGAGAAGGCCTCGCTGGAGGAGGATGGTCCCCGGGGTGGGGGTGCAGCTGAAGGGCGCGCCCTCCAGCGAGGCCTTCTCTCTCTCACACACACACACTCCCTCCTTCCCGCAGCCTCGCATCCTATCCCTGCGTGCGCCTTCACCTTGCTCCCCCCCCCCCCAGGAGCAACCAATGGACGGTCAGGTCACCACACCGTGTCAAGTGACGAGCGCCAGACCCTGCCCACTAAAGCCTCATTTTGGCGAAAGAAGCCCCACACGCGGGCAGAAGGCGGTGGCGGGAGCATGTGCGGGGGCGTGCACGCAGAAGCGCCGATCCGGCTGCGAGCTATCTCAAATGGACTTGGGATCGACTAGTCGATCGCGATCGACTTCCTGAGCAGCCCTGGTCTATACTGTTGATGGACTAATTTCTCTCTTTTTGCCACTCTACTCAAGGAAGGAGAAGAGTCAAAGTATTATACGTACACTGACCTGTGGATAAGTTTTTGGGAGTTGGTTTGACTAAAATTATCCTATATACTGTACTTGTATATGAATATACAGGGGAATAATTGGAAATTATTCAATCGATTTCACTAAGATTATACCCAAATGTTACTACATTGATATGAACAGTTAAAGACAAAGATGGTGTCACTGGAATGTGCAAAATGGGGTACTAATTTTGATCAAAGTCAGGCAGAACACTTTGCCATTGGTAGATTTTATTCCATGTGGATGGGACTGCAAGCTGCTCAATGTGGAAGGAGGTGAAATTGCAGATCTGGAAGTGCCAGGGAAAAAGATGAGATCCTGTTATAACAGAGAACCTAGCTCAGATGAATAACAAAATGACACTCTAAACATGTCTGGCAGTGGAAACTTTAGTCAGCAATGCCAATGGAAAAGCATTAATTTAGGCCTGTCACTATAGAGGAGGGTATTTGTGCACTGTCAACAAGACCATCAAAAATCTACAAAAATAGAGTTTACATATGTTCAGAAGAGAGCCTATGGAATTAGATATCATATTTCTTTTGTGAATATGGCTTGCGGGGAGTTCTTCAGAGCAAAATATACACTTTACTCTCCTTTCTTTTGCATCTGATCTCCTTAGCTCTAGCCATCCGCATTGCAAGTGTATTGAGATGTACACATAAACACTATATATGCCACTGCAGCCTTCCAGAATGTGATGCGTTGAGCATGAGAGTTTGTAGAGGACTCTGTAACCATGTTCAGCTCCATGTGCTTTGTACACGACTTCATATGAGATGATCTGAAATGAAACCCTATGGCCCATTTGCACTTCACATTTATAGCACTGTTATTCAATCTTAACCGCTATGATTCTATTTTATGGGCTCTCGAGGTTTGTTGCTGGACGAATAAGTTCAACGCCTTGGATGTGCCCCTTCCTAAAATGTCAATTCCAGGTTTTATTTTTATTTTATTTATTTATACTCAATTTCTCCTGATATACATTGTTTTGAGAATACATCCCAGTGGATTCAACACAATATACAAACATATATGCATAATCAAATAATCAAATTATTTATCTGCCTAGTTGGGAAGGATATAAATGTCCTTACTGTTCTAAGAGAATGGAAACAAATATTAGTCCCCTCCCTGAAGGGGCTAATGGTTGTAGAGAGATTCACAAAGGGAAGTAAGCACTAATGTTTGCACCCAGCTAATTTATAAAGAGGGGGAAATGCTTGAAATCTCTCTCGGCATTAGTTTGCGAACAAAGATTCTTAGGAAGGAGTCGTCCCCATGCTTTTTACAAGCGCGTTGATGACTTAAAAGGCCAATCTGAGATAGGCAAGTTCGGTTGCAGAAAGCACAGCAGAATGTCTCCTTGGGTGATGTTGTTTCCAAGTTGCGGTTCTTTCTGTGTTGTCGTTTCTCTTCGAGACCCATTCGGTGTGTCTTCTCAAAAGAGGCCGCAGCATTGTGGATAGTGTGTCTCCATGCCTCCCGATGTGAGGCCAGGGTGGACCATTGTTGGTGATCAATCTGGCCGAGCCTGAGAGTCCTTATATCTCTTTTTCAGGCGCATCTCTTGTGCTGACCTGTGGCGAGTTCACCATAGAGTAGTATCTTTGGGAGGCGGTGGTCCTCCATCCTAGAGACATGCCCTGCCCAGCGCAGCTGTGTTCTCAATAGCATGGCCTCAACACTGGTGATCCCTGCTTGCTCAAGGACAGCAACATTAGTCACATAGTCAGTCCAGTGTATATTTAGGTTTGTGCGAAGACAGCGCTGATGAAAGCGTTCGAGGAGTCTGCAGCTGTTGCAAAGCAGGATGTTAGTCAAGGGCAGCATCGTCAGCAAAAAGCAGCTCACTGGTTTAGATAGTTCAGAGCAGTGCTCGAATGCACTATATGCCTTTGCTAATCTGGGATCTATTCCAGGTCACTTGACCTGGGGGATTATGCTTCCCAGCCCGCCCTTGCAGATTTGCCTATGGACGTGGGGCTGCTGGGATGCTTTGGGAGTGGATGTGGGCTGGTAGAGTTTTTCCATTTTCTTCAGGCTGACTTCCAGCCCAAACAGTTCTGCAGCTGTTGCAAAGCAGGATGTTAGGCGCTGCCCCTGAATGGGCGCAAGGCATCGTCAGCAAAAAGCAGCTCACGGACTAGATAGGGCGCAGTGCTGTCAGCCGCTGCCCGATTCCAGGTCACTGATGAAGGGAGGGGAGGCGCCGCTGGGAGCTGCCCTCCCTTGCAAGGCATCACGGCGCCGGGCCGCTGCAAGGCATCGAAGCCGGCGCCGGCACCAGCTTCAGCCGCTGCCGTAATGCCTTGCAAGGGAGGGAGGCGCCGCGGGGACCCCAATGCGATCCGGTTTGCATCGGCGGCGCGGAGAGAGGGACGGAGGGTGCGGTGCAGGGAGGAGGAGCTGGCTCACTTCCTCCTCCCTGCCCCCTCCCCCATTTTTTTTCGCCTGCCATTTTTTAAAAAAATTAAAAATGGCGGCCGGGGGCATAGCGGGGGCCGTGTCCAACAGGCTGGGGGGCCGTGTACGCCCCCTGGGCCGCCAGTTGGACAGCCCTGGTTTAGAGCAGGGGTGCTCATTAGGTAGATCGTGATCTACTGGTAGATCTCGAAGGGCGTCCTGGTAGATCCCGAAGGGCATCCTGGTAGATCCCAGGCAGATCGTAGGCCCAGTGTGTATGGCTCCCATGCCATTTGTGACGAATGCTCAGGGGCTTATTATACTCACATTTAGTTGAATTCAGTCTTAAAATGTATTATATGGCTCTCACTGAAATAAATTTCCTAATATTTTGCTTTTATGGCTCTCTGATTAGTGGGTAGGTAGATCTTTGGGACTTGGTTGTTTTATAAGTAGCTCACATGCTGGAAAGGTGTGAGCACCCCTGGTTTAGAGTCTTAGTGCAAGCCCTCAGACAGCTTAAGTAGAACAAGCTACCATCAGTAAGATAATGGATATATATGCCGTCTTCTTCTTCGAGGTCTGCCATAGCCCTTTGGAGCATCATAAGAGAAGAGGAGAGCTTGAAATACTATCATGCTAATACCAGCTATAGAAATGAAAGCAGCAGGTTTGCATTGTATTAACACACATTTATGTTAAAAGCTTTGCCCAGAAGTAGTTACACAACAATTCTTTCCAAAACAGCCATAATGCTTAAATGTTTATGCAACCTATCTCACATTTGAACTGGTGTTCGTATTCAAGCCACAATACATTTGATAGTATATAAAAGCTTATTACAAATTGAGTTTTCATTCTATTCCGTAGTTCATCATGTTCCAGCTGTTTTCGTTAACTACAAACAGCCTCGCATGCCATATGTAGCAACAAAACTGGTCAAAACTCTGCTAGTAGAAATGACAGAATGTGCAATTTGTTTGTGTTAAAAGCTATATGTCTAGCTAGTCTGTATCTGCGTCAAAGATTTCATTACCCTGGTTTAATATATTGCATAAGACATTTTCTGCTTTAAATGTTGTTAATTCAACAAACGCAATGACTGCAATGCATGGGTCTCTGAATGTGGAATATGGCCTATTTAAATTTTTAAGTTTGAATCAGAAGATGCCCAAATTCTATACAAGTTACCAAGTTCTGCCTCATCTAATGATAAACCTGCCATGTTTCATCTCTCATCCAAGCTAACAGTAAATTTGAACTGATTACTTCCTGGAATAGGCAATCTGCAGAGAAACTTCAAATGTCAGAGGAAATGTGACTGAACACCCACTACCCATGAAATGATGAATTTCCCACACTCAGATCTGTTATTTGGATGTAATATTGAGCTTCTAAATACAATTTCTGTATTTTCCCCTTAAGCAAGGTTATTGCATTGGCTCTTGATCATGAAATGTCAAAAAGTTGTGCTATTATATTTTTAATCTATCAAATGTCTTGACTCTCAACTGATGAAATACTGAAATTCTGTATAACTTCATTTGATCCTGTAGTATCCTCAGTATACTGCTATATTGTTCATATTTTTCCCCTTCTCCTCCTCTTTATCGTCATCATGTGGTATGTATGAACCACACTTTGAAAGAATGAGATAATAGGTTCCTAATCTAGAGAAACAAGAGAAGGCAGGTGTTGAAAGAAATGGAAGTGTGTGTAAATAAGGTAAAAATATGTGTTTATTTGAGATCCATGGAACCTATGATCACATTCTTTCTAAACATATATTCTAGCGATGTCCAAATCTTCATTATTTATTTATTTATTTAGCATATTTGTATACCGCCATTCTTAGTCCGAAGACGACTCAAGGCAATTTTTAAATTGTAAGTTGTATGTCATTTGTAAGTTTTGTATGTATGAACATTTTTAAGAGACATGTGTATGTGTGTGTGTGTGTGTGGGGGGGGGATGCCCATGCAAAACTTAAGAATTAAAACTAACACAATACTTTTTTGTTTGAACTCTGTAATGCTCGGGAGTCAGTCTCATTTTTAGCACAAGTGAGGCAAAGCCAAAAAGGCTGCCATTCCTCTTTAAATTAAGAAGAGATAGTCTGCCTCTCACCATGAGAAGAGGAAAGGAAGCAGGGCAGGATGAATTGAGTAAGCTGGGAAATAAATTCAGAGAGCATAGAATTCTGGGAAATGTAGTTTGGGAAGGCGAAGAACCCTATGACAGAGAATTTAAAAGGTACTGCCCTAAACTACATTTCCCAGGCTCAATCAGGATAGGGGAGAGATTTGTCCCTCCTAACAGCAACCAGAGTTCCAATAAGTTGTTGAATTTTCACAGAGGAGGATTGACTAATACTTCTAATAAATACATCTATGCTGCATTGGGAAGAAATCTCTAAATTGAAGTTCTATTGCTTAAAGACATACAATGCGATAGTTGTGGTGCCTTTTAAAAAAAATATGGTCAAAGCTTTAAAAATTCCCAAAAATCAGTAGATGTATGGATAGTTCTGAAACATGGAGGGAATGATCCCCTGTTATCTTGTGTCATTGTATAGAAAATGCAAAGAGATATCTTTTGTAGTTTTTAAAATGTTGTTTGCAACATCTTTGAAAATTTCCCAGAAATCCATGGAACAGTGAAATCTTCTGAAACTTGATGGGCTAATGGTGGTAAATGTGTTTCATAATTGTAGTACATTTCATGCCAATAGCTCTAAAAATGAGTGAGAAGGGGGCCCCTGAAGTTTCCCCAATTGGCACAATTACTTAACAAAAAGTAACAAAAAAGTAGTCAACTCATTATAGTTATATGTCCCCCGTCCAGTTTCATAAAAACTTTAGAAACAATTCCTCCCACCCCACCCCCTAATTTCATAATGAGTATTGAAACATTTTTTTCATTGATCACACTGGCCAAATATATAACACATGATGGTGATAGGAGGAGGAGAAGGGGAAAATCAGAACAGTATAGCAATATATGCAATGTCTATAGACTACACAAACAATGTGAGATTTGAGTGGTTGAATGATGGGCGAGTGAACCTTACAAGAACAGGTTTGTTCATATAGGAGAACACAGCAATAAGAGTTTTTATGTAATATGATTAATATGATTATATTTTTTCTTAAAATATTTTTATATATTACCAAAATCATGATTGGGTACTGTTTCATTTTCCGGGTGGAGGCCACTAGGGAGTGCTAGAGAGGAGGATACTTCATTTTATGGGGGTGGACGTTGGGTTGAAGGAGTAAAACCATTTCCTCCAGTTTTCCTGTTATTCCCTTCACCCATGTCCCCATAGTCGAAACAACTCTTCTTTATGATATAAGAAGAGGAGTACAGGGAAATAACCAGTAAAAACAGGGAAATTGTTTTCCTCCTTCAATTCCCCTTCCTCAAATGGATTATCCTTCTCTCTCTAATGCCCCCTAGTGGCCTCCGCCCGGATAATGGAACAGTATCCATGGTTGTCCATGCCACTGTATGTCCAGCTGGAAAAGGAAGCAACCATAAGAAGAGAATGAAATGTTATGAAATGTGGTGCTGATGAAAAATTCTCAATATTCCATAGATAGTTAAAATAAATAAATAAATGGCTGCTAGAGGAAATCAAACTTGAACCCTTCTTAGAAACCAAGATGATTCAACAGAGACTATCATACTTTGGTCATTTAATGAGAAGGCATGACTCACTAGAAAAGACAATAACAGTTGGCAAGTTGGAACGTCTCCCTCGGCATTACTTCGTGAACGAAGATTCTTAGGAAGGACTCATCCCACACTTTTTACAAGCGCGTTGATGACTAAAAAGGCCAATTTCTGATATAGGCAAGTTCGGTTGCAGAAAGCACAGCAGAAAGTTTCCTTGGGTGATGTTGTTTCCAAGTTGCGGTTATTTCTGCATTGTCGTTTGTCTTTGAGACCAATTCGGCGTGTCTTCTCAAAAGAGGCCGCAACATTGTGGATAGTGCGTCTCCATGCCTCCCGATGTGAGGCCAGGGTGGACCATTGTTGGTGATCAATCTGGCCAAGCCTGAGATGTTGTTTCAGGGAGTCCTTATATCTCTTTTTGGGGTGCCTCTCTTGCGCTAACCCATGGCGAGTTCACCATAGAGTAGTATCTTTGGGAGGCGGTAGTCCTCCATCCTAGAGACGTGCCCTGCCCAGTGCAGCTGTGTTCTCAATACCATGGCCTCAATGCTGGTGATCCCTGCTTGCTCAAGGACAGCAACATTAGTCACATAGTCGGTCCAGTGTATATTTAGGATTGTGCAAAGACAGCACTGATGAAAGCGTTCGAGGAGTCGTAGGTGTTGGCGATAGGTGACCCATGTTTCAGACCCATAGAGGAGAACAGACAGTACGATAGCTCTGTACACACTGATTTTGGTGCTTTGCCTCAGGTGCTTGTTGCTCCAGACTCTTTTGTGAAGTCTTCCAAATGCACTATATGCCTTTGCTAATCTGTGATCTATCTCTTTGTCAATCTTGGCATCTGAAGAGATGATGCTTCCCAGGTAGGTGAATTGCTAAATGGACTTAACCACAAATTTGCCTATGCTGACGTGGGGATGATGGTGTTCTTCCTGTGGTGCGGGCTGGTAGAGGACTTCCGTTTATTCAGTTGGAACGTAGTAGGAAGAAAATAGGACTAATGGTATCAGTGATTGGAAGGCCTCTCAGTTATTACAAGTTGACTTAACAGCCGTTGACAACAGCAATTATTTGCAAATCAACACAGAAGAGTAGCAGTGAGTTTCTATAGCAAACAAAATAGATAATCATTTTTTTGGTTCCTGTAAGAACCTGAACAGGTATGAAGAGATAATAAAATGTATTGCAAGAACGAGATGTTCTTTCAGCGTCATCCGCTTGTTAGAATCTAGTTAATTGTATGTGTCACATTTGCATGCTAATCAGACTTTGCTGTTCATATTGGACAATAATAGACTCTTGTGAAAGTGGCATTTATTGTTACTTGCCACTGAGTTAGATGCTTTTTTGTACCTATGATGAACAGAGAATTGTTTCTTCCTAAATGGGACTCCATTACATTGATTTAAAACAGAAATAAAAGGCCAATCCCCTTCATTTTCTTTCTAGCTGCGCTATTTATGGTCCCTATTCTTTGACGTCTGATGCATAATATATTAAAATGGAACACTGGGTTTCTATCATGCTGGTGGCTAGGAATAGTCTATTAAACTTATATTTCACACCTGTACCTTTCTGCATTTGATTGTTCAGATTTCAGCCCACCTTTTGTTAAATCCCCATATGATTTTCTTTCTTTCCATTCTTTCCCCACCTTTCTCTTCATAACCTGCCAAAAACCAGCTTTAGAGCCATCTGTTCTATTTTGGAGAACATGCAGAGCAATTATCTCTTCATGGAGACATCTAACATTTCAATCCTTTGGGAAAGTGTCTTTGAAAATTGTTTCTGGTCACGTGATTAATAGACTGCTAGGACATGGCTATGTTAACCATCATGGAAGGAAAGTTTTCAGCAGAATCGTTTGATTTCGGTCATTTAATACTTAAAACTGAGGTCCAATTTAACCCATAACAATTCATATAAAAGGGAGATATAACTATATGTGGGGTGTTTCTGTTTACTTTGTTAGAGGGCGGTTTTCCCCCAGTCTCTCCCAGATGTCATCAGAACTTATAGTAGTAATTTATAGACGTAATTATGTACAGTTATATTATGGTTATAATTTTAGTTCCTGTTTCTCAAACAAAAAAAATTGTAACTTTTGTTTATTTATTTATTTATTATTTGGACTTGTACACTGCCACTCCTCGAAGGCTCAGAGCGGCTTACAATCAGGTAAAACTCACAGAGGTAAAAGAAAACATATTAAACTAGCTTAAAAAATATTTCTGGCCTAGCAATCAAAGGCTAGCCGGAAAAAATGAGTCTTGCAGGCCTTGCAGAAGGGGAGAACATCTTGCATGGCCCGTACATCGCTAGGAAGAGTGTTCCATATTGACGGCGCCACTACAGAAAAGGCTCTGCACCGGGTCGATGTAAGATGGATTGCTTTGAAGGCCGGTACTTCAAGGAGGTTCATTTGTTCAGAACAAAGTGACCTCTGGGTTGGTAGGGGAAAAGATGGTCCCTCAGATACAGTGGCCCCAGACCATGCAAGGCCTTGAAAGTTAACACCATCACCTTGAAAGCGATCCAGTGCTCGACCGGAAGCCAATGAAGCTGCTGGAGGATAGGTGTTATGTGACATCTCACTGGAGCCCCAGTGAGAAGTCATGCAGCGGCATTCTGGAAGAGCTTAAGTTTCCGGATCACTGACAAGGGTAGGCCAATGTAAAGGGCGTTACAGTAGTCCAGTCTCGAGATGACCGTGGCTTGGAGCATCATGGCCAGGTCGTCTCTGGATAGGCAGGGGGCCAGATGCCTAGCTTGCCGCAGATGGAAAAAGGCAGTTTTGCTGACACCGGAGACCTGGGCCTCCATCGACAGCAACAGGTCAAAAACGACCCCAAGGCTCTTAACTGAGGATGTCGGGCATAATGCCTGTTACATAAAGTAAGCCAAACCAAATGCCACAAGCTTCTAGTCCACAACATATGACCCCTACAATACTATTCGATTTTTGACCTCATTGGACAGGCAAAGTTGCCTGTTGTACAATGCTCCCTCTTCACTTGCGGTGCAGAGCTCACCAGCTTCCACCCCAGAGCATAGATCTACTTCCGGTGGGGCTGCATGGCACAAGAGAAGAAGAAGCATTGTAAGCCATCGCCACAGAAACAAGGGAAGATTCCCATGTTGCTTAAGAGAAAATGGGGGGGGAAGCTGGGCTGCAAACACACCCCCATGGGATGGGGCACAGGAGAAATCAGGTAATATGGGGCAATGGGTTCCCCACACCTGGCAAATCCCATTTATATCCCCCCCCCCTTCTCACCACAAAGAGGACTCAGGGTGGCTCACAACAAAGTCACAATTTAATGCCATGAGTACATATAAAAATAAAACAACATAAATTAAAATATTACATAATTAAAACATATCAACATAAAACAATAACTTTAAAGCACACAATCCATAAGCATATTTCAGGAGTATTTTTAATTTTTAATTTTCATGTAATCATGTTGTTTCAATTAGCATTGATTATATTTATTGTTATCCCCCTTAAGTCCGCTTAACAGCTACTAGACGCAGAGCCTTTTCGGTTGTAGCTCCCTCATTGTGGAACACACTTCCTGCAGAAGTCCGGGCTTTGCAGGACTTGCAAACTTTTCAGAGGGCTTGCAAAACGCTGTTATTCCGTGTGGCATTTGAGCTATGAAATTGGTTTTAAATTTTGGTTTGATAGTTTTATTGTTGTTTCCATTTTTACTTTGTAAACCACTCTGATCCCTCGGGGAGTGGTGGTGTATAAATCCAAATAAATAATAAATAAATAATAAATAAGTCCCTATATCAGGGGAAAAGTAGAATAAAATAAATAAATAAATAAATAAATGTGTGATGTGAATGGACTCCAAAAGGCACAGAACAAACCAAGATTTGGACCAAATTATATTTTGTTCGTACTATTTAACGACACCACTTCCCACTAACAATAAAAGGAATACCATGCTGTAGTTTTCAAAGAAGTAGCCATGCTAACCTGCTTTACTTTAAGGGCAAAAGAGTCTTGTGGCTCCTTTAGCATGTTTTATTTCTGCATGACAATTGTAGCACAGCAGTTCTCGTTTGTGCCTGGAGGGCAGGGAATAGGTCCTGGGGTTCCATTAGCTTTAGGGCCTGCAGCAGCAGATGTGGATTCAGAGGATGAGCTAGATGACTGGGGTGAAGCACAGGGCCCTTCGGATGGGCCTCGTTCGCCTGCAGAGAGCTTGGCATGGGATGAGATGATGTTTGGGCCTAGCATAGATTCCGATCACCAAGTGGAGATGGGAAGCAGCGAAGGGAGTTATGAACACCCCGGGGGGAGGAATTCCCAAGAGCTTGAAAGTGAAAACATGGACGAAGACTAGTGGGAAAGTTCTATGGAGGAAAGTTCTCAGGAAGATAGCGACACAGCTGCTGAGTGGAACGGTCGATTCTTAGATAGGAGACTGGACATTGAGTCTAATAGGAGGGCTTGGTCTAGGGTCCTAGACCGACCGAGGTCCGTGAGCAGAGATTGGAGATGAAGAAGCCTAGAGCGGCGGGGGGCTCGGCCGAAGGATTAAGTATAGGATCCGTGGGAACGCCTCCTCAGTTCTCCGGCCACGTCTTTCCTGAATAGGCGTGAAGCGGAGTGGGACCACAAGCTAAGCCGTGGTCATCAAGCCTTGCCTTGAATTTGCCTTGCCTTGTTTCTTGATCCGCATTGGATTGCGGAGCCCTGCCTTGTTTCTTGAACCGCATTGGATTGCGGAGCCTTGCCAAGCTTCAAGTCTATTTGCTACGTTACTTTGGACAATCTTGCTTTCTACCTTTTGGACAATTGCTTATTATTGGACTATATATTATTTGGAACTGTTTTTATACTCAATAAAGTAGTTAGCCTTCAGTACGTCTCTGTGTGTGTGATTAAGGGGCCCGCTAAGTCCGTGATCGTGACAACAATCCATCTCTTTGCTCCATAGGTGGAATATTCAAGTAGTAGCTATTAGGGCTGTTATACAATTTCGGATATGCCCGAATTTCGGAAGTTTTTCGGATACTTCTGACTTTTTAAAAGCAATTTCGAGAGCAGTCCTCCCAACAGGAATTCCGAAATCCGAATTGCAAATTTTGGAATTTCGAATTTCGGATGTCATTTCCGAATTTTCTTGCTGATTGCTCATTGGCTGATGGCTAACAGCTGACTCTCCCTTCTGCTGATTTTTTGCCCATTTTTGGAAGCGGACACCATTTTTGAGGACTTCCGAATCAATTTCGAAATTTATCGGAATTTTTTCGGAAGTCTAAATAATCCGAAACAAAATCTATGACTACATCTGAAACGAATTTGAATTTTTAAAAATCAAACAGCCCTAGTAGCTATATATGTTTTGTGCACAATGATTGTGCAAGGTGGGAGCAGTGTGGAAAAATGTTTATAGACTCATACTGCGCACATGTCATTAATATGTATCATGTTGTAGCTTTTTTCATGCCTTTCATGCACTGACCTAGTATCTGTTCTGATGGAGATCAGTTTAAAAAGAAACAATAGAATTATCAATAATTATAGCTCATGGATAACATTGTTTCATGTGTACTCACTAGACTCCCTATTATTCATCTAACATCATTTGTTCTAAAGTAATGCACACATTTCCAACTTATAGAGCTTCATTTTCTCTATTGTTATACGTTTCTAGGCCTTTGAAAGAACCTATCAAGTAGAACAAACTCGTTTTCCAAACTGATTTTTCTTCCTCTCACCTGATAGACATTGGCATCATTAATCATAGTTCAGCTGCTAATTAAAAAAACTTTGCTCAGATATTTTTCCATTTTCTCTAAATATGATAAATGCCAGTCTGCTACATGAGTAACAGCTCTAGATCAAAACCAGAGATGTCGCTGATTAATCCAAGGAAATTAATCTTGCCATTTCATTTGTTATCTAATGTATGAAGTTTTCTTATGAAACAGACCACCTTTGAGTGTAAATTGAGCCAAGCTTATAATTAACAAGCACTCGATTCAAATCACATTTATGTAAATAGTTTTCCAGTGCGTCACAGTCATTTCATATCTTTGGCACTTTGCTGTTTCTACTCCCCCAGCAAACCGAGCTGATATTGGGATTTTCTGTAAGGCTGGAGACATACGGAATAAAATAAATTGTGGAATCAAGTCATCAAGTTGGTGCAATGGATTTGTGGATAAGGATGTTTCCACTACAAATGGTCAGATTATGACTGCCACTTTGAAATTGGAGAGAGAGGCCTCTTCTACAATAACATATAAAATCCAGATTATATGGCAGTATAAAAGAGGCCTCTCTGGAACATGGGTGAGGGTTTCCTCGCTGCATCCATTTCACCACTCCTTTCAATCTACCCAGGGCCGTAGCCAAGATTTTGATTCGGGAGGGGCTGAGTTTGGTTCCGGGGGGGGGGGGATGAGTCTGAGTGAGAGAGGGTCTACCCTACCAAACCTTTTGTATCATTATCCCAATACCCCCATGCATATGGGATATATTGAGCATGGTGATCAAATCATGATATGAATAAACATAACAGTTTAAATAATATACCAGTAAGGCCTTCTCGCGGACCACCCTGAGAATTTCGGGGGGGAGCCCCCCTCCCCCGCTACATGCCTGAATCTACCTGTTCATATCCTTCAACTGTCCCAATCTTGCAGGGACAATACTTATTAATCCTCTGTTATCCCACTTTTCCAGCTGCTTATAAAATGTGACGTTATCTCTCTTCTTCTACCCCTTCCCACCTTTCTTCTCAGTTTACTTCAATCATTATAAATTGAATTCAGTGTACCTACTTAATTCAGAAGGGAGAAAATGAAACTTTGTTCTTCCCACTAAACTCAAATGAAATCAAACTGCTAGAGCTTCCTAATAGGTCTATTTTTCCTATTTAATGATTTTCCCAATCTTGACCACATTCTGATGTTGATTGGCCATGCATGCTCAGTTATACTCAGGTGAAGGTCCTGACGGGAAGGCGTGGGGCTGAAAGAAGGGCTTTCTGCCAGGATCCTCACCTCTCCGCACAGCAACCCAGCTCTCTTTTTTCTCCTCCTCTCTCGGCGCAGTGTGCACCTTCCTCTCCTCCTCTCTTGGTGCAGCATGTGCCTCCCTTTACTCTCTTGGTGCAATGCACATCTTCCTCTCCTCCTCTCTCAGCACCACTCTTTCCCACTTTTCCTTAGAATCATAGAATCATGGAGTTGGAAGAGACCTCATGGGCCACCCAGTCCAACCTCCTGCCAAGAAGCTGGAAAATCGCATTCAAAGCGCCCCCAAAAGATGGTCATCCAGTCTGTTTAAAAGCCTCCAAAGAATGATATACACATATACACACATCATTTTTCCTAAAATGTATAGATAAAATAAACTATGGCAATTATTGGAAGGATACATAAGGACATTTACATTGAAGAAAGTTAGAATAATGATTTAATCAGAGTTGGACAGTCTGACCTTAAATTACAGTTTTATGTAAATATTCAAAACCATTTAACCTAATGCCTCAATTAATGTAATGTTATTGGTATTTGTTTTTATTTTGAAATTTACCAGTAGCTGCTGCATTTCCCACTCTTGGGTTATAATCAAGTCAATAAGTTTTCCCAGTTTTTTGTGGTAAAATTAGGTGCCTCGGCTTATATTCAGGTCAGCTAATACTAAAGTATATACAGATATTTTAAGTTGGATAATGAAGAGGAGGTCTGCCACGTTTGGTTCAGATTCATCAAACCACGTAGGAGCCTTTGCAGTACAAACCAACCAACCAACATACATACATAGTATACCTACTTTGACAGATAGATAGATTAGTGAGAAAGAAAAAGAGAGAGAAGGAGGGAGGGAGAGGGAGAAAGAGAGAGAGGGATCATAATATGATTAAAACACGTTCTTCACCTGGATGCTAAGGCAGTGTAAAACAATAGAATGATTAAAAGAATCAAACCCACCAAAGATCAAGCATTACAAACAACAAAAGAGGCAGAGGATTCATTTACAGTGTAGAAGTAATTCAGGTTGAATCCGCTGTAATTGCTATGGCTCAATGCTGTGAAATCATGAGAACTGAAGTTTTGCAAGTTCTTTAGACTTCTTTTTATAATCTATATTTATATTTATTAAAGGTTTTCTACAATTACAATCAACATTACAACATAAAAACAGTAAACAAAAACATACAAGGGAGGGAGGGGCTAAAGGAGGTGGCACATGTGGAGCGCCCAGTGGCACATGTAGGTTAAACCGCTGAGCTGTTGAGCTTGTTGACCAAAAGGTCGCAGGTTTGAATCGGGGGAGCGGCATGAGCTTCCGCTGTCAGCCGCAGCTTCTGCTCACCTAGCAGTTCGAAAACATGCAAATATGAGTAGATCAATAAGTACTGCTCTGGCGGGAAGGTAGCAGTGTTCCTTGCAGTCATGCTGGTCATATGACCTTGGAGGTTTCTACAGACAATACCACTCTCCAGCTTAGAAATGGAGATGAGCACCAACTCCCAGAGTTGGACACGAGTGGACTTTATGTTGGGACAACCTTTACCTTTACCATACCTTAGACTTCTCTGTCAAAATGTGCTAATGCCTCCCCAAACTACAATGATTCTATAGCACTGAGCCATGACAGTTAGAGTCAAACTGCATTAATTCTACAGTGCAAATACGCCTAGAGCTAGGTTGCTACTGATCTTTCTGGGATAGATAAATCAAGAGGAGAACAATGATGAACAGGGCATCCAGTGAGGGAAAACCCAAGATAAGAATTAGACCCACACTATTAATGTTTTCCCCCTTGTTTACTCCCTTCCCCAGGATTCTCCCCTTGGACTAAAAATATGTCCCCTTCCAAAATTGTTTAGACCTTTGCATGAACAATCACACCATTAAAATGCAACAAGAGGTCTGAAACTGTATTTTTGAAGCATATACAGTATAACTGAAATATTTCCTTTCTGTCTCCCCTGCTGAGTATATCACTGAAGTGCAACGCATCTGCTTCTATTACCAGATTGATTAATATTCTGAAACAGTGTATGTTTTTGATCCTTCTCTGTACACTCAAAAGTGAATATGATAACTAGATGCATTTGCATTTTGAACAAGGGCAGGACTGGAAAACAGTTCACCTTCCTAGCTGCTTTGAATAATCTGCAAATTGGCTCGTTTTCGCAAAAGCAGTTAATTGTTAGACTTCTGTCTACTCTTTCACAGACATCTTGCCAAGTTCGAGCAAATGGAAGAGCCTTGATTGTTGTTCATGCATATGTGCGCTTTGATTTCTTTGCCCCTGCTTGTCTGCATGTATGTGAGTGTGACACTGACACAGTGCCTTTTTTGTTTTCTTTCCCTTCCCCTTTCTAAAGTTCAGCTCTCAAGGGATTTTTCTGTAAGGCTGCAAAATCACTGACACATTAATGCAGCTGAGGTGGCAACGTTTCATTCCATGTTAAAAGGGGCCTCCACGTCGAATAGCGGTTTCAACTCTGCTAACTGTTGTTAAAAATGATATGACCTTATTCCTTCCAGGATCAAACATATCAGACAGAAAGAGAAGACTGTGAGGATGAAAGGTGACAGTTTGCATGTAGATGTTATTTTGTAAGGAGAAAAAAAACCCCTTCAGTCCTTCATGTTAAAGTTTCTTTTTGGCAAATAAAATACCAGCCAGTATAAATTGTGTGCAAGTTAAGGAAGCAGAGGCGTCCAAGAAAAATATTTCATATGGACACGTAGGCTTCCTATACTTCTGGATGTGGTTCTTTTATGACTTCCCACCTCTATGCACTAAAATGTCAAATTCAATTATAGAAAAGTGAGTTATAATTTGGGGGGTGTACAGCCTTAATTTCACCATATGAATCAAATCCGTCCACGACCTAATGTGGTTAGTCATAGTTCTACAGGCAGCAGCCTGCTTTGCTTGTCTTGTGCCCCTCCTTCTTTGTAGTGAGCTTCAAGAAAATGGAAGGATCTGATATTACCTCCAAAAAGGAAGGAGCCAGGCAATGCCTCCTGTTATTATATGAAAGTTCAAGCATCCTCGCCAGCTCTGCTAAAAGGACTCTTTTGTGTTGGAGATTCCAAAATAGCTCTGTGCCATTCAGAGTGCTCTGCACCGTAAAAATAATAAAGGGCTTAACCGATCTTGGAAACTAAGTAGGATCAGCCTTGATTAATACTTAAATGGGAGACAACTAACAAATACCAGCTGTATTTCAGAGGATGGAAATGGTAAAACCACCTCTGAGTATTCCTTGCCTTAGAACAGCGTTTCTCAACTTTTTTTGAGCCGTGGCACACTTTTAACATTAAAAAAATCCAGGGGCACACCACCAACCAAAATGACACAAAAGGACACTCTAACACAGTAAAGAAGGCTGAGGGATGGTGGCCTGCTGGGAGCAGCTGCTGGGAGTGCCGAAGCCGGAGGGAGGGGAGGAGACAGGCTGCACCATGCCCCGCCCCCTTCCCCCCAGCTTCATCTCTCCCACAGCTTCTCCAGTCTTGAGGGGGCAGTGTCAAGCCAGCATTGTGCTGGCTCTGCCACCACTGGCTTGGCACTGCCCCCTCAAGGCTGGAGAAGCTGTGGGAGAGCTGAAACCGGGGGAAGGGGCGGAGCCAGGCCGCACCATGCCCTGCCCCCTCCCCTGGCTTCAGCTCTCCCACAGCTGAAGCTGAAGCCGCGCGTAGGAGGAGGAACATGAGCGGTGGACAGGCTTCAGTGGGCGGGGCTTCTCCTCCACGCGGCTTCAGCGAGCGAAGGGTGGGAGTCATGGCGGATTGGAGGCTGGCTGGGGAAATGGCCAAAGGAAGGGGTGCCCCAGCCCCTTCTTCTTTTTCTTCACCACCGCCCGGCCCTTCCTCCTCCTCCCCCAAGCAGCAGGAGTTTGGCAGGAGGAGGGGGGGAAGGAAGGGGGGCAGAGAGCTTTTCTCACGGCACAGCAGGAGGTCCATAATGGCACACTACTGTGCTGTGTCACAGCGGTTGGGAAACACTGCCTTAGAAAACCAGCAGTTTGAATGCACATAAGCATACAAATAGAGAAGGAAGAGAAAAGCTGGTTTTATTTATTCATTTACAGTATTTATATTCTGCCCTTCTCACCCCAAAGAGGACTCAGGGTGGATCAAAATGCAGACATACACGGCAAACATTCAATGCTATTTTTAGACCTACAAGATAGGCAGATAGATAGTGGTATTTTGGCATTTTCCAACTTCGGCACCTGGAGGTTGTGCTCAATTCCGGGCACAGGGGGTGCTGTCACTTCATCCACTATGATGCCAAGCTCTTTTGATCTATTTCCTCCTTGTTCTTTGATTGTTGACATTTTTATGGTGTCGTAAAATACCTCCCCAATTTATCCAATGGTTAGGTTTCACATTTAAATCACAGACCATGCGGAAGGAGGGGAGATGAAAAACATTACTAACACTTCATCTGTGGCCTTTTGCAAGTTTTTTTTAAAATTAACAAGCAGGAAGGTTTGAAAAGCCTTTGAGTTTAATGGCCATTTTATTCTTAACATCACTTGTGTTTTCTCTTCCTTCATTCTACCAGCAGGGTCATCTTTGGTTGGATGGAAGATCACCAACAAATACTTTGACTCGGAGTTATTGGATCTTTTTTCCACTTGATGTGACAGGGAAGAACATAATTTGAACTCTTCTCCATGTGAGAAAGACTGATGTCAGCCAGGGATCTTGGGACAAGCAGATGTCATATTGTGGTTAGGGACTACCGTGATATGGGGTAGGAGAGGTGAGAACAGCAAGGACTGCCATGCTTTTTCTCCAAGCTGCCTGAGTCTGTGAAACACAGGAGGGTAGTCAAAACAGTTGTGGCCTGTTCCAGTTCGGAACTGCCCTAAGTCAGGGATCAACCAGAATCCTGGCTAACCTTGGGAAAGCCATATTAAGGTGGTCTTGACCCAAGTTAACCCCAATCAGTCCCAATTAGTGCTCAGCTGCTGTGGGGGTGATCCAGTTACATACTAACCTGTGATCAGTACCATAAACAGGCCCTAAATGGTTCCGGCCCCATTTACCTGTCCGAACGCATCTCTCCCTATGAACCATTGGCGCTTAAGATCATCAGGTGAGGCCCTGCTCTAGGTCCTGCCCACTTCGCAGATGCGATTGGCGGGAATGAGAGACAGGGCCTTCTCAGCTATGGAACGCCCTCCCTAGGAATATTAGATCGGCCCCCTCCCTCCTAACATTTCAAAAGAGAGTAAAAATCTGGCTGTTTGAGCAGGCATTTGCAGACGCAGTGTAACAGACTAATTGAGATCCAGGGAATGACTGGACGATGCGACGGAAAAATGATTTTAGTGATGAGACGCTGGGGATTTGTGTTTTATGGTTTTTATGGGTTTTATTGTTTTATTGTTTTTATATGGTTTTTAAAACCAAAATAATATTATATAATATTATTATATTATACGTAATGATTATCCTGCTGCATGAGGGCCAGCACGGTCAAGTCAGATACAGCGATGCTCTCTCAGAGCCCTTTCTAATAATTAATGGTGTGAAACAAGGTTGTGTTCTTGCACCAACCCTATTTACAATCTTCTACAGCATGATGCTCCAAAGGGCTATGGCAGATCTCGAAGAAGAAGACGGCGCATATATATATATATATATATATGCTATCGTACTGATGGTAGCTTGTTCAACTTAAGCCATCTGAGGGCTCGCACTAAGACTCTAAACTATCCAGTCTGTGTGCTGCTTTTTGCTGATGATGCTGCCCTTGTCTCCCATACAGAAGCGGCTCTGCAGTGCCGAACATCCTGCTTTGCAACAACCGCAGAGCTCTTTGGGCTGGAAGTCAGCCTGAAGAAAACAGAAGTTCTCTACCAGCCCGCACCACAGGAAGAACGCCATCATCCCCACATCAACATAGGCGAATCTGTGCTTAAGTCTGTTCAGCAGTTCACCTACCTGGGAAGTTAACCCAAGTCATCTCTTCAGACGCCAAGATTGATAAAGAGATTGGCAAAGGCATATAGTGCATTCGGAAGGCTTCACAAAAGAGTCTGGAGCAACAAACACCTGAGGCAAAGCACCAAAATCAGTGTGTACAGAGCTATCGTACTGTCTATTCTCTTATATGGGACTGAAACATGGGTCACCTATCGCCAACACCTATGACTCCTCGAATGATCTCATCAGCGCTGTCTTCGCACAATCCTAAATATACACTGGACTGACTATGTGATGAATGTTGCTGTCCTTGAGCAAGCAGGGGTCAACAGCATGGAGGCCATGCTATTGAGAACACAGCTGCACTGGGCAGGGTACATCTAGGATGGAGGACCAATGCCTCCTAAAGATACTACTCTATGGTGAACTCGCCACGGGTCAGCGCAAGAGAGGCGCCCCAAAAAAGAGATATAAGGACTCCCTGAAACAACATCTCAGGCTCAGCCAGATTGATCACAAACAATGGTCCACCCTGGCCTCACATCAGGAGGCATGGAGACGCACTATCCACAATACTTTCAAGAAGTCATGCCGAATGAGTCTCAAAGAGAAATGACAACGCAGAAAGAACCACAACTTGGAAACAACATCACCCAAGGACTTGCCTATCTCGGATTGGCCTTTTTACTCATCAATGTGCCTGTAGAAAGTGTGGGATGAATCCTTCCTGAATCTTTGTTTGCGAAGAAAAGCCAAGAAGCCAGGAATGTTTTTATCTGTATTTATGTTGTTTGGTGGCATTGACCGTCGACTCTAAACTGTTTCGAGTCGCCTCCAGGTTGAAAGGGGCGGTATATGGTAAATAAATGGTAAATAAATAAATAAACAAGCCTGAAGCTAATCTGAAATCTAATCTGGATCTAGGTCATCTGGTTCATCCAGGAAACCCTACATCAGGGAAACTGGAATAAGAGAGTAGTCCAAATGTTCAATGTTTTTACTGGTCAGCTTCTGTATCCAGATCACTACTGAACTCCCGATATGTTCTGTGATTTCAGCTTCCATAAGAACTGTGGGTTTGGAGCCCAGTGTGTCAACTTTCCAGAAATCCAGATGAGACACAGATGGACTGAAAGCAAAATCAGAAATTATTCTCAACGACCAAAGAGGATATCAGTAGAGACAGCACTCCAAAGAACTGACATATCACAGTTGTGAATGCATAGCATATTTATTGTAGTTTACTTACTTCTAAGTTAAATGTTACTTCTAAGTTAAGCTTCAACAGAGACTGAAAAAGAGAACAGAACTCAGAAAAGTTGCTTCTTTGGATTTTAACTCCCAGAATTCTCCTAGAGCTCATAGCCATTGTCTAAAATGTACCCTTTCAAGCTTGGAGATCACCTACACATATTTAATATTATAGATAAGATTGGGGATAGGCTTAGGACCACAGGAGTGGGCAGAGAAGAACTGAGTATTTTATTCCATTCTGTTTCTCATTCTTTATCCCACATCCCTCATCAAAACTGTTTTTCCTAATATTAGTTCTGAACTATATGATACTGTAATCTGTTTTCCCCAAATAGAGAATACTAGAAAGTGTTGAAGCAATTTCAATATGGTAATAATCTTTGAAGCCTTCATAACTCCCATCACGAGCTGCTTAATTATGCTATATGTGGGTCTGATTCATATATATATATATATATATATATATATATATATTCTAAGCAGCAGGTTGCTGGAACACAGAGATAACATGTATCTGTAGGCATTTATTCCAAAGTTTCTCAATGTATTTCTTTGGATTTAATCCACAGTAATTAATTTTAGGATATTATAATCCGTCATCCAGGAACTCATTATGCACATATAATTGTGGATTGCATTCTTTCACCCTAAATTAATTTTTTCTGGTTTTGTTTCAGAACGGTGACTTGCATACAATAAACCATTAATTAAAGCAAGAAAGAATATTTTCCATATTATCCACGTACTTTCCTGTAAATTATACAAGACATAAAACCACATGCTTTGGAAAACTAAGTGTCACTTATTACCCATAATTTTGCATGGAATAAGAAGTTTGATTTCTCTGCACTTCAAGAAATGGTTTAAAGAGGCAATGAAGGATAATGAGCCAGCAGCAGGCATAAGGTAAGTGAGAACATATGCATTTCCTCCCAATAATGAGAGCCTTCATTAAAACAAAATGAAGTTTCCTCCAAAATGAAAAAAAAAAACAAAAGCATTAGCAATCTACCTTGAATGGTTGTTAAACATGAGGAACACAGAATGTCAGTAGACTATAATAGAATACGCAAGTATGTGAGAAAGTATGAGCCAAACAAAATGTGCCAACAAGCAGACTTACTCTTCTGCCTTCAGGGCCTTAAAAAGGGCTTTAAAAGGTATGGACATGCAAGCTATAGTCCTGAAGGTAGAGGACAAGCCGACCCACATGCAGGGAGGCTTGGAATATCTTTAAGAATGAGTGCTAGACTCCAAAATGGTGAATCAAAACCAAGATTTATTGAATACAACCAGTAAAAATGCTGGTGGACCAAAATGCTTAGTTGGTTGCAAAAGGGGTTCCTTGAAAAAAGGATTTACAATCACTTGCCTTTAAACTTTGCAAAGTGACGGTGTCTCTCTTGGATTCCAGGCTCCTGTTGCTTTCAATGGTTCCTTTGACTCACGAAGTTCTTTGGATCCCCAAAATATACAGGCTATGGGCGAAGGCTGACCTTCCTTTCTCCCTGTAAATTATGGCTGAAAGCATAGGTTGGCTTTGTTGCAGTGAACTAAGTTGCTTTGTCCCAGATGGCTTAGATTTCCACCTTGCTATGTCCCATGTGTCTCTGGATTGAGGCCAGAGAGGAAGTCTAGCCTCTCATGTGACCTCTGGAAGAGGAGGAGTTGAGGGAGGTGACGCCAGGTTTGGAGCCAAAACACAACTCCGCCCCTAAGTGCCCGCATGGCCACAACAATAGAACAAAGACCCATGCAGGTAAGGCAAATAGTTACAGAGTACAGATGTAAGAACAGCCCCTTGGGGGCGTCACACTTACTTTAAAAAGGATTTGAGGCGATTTGTATCAGATATGTACCATTGGAGAAGGAGGATTTATATGATATTTTCCAGTTTTAAGTCACCCCCAATGATGTTGCTAAATTAGCATGAAGAAAAAAATGGGCAGGTACAGTATCATCCCTTTATCCATAGACTCACTACTGTCGATAGCTATGGTTTCACTACCCACACTCCAAAAAATAATCCCCTTCGAAAGTGTTGGTGGATTATTCCAGGTCTTCAGTGCTATTCCATGGTAAGCTTCAACTCATGTGTAGTCAAAATATGGGCTTCATTATTATATGTGGTTTCAGGTATCCATGGGGGTCTTGGAACATATTTCCCACAGATATGATAGTCCCACCTCGAAATTTGCGATCTTCTGGGTAGGCCCTGCTCTCGATCCCACCTCCGTCACAAATATGTTTGGTTGGGACGAGAGACAGGGCCTTCTCGGTAGTGGCCCCTTGCCTGTGGAGCTCGCTCCCCAGCGAAATAAGATCAACTTACTGTACTTATAAAATGTTCTCTGTGTCTCCTGAACCTTGAATGGCAAATATCCGCTCTCTCTCTGTGTAATTTTGGGGAGTGATTTGATCTGGGCAAATAGAGTGTATTTCACTGTATACGAAAGTTAGTGCTCCAACAAGAATTTCAATACAAGGCAATAGCATTTGAAGGTAGAAGTCAGTAGGAAAAGAGGAAAATTGTATTACAGATGGATAGATGTAATTGAAAAAAGCCACGGCCACCAATTGAGGCGTAGGAGGTTTATTGTAACTCCAATGCAGTTAAATGTTGCATCAGCCCATTTTTCATGAAAGTACATGATATTAAAGTATGATCAAACTATTCCATCCACGTTCCTAACTTCTGCTGCTCCTTTTAGAACCCCTCCAGGACTTTTCAGGAAGGCTAGACCAGAAGATTTAGTAGCAGAAGCATATTAGATTTTTAATGGTTTTATACAGGACATGAATACTTTCACAAACAAGAAAGTATGCAACCATTTTAACAGCTACAAAATAATGTTTAGGTTGGCCTTCCATGAAGCACTTGAGTGGCAGACATTGGCTTTTTATCCTATCATAAAAAGCAAGCTGTGGAAATCAAAACTATGTCCAGGATGTCATTAATCTTTACTTTCCGGCTCTGGATTAATAAGATAGTTTGGGTTCCCTTCTACTGCACAAGGAAAGAAGAGGAAAGTCGAATATTTACAAAATTGCGGAGAACCAAAGATGTGCTTCATATATCTGGCTGGCTTGCACCCAACTACTCAGAAAGAATTTGGAGTTTTCCATTGCAGATTTCCATGTACAGAACCCTGATTCCAGTGAGGCACTGCAAAGACCACGACAACATTTCTACTTATACCTTTCTTTTTCTGTAGGCCTGCAGAACTATCTATTAATAGAAAGGAAAGATAATCATAAGTCTAAAACAACCCAGGAAAATTTAACAATAGATAAAATTGCCTTCATGGACCTCTTGGGAACAGGAAGGTTTTCATTGAGAAAGAAATAAAGAAAACATATTTCAAAATTCAAAGCGTGTGGTGGGAAGGGATGTGGCCAATGTGGTTTCTGGTTCTCGACAATAATCCACACCCAATAAAAATGAGTCATATGCATTTATCCCCCTTTTAGTCCTTCGGTTTGTATAGAATGAGTACCAATAGACTGGGAAATGGCATCATTGTTGCCACAGATTTTTCCTTGACCATAACTAGCTGAGGGAATCTGAAAAGCTGTAGTCCAAAGAAAGTAACTTTGTCAAGATATGGTCATAACCTACGGATTTTTCCATTAGTGACTGGATTCTGGTTCTCCATTCCAACACATTGAGAGGCCATGATAGCACAGCAGTTAAAGCTGCTAGCTGCAAGAAATCTGCTGACCAGAGGGTTAGCAGATGGAAGCTGTAAGTCACGGTGAGCTCCTGACTGTCTGTCCTAGATTTCTGCCAACCTCGCAGTTTGAAAGCATGAAATATGAGTGGATCAATAGGTATCACCTTGGCATTTTCAATCATCGCCTCGGCTCTTTGGAATACATTGCCACTGGAAACGCGGGCTCTCCGAAATGGTCACCTTTCGGAGGGCCTGCAAGACACACTTGTTTAGACAGGCCTTTGAAAGCTTGTAATTTTAGCTTGTGATTTTAGCTGCGTTTTTATTTTGCTGTTTTACTTACTATTATATGTATGTTTTGCCCATTGTTTGTTTTATTGAATTGTGTTGTAAACCGGTCCGAGCCACTAGGAGTGGCGGTGTACAAGTCCAAATAAATAAATAAATGGGTGCCCCGTGCAGACATGCAGTTTTGCCAGCAAAAAGTTCAGAGATGTCTATGGACAGCAGGCTCCTTTGGCATGGAAAATGGAACAAGAGCACCTCCCCATGGCCTGAGGTTGAGCATCGCCTCCAGATACTGGAGTATTGTGTATTGTATATGTGTATTGTATATTATTGTTCATGTAAAAGGCATTGAATGTTTGCCTTATAAGTATATCGTAATCCACTCTGAGTCTCTTTGGGGAGATAAAGTGGAATATAAAATAAAGTTTATTACTATTATTGTTATTATTTAACATACAAAGGCTGTGCACTTTACTACTCAGGATACTATGATGCTATGCTTATAATTGTGTTGTTTGTTGTTGTCATGTGCCTTCAAATCCTTTCTGACCTATAGTATGAGTGTGAGACTTGTCCAGAATCACCCAGTAGATTTGTATGGCTGAGCAGGAATGTGAACTGTGGTTGTAGTCCAATGCTATGGTGGTTCTCTAGTTAAAATGACCATACAGTATTTAGCTGGTTTACAGCTTCTGCTTCATTACTACATTTGAACACACACACACACACACACACACAAACTTTATTTCTATTCTGCCTTATCACCCCGAAGAGACTGAGAGCGGATTCCAACACACAACGGCATACATTCAATGTCCTCATAAAACAGACAGACAACGTCATAAAATCTCAGAAAGACCTAACATATGAAAGCAGCGTTAAAAACCTAACATAAAATTAAACCTAATATCAGTGCGTTAACACACTATAAAAAATATACACAGTGAAATCCCGACTTATAAACAAACCAATGTACAAGTTTTTTGAGATAAAAGCTGCCGCTCGATTGATTTTTTGCTTTGACATGAGAGCCACGATTTGAATTAAGAGCTAGCACAAGAGCAAGCACAAGAGTATGCCTCCAGCCTTCTTAAGCAGGGCTTTAAGGGAGCATCCAGAAAAACTCCTTGCTCTTGTCCTTGCTGTTATTTGTGCAATTGCAGGGCTTTTGGAGATTGTACAAAAGCTGAGGGGCCAAGAGTCTATCATCAGTAAACTTCTATTTTGATTAAAATTTCAGACTTTATTGAAAAGAAACACCCTGAAAAAGTTACAACTAGTAGTGTGTTGGTGTTGTATAACAACACTTGCCTCGCTCACTTTAGAAAAGGGGGAAGAAGCAAACCTTCTTGGACAGATTTTTGTTGAAATGCCCTGCAAGTGAATGTGAGGAAAATGTGGTGAAAACGGCAAATCTCAGTGAAGAAGAAGAAAAGATTACGTGAATATGATCTTGAAGGAAAATACATACTCAACATTTAATAAATCCAGTCTTTACATTACTCTTTCATTTAGTATTATTACTTTATACATTATTTGTTATTTATAAAGTACATTTTTTCTTATTTGAAAACACATAACACAAAAAATTGGTGTATTTTTAGGGGGCTGAAATGGATTAATAGCATTTCAATTAATTTCATTGGGGAGATTTAATTTGACATAAGAGCAATTTTATGGGTTCCCTGGAGGCGCAGCAGGTTAAACCACTGAGGTGTTGAACTTGCTGATGGAAAGCTTGGCGGTTCAAATCCAGAGAGTGGGGATGAGCTCCCATTGTTAGCCCCAGCTTCTGCCAAACTAGCAGTTTGAAAACATGCAAATATGAGTACATAATAATAATAATAATGATTAATACACTTTATTTAAATTCCGCTCTTCTCACCCCAAAGGGGACTCAGAGCGGATTACATTACACATACGGCAGACAGTCCCGACTGACATACAATTACAATACGTTATACAGACAAACATGTGCAGACAAACATGTGCAATTAGAAGGATTTTTTCTCTTCTGGCTGCATCGCGGGTGTGGTTGCTCCATTATGTCACAAGGGGGTGATGTTGCTTCATCCTCAAACGAGAGCCTCTGGTTCCGCATTTCACCTCCGGCAGCCAATCTTCCTTATTTTTATTCAGGTGTTGTAAAGTCCTTATAAAAATCCTTCCCCACTGAGCGGTCCCTAGTTCATCTACTCATAGCTGCCTTGTTTTCGATCTGTTAGGTGGACAGTGGACAGGGCTCACAGCTGGGTGTCCAGACCAGCCTGGGAATCGAACATGCAACCTTCTGATTGCAAACACAGCTGTTGTTACCACTGTGCTATCTCTCCGGCTCTAGATAAATAGGTACTGCTTCTGTAGGAAGGTAACAATACTCCATGCAATCATGCTGGCCTTGTAGGTGTCTTCGGACAACACCGACTTAGAAATTGAGATGACTACCAACCTTCGGAGTAGGATACAACTAGACTTAATATCAGGGGAAACCTTTACCTAAGGGAAATTTCAGTTAAGAGTTCAGTCACAGAACAAATTAAACTCGTAAGTCAAGGTATCACTGTAGTGTGTGTGTACACACACATACAGTGTTTAAAGTGTTCCCTCACTTATTAGTTGTCCGAGCTGTTTAACAAGTGTGGAAACATTTAAAATTCGATTGCTTCCTTGCAGATGCCACATGTGCATTAGCTTTGTTTCCCTATCACCTGGCAGTGGGAATAGAATTTTTTTAAAGGAAGGGTTTGGAATAATTTTACACCCACATTCATTTTATTGCTTTGCTTGTAAGTCAGATTTTTGTTATGAAGCAGTGGGAGATTGAAACAGTGAAAAAAGACCAGATCTGAAGGCAGCCATCTCTGCTCAAAAAAGGTATAGAGCTGTAAACACTCATTTGATTTTAAAAGTCTATAGTTTTTTAAGTCTCTAAATCGTTTCGGTGGTGTGTCACACACATAAACACAAAGAGAGCAGAGTTAAAGCAACTTCAGAAAAAAGTTAATTTCATTGTTCACTAGATTTCATTGATCTCTCCCCCCAATTCATGGAATCACCTTCCTGTCAGATATCAGTCACTTTGACCCCAAGGGTGCTCAAACTGCCCCATCCCCTAACAGCATCTCTCTTAGATGCAAGAAAGCAGAACTGGGAGGAAGTTTTCTCTCCAATCTTTAATTTAGGGCCAATTAGAAATGACAGTGAGAACTCCCGATTGCTTCTAAGCTTGAAAGTAGCTGCGGCATCAGGGAAAGGATTTAATTGCTTCCCTCAGTGCCTATTTCCAGAACGGAATAGCTCACCAAAGCTCCTGTTTGTCAAAAAGGGAAACATAGGTACTAGTATGTTTATTTTAAGACATAAATAGTAGTTTGGAGGAGGAGAGATTAGGCTATGTCAAGGGGAAGATTTTATCTTGGCATTTTATAGTGGGTGGGTGGTCCAAAATTCATGCGACACAGATAAGATTGTCACTGTGGACTGTAATATGAACAACTGCTGTAGTTTGTGTTGGCATATGGCTATGGTGTTGTCATAATTTCTCCCTCTCAGGCCCCTTCCATGCGGCTGAATAAAATCCCACATTTTCTGCTTTGATGTGGAATCTATGGCAATGTGGACTCAGTTAACCCAGTTCAAAGCAGATATTGTGGGATTTTCCACCTTGATATTCTGGGTTATTTAGCTGTGTGGAAGGGTCCTAAGTTATATGGCTGTGTGGAAGGGCTCTAAGACTCAGTAAAACAGAAAACAGAGAGATACCAAGCAGTAAGTAAAGTTTATTGATTCGTCCACTGACCTTATCAAAAGTAAAAGACAAAAAGAGGAAAATACACAAATGGTTACTAATCACTGTCCTAAAACTCTTGTAATAGTGAAAATACATTAAAACACAATTAAAAACTTAAGTTAAAAGTTAAACGTAATTAAAAATATCATTGTTAAAGTGCCAAGGAAAAACTTCATACCACAGAAATTGAGGATGAAGGTTAAAACAGGGGTTAAAATAGACCAGCTATTGCACAATCCCAATCCAGTTCAGATATCGGCATCACCCATACAGTTTACTCCAATCGCCTCCAAATAATCCAGAAAATATAGATCAGAAGCGTAACTCCCCAAAGTAAATATAGAGAAACTCCGAGTATATCAGATCTAAGCTGAAAAGTTGGCCGACGGGCTGGTGATGCCAAACTTTTCGGGGCCACTCCCCCGTTTCGCCCCCGGGCGGGGCTTTCTCAAGGCCATAAATGATGATTCCGTAGTCCAAATATCATTCAGCGAAGCGTTCAGGCTTAACCTTACTCGGGAAGCAAGGTGACCATAAAGGCCCCGAAAAGTTTGGCATCACCAGCCCGTCGGCCAACTTTTGAACTTATTATTTGGAGCTCATTTTTGCCTCCTTTGTCCCTGTATCACCAGCTGTTTGGACTTCACGGCTCATGGTAGCTTAGATCTGATATACTCGGAGTTTCTCTATATTTACTTTGGGGAGTTACGCTTCTGATCTATATTTTCTGGATGTTGTATGTGTTATGCTTGCCCCCCTAAATCCTGTATACAACGTGCCCGAGTACATATGATACACCTGTATATCCCATGACTGTGTTTTATATAAATATGAAATAGAGATTTTGATATTCTAGTCTTGTGACTTGTTTGACGTATGCGCTAACCCAAGACTCAGTTAATTAGGCTGCTGCTAGGTAGGCAATGCATTCTGGAAAGTGTAGTCCTCCACGCTTCCCCCCTCCTTCTCTTCCCCGTTGCTCTGCTACCATGCCCCATCGCAGGGGCCAGCTTCACACACACACACACACACACGCTTCTCCTCCTCTCTCTCCCTGCGCTCTCTCAGATGCTTCTCTTCCCCGTTGCTCTGCCATGCCCCATCGCAGGGGCCAGCTTCAGCCCTCCAGGTACGTGTTTTGGACTTCAACTCCCACCATTCCTCACAGCCTCAGGCCTCTTCCTTTTCCTCTCAGCCTGGGCAAACTTGGGCCCTCGCTCCCTCAGGATCGGGGTGAGAGAGAGGCAGCGAGGAGCGAGGGGGGGGGCTCCTCCTCCTTTTCTTTTGCTGCTTCCAAGAATAGAATACCCCCCTCCCTCCCTTCCTCCTTCCCTCCCTCCTTCCTATTTGGAGAGTCCCATCTAGAATTCAGTGTGGTTTATTCAAGTTTTGGCCTACAACTCCCAGAAATCCCAGCCAATTTACCAGCTGTTAGGATTTCTGGGAGTTAGCCAAAACCATCTGAATCTTGCATGCTCTGGCATACGAATTACTAATGAATTTCGTTAGTACTTAAGTTACATTTAGAAATTTTGGGGAATTTTTTGTAAGTCTTTCTTTTACTAATAAAAAAAATCCCCCCCATTTGATTTTAGAATCGCCATTTTTGGATTCGAAACCATGCCTACTATGCCCTACACCACTGGAGAAATTATACTGTTTAACTGGTATTGCACCACCTGACATCCATGGGGAAGTAGCAGCCTGTAATGAAAGGACCAGGGCATTGACATCTCCGGTTCACCCTCTGTTCGGATATCAGCCAACAAGCCAACACCTTAAATCAAGAAATACCAAACAGTGATAGGTATGTACTTTAATATAAGCTAACCATATTTCCAAAAAATACATTTTCTTGAATTATTTATTCAGTGCGAAAACCATGAAAAGACCTTTGTATCCTTATAGGAAACTTTTTATCAGCTTTCTTATAGGGATAGGAAAAAATATCCCAAAATATTTGAAAATGGATGAGAAATAGGCTGAGGAAATCATGTTGGAGGCATTCCTAGGACTTTAGTGCATGGATCTGTTATTCCACTGCAGTCTTGCTAATATTGATAGTGGACACATGCTGGGACGAACACATCAAACCTCTCTTCATTTGTGCAAATTGCAGTGATTCGGAAGTTCATAGTGCCATAACCTTATTTCTGCGTACCCTTGTAAGTGCCAACCCACACTTCTCTCAAAAAACACAAAAAGTCCAATGTAATTGTCAAGCATAAATTGGGGGAGAGAAGGAAAATGCTACTCCCTGATGTCACTTAAGACAGGTGAAAATTTTCACAATTTGGAATGTGTTCAGCACAAAAAAAGCAAATGAAGATTTTTGAAAAGAAAATGGCATTTCCTATGCAGTTGCTCAGGTTTCTCTCCAAGGAACTTGTTTTATAGGCAGAAAATGCCAGTTTCCGCAAAAAGGATAGACATTAACAAATATATACCTGTATAAAATATAAGTATATTAGTATTATTTTGAATATCAATAATTTAAAATGTATTATTTTAATCCATGCTAGTCACGCCTATATTTCCAACTTTTTTCTTCTGGCCTTCTTTCCTATCTGTCTATATATTTGGCATAGGTCATTATTGCAATTCGTGACCAATCTATTTTTAAAGAAAAAGAAAACCTTTCCATGAAACCTGGCCATTTTAATTAGATCATAGTAACTTGTCTCTTCAAGAAGAACAACACTTTTCTTTGAACCTCATAATTCATTTTGTCTTGTTATAAAATATTCATTCCAAAGTTAAATATAGAACTGTCATTAGTGTAGGCAAAAGGCCCCGAGTTTCTTTCTGTAAATTCAACCTAGCTTTAGTTGTATTTCTTTATACTAGAATGACTGCAGTGATTTTTTAGAATGCATTTTATAAACTAGCAACAAAGCCCATCTATATCAGATCCTGGTTTTATGAGATTGACCATCATTTGATTTAAAGAGGTTAAGGGGTTTACTTGGTTTGTCAGTTCAATATTGTATGCTTGTTGTTTATTCATTCAGCCTCTTCCAACTCTTTGTGACCTCATGAACCAGCCCTCGCGAGAGCTCCCTCTCGGCCGTGGCCATCCCCAGCTCCTTCAAGGTCAAGTCAATCACTTCAAGGATAACATCCATCCATCTTGCCCTTAGTTGCCCCCTCTTCCTTTTTCCTTCCATTTTCCCCAGCATTATTGTCTTCTCTAAGCTTTCCTGTCTTCTCATTATGTGGCCAAAGTACTTCATCTTTGCCTCTAATATCCTTCCTTCCACTGAGCAGTGGGCATTATTTCCAGGATTATGGACTGGTTTGATCTTCTGGCAGTCCAAGGCACTCTCAGAATTTTCCTCCAACACCACAGTTCAAAAGCATCTATCTTCCTTCACTCAGCCTTCCTTATGGTCCAGCTCTCACATCCCTAGGTTACTACGGGGAATATCATTGCTTTAACTATGCTCTTAATTATTTTATAGAGATTGGTCATTGCTCTCCTTCCAAGAAGTAAACAACATCCGATTTCCTGGCTGGAGTCTGTGACTGCAGTAATCTTTGCTCCTAGAAATACAAAGTCTGTCATTGCCTCCAGGTTTTCTCCCTGTATTTGCGAAATATCAGTCAGTTTTGTTGCAATAATCTTGTTTTTTATGTTTAACTACAACCCAGCTTTCACACTTTCTTCTTTCACTTTGGTTATAAGGCTTCTCAGCTCATCCACGCTCCTCGATATTGTATAAAACATATTTTATTAGAAATAGAAGGCAGAACAGTACTGTCAAAATAGCATGGGTTAATAGCAAAAATATATAAGTAAATATGAAGTAGAAATTTAGAAGCTGTTGGTACTACTTGGGGCTCTAACACTTTGGTTGTTTGGATTTATATTATCTTGTTACTTGTTTCTCAAAATAGCCTCAAAATACACCAACAATCCACGTTGTAACATATGGATCCTAAACCTCCTAAGATTTGCTTTAATATCATGTGAACATGAAGCTGAGTTCAAGGAACTGGGTCAGTAACTGATAAATGTCAGAATCTGGAACACTATTTTCATTTTGCTTCCATATGTCTAAGAGGGTTTCTAAAAATATTTTGCTTTAGAATCTTCTTAGTGAATCACGAACTTCTTGTGACCTAACTAAAGTTAGAAGTCGGAGACTCAATCTAGAAAAGATGGAGGTATGTTTTCCATGTAGTTCTTTGCTCTGGTTAAATGAGATGTGAGTGGGAGGATTTGATCTGTTCCTAAAAGCCTCATAGTTTGAGGATGCTCTTAGGTCCGTCACTGTGGGTGCATCTACATTGTAGCACTTTAATTGTCATTACTCAGTGAGATGTAATCCTGGGTGCTGTAGTTTGTTGAGGTACCAGTCTTCTTTGGAAGTGAAGTCTAAAAACATTGTAAATCTGCAACTTCCATGGATCCATAGCATTGAGCGATGGTGAATAAATGGTGTCAAAGTGCAGTAAGTTTGTGTTACACAACTAATTGAGCAGTGCTGAGAAAACGAGCATCTTTGGTACGAAATGGTACAAATTGTTTTGATGCTCACTTTATACTATGAATGTGTGTGTGTGTGGGGGGGGCAGTCCTGTGAAGGTGGAAATGTAAAATCGGAAATTAGGGTAACGCCTGTTATTTTATTGGAAAATTCTTTTTCTTAATTTCTCTCTAGTTCAAAAATGTGCACAAATAAGTGATTAAGATGTAATTGCTTAAAACAGTGTTTCCCAACCTTTTTGAGCTACAGCACACTTTTAACATTAAAAAAATCCGGGGGCACACCACCAACCAAAATGACACAAAATGACACTCTAACACAGTAAAGAACGGCTGGGGTGATGGTGGCCTGCTGGGAGCAGCTGCTGGGAGTGCCGAAGCTGGGGGGGAGGAGCCAGGCCGTCCTATGCCCCACCCCCCTCCCCACGGCTTCAGCTCTCCCAGAGCTTCTCCAGCCTTGAGGGGGCAATGCCAAGCCAGCGGTGGCAGAGCCAGCACAATGCTGGCTTGGCACTGTCCCCTCAAGGCTGGAGAAGCTGTGGGAGAGCCAAAGCCGGGGGAGGGGACAGAGCCAGGCTGTGCCATGACCCACCCCTCCCCCCGGCTTCAGCTCTCCCATAGCTGAAGCCGCGTGGAGGGGGAGGAGCACAAGCGGTGGACGGGCTTCAGTGGGCGGGACTCCTCCTCTGTGCGGCTTCAGCAAGCAAGGGGCAAGAATCATGGTGGGAGTCATGGCGGATGGGAGGCTTACTAGGGAAACGGCCAAGGGAGGCGGCGCCCCGACCCCTTCTTTTTCTTCACCGCCGCCCAGCCCTTCCTCGTCCTCCCCCAAGCAGCAGGAGTTCGGCAGGAGGATGGGGGAAGGAAGGGGGACAGAGAGCTTTTCTCACGGCACAGCAGGAGGTCCTTTATGGCACACTACTGTGCCGTGTCACAGCGGTTGGGAAACACTGGCTTAAAACGGCTCTCGCTCAGTAGTCTGTGTGAATTCTAACTGAAAAATATACGCAGGATAATTCTTTTCCTATCATTTTCCCCCTGAACAACAGCAATTCCATCAATCTGTAGGAAAAGAGGAAATGGGAAGCCTGGCCAATTCTGCTGTGATAACAGCTCCTCCTCTCTTAGAATTGTTTGGTTTCTAGCTGATCATACAAACTGTGATGTGAATATTGACACTGGAGACTGTTTTCCTTTTCCTTGCCCTTGCCCACTTTTTTATTCTGGCACACAAGAAAAACAACTAACTGAATTGCTCTCCTTTTCTAATACAGGGCTGTCCAACTTCTTCGAGCCCAAGGGTCGGAATTCAAGTGACTGATCACCTTGGGGGCCGGAGCGGAGGGCGTGGCTGCTTGTGGGGGCGTGGCCACAGCGGGGGCGTGGCTGCTCACGGGGGCGCCACGCCTGACGTCACCCAGCCCCGGTGAAAAGGGGCGGGTCACGCAAGATTCCGGGGATGCGCGCCAGGGCTGGAGGCGGGCCGGGGGATCGGCGAGCCGCCCTCCGCCATGACCCTAGCTCTTGCAGCGGCCACACCTGAAGGAAGGAAAGCCCGGGAGCTTACCTTCCTTCAGGCACGGCCACTGCAAGAGCTAGGGACACGGCGGAGGGCGGCTCGCCGATCCTGCCCTGGCGCGCAAGCCCACGAGCGGCCCTGCGTGAGCGAGGAACAGGTGGGGGAAGTCCCGCCCCTAGGGCATTTGACGTGGCTTCCCTCTGCCTCCTCCTCACTCGTGCCGGCCCCCCCCTCCTCGCGGCGCTCCCCCCCCCCCCCCCGAGGCCGAAATTTTTTGGAATTTTTTTTCCAATTTTTTTTTAAAAAAACTGATGTCTTGCAGGGGGTTAGGGGGCCGTAAGGAAGGGGCTCAGGGGCCATGTATGGCCCTCGGGTCACCTGTTGGACAGCCCTGTTCTAATACATTACTTCGACCATGTGGCTCATCGTGTATTGCTCTCAAATGCCATGGTTCATCATGGGTCATTGTCAAGGTACAGACGCCACAAAGTCAAGGCCAAGTTCAAAGTTCTCGAGTAGACCTTTTCTCCTGAATAGACCTTTTTGCCTGCCTAGTCTCCAACTCCCTGTTGTTACTCATCCACAACAGGTCACAGAGATTGGAATGTTCAAGCAATTTTTGAAATAATTGCTTGAAAGTTCTCTCTGGACAGCCAACCAAATATAACTCCAAGAAAACAAAAAAAATAGTAGATTAAATAGTAGGGCAGGGAGAGCTGTAACCTATTTAATAGGTGATATTTTCTGGCAAAATGATGACCTTTGAGATCATAACGTTTTGGAAAACCAGAATCTCCAAAGCCTTTTGAAGCGTGACCTCTTGGAGGTAAATTGGCATTCACTATCATTTGGAAAATCATAACCTTTTTGTAAAGTAGATCTTCCTGAGAAGAGCTAAAACTTGTTTGAGTGAATCTTCTCTTTAGTGGTATATATCCACAAATATTCATGCAAGGTAAATTAGGTTTCTCAGTTGTTAGACTGATATACCTGGTTACCTCTTTGAACTGTTAGGAACAAAGACATGCCATTGCACACAATATATAGCAGATTTTCAGAAGTGTTATTTCAGTTGCCCCAAAACATCTACTCTCCCATAAAACATATTTGGTTTTAAATCATTATTTCAAGAAACAAAAATAAATAGTCTTCATTAATAGTTGGTTTACTTACAAACTTCATGTATTCAGCATACAGGTACATTTTTATTTATTTATTTGCCATACTTGTACCTCGCCCTTCTCTACCCCAACAGGGGGACTCAGGGCAGCTTACAATGACACAATGTCATGTCTCAACACTAGAGCTGGTTGATCCAAGAAAAAAACGTTTCAAAATTCATTTCGGATCTAATTCTTGCTGTCATATATGGACTTCTGGATTTTTTTTTTAAAAAATCAAAATTAATTCGGAAATATTTCCAAAATTTGGAAGTCTTCAAAAATGGCATCTACTTTCAAAAATGGTGTCCGCTTTCAAAAATGGGCAAAAAAAAATCAGCAGAAGGGAGAGTCAGCTGTTAGCCATCAGCCAATGAGCAATCAGCAAGAAAATTTGGAAATGACATCAGAAATTCAAAATTCAGAATTCAGAATTTCTGATTTCGGAATTCCTGTTGGGAGGGCTGCCTCGAAATTGCTAAAAAAGTCGGAAGTATCCGAAAAACTTCCAAAATTCAGGCATATCAGAAATTGTAGAACAGCCCTACTCAACACAATCTATCTATCTATCTATCTATCTATCTATCTACCTACCTTACCTACCTACCTACCTATCTATCTACCTGTCCATGGAGTTGTAGTTCACCTATATACAGAGAGCACTGTGGACTCAAACAATGATGAATCTGGACCAAACTTGGCACAGATACTCAATTTACCCAAATGTGAACACTGGTGGAGTTAGAGGAAAATAGACATTGATATTTGGGAGTTGTAGTTGCTGGAATTTATAGCTCACCTAAAATCAAAGCGCAATCTGAACCCCAACAATGATAGAATTGGGCCAAACTTCCCACACAGAACCCCCATGTCTTGAAGGGACTCACTGGTGTGAGGCTCCCTCCAGCCTCACAATCTCTCCCTCGCTCGCACATGTGCACCACGATGCCATGCCTCGAGCATGCCTGCTCTCCCCTTCCCACTTGGAGTCTCAGAAACAGGACTCCCCTTGACTGAGAGGTCAGGTGAGAGTCCAGCAAATCACAGTGGAGGAGAATTTACCATCTGTTGGTGGGAGAATTTACCATCTGTTTCCAAAAAGGAAGAGAAGGACAGGCAGAGAGATCTTCAGCCTTTTCTGCCAAAGGGGTTCCTAAGACCCCTAGACATCCCGACCTGCAGGTTGAGAAAACACTGGTTTATACACTATATAGTAAATGCTGATCACGATACTGTGGATTTATTTAAAGGAATTGTTCTTTGCTCTCAGGAATAGCATACGCTCGGAGAGCATCAAGGTACAGCCGTTACTATGGTGACTGCTCTTTTTAGAAACTAATAGAGAATGCATAGTGTCTTGGATATATAAAGTAATTCACTGGTGGTTCTGGGATATCAGAAATATAATACACATGTGATTTGAAGAATGGCTAATCCAAAATTTATTTCATGTGCCTGGACTGGTAGGTGCAATTTTCACAGTTGTATTCCAAGATGCAATATTATGTATAGTTCCTTGTGCTTACAGCAATCTCACGCTTGTTTTCAGTCACCATGCCAACTGAAGTACTCAAAGTGACACGGAAAAATCTAAAAATAAACAAGATTTTAAAACTTCAAAATCACAGTAAAAGACTTGTCGAAATACTAAAGTACGATTAGCCTAGCACAGCAAAATGCCTTTCAAAAATTGGTCCTTAAGGTAAAGGTTTTCCCATGACATGAAGTCTAGTGGTATCTGACTCTGGGGGTTAGTGCTCATCTCCATTTCTAAGCTGAAGAGCCAGCGTTTTTCATAGACACCTCCCACCATTACTAACAGCCTCAGGCTCTTTTCCTTTTCCTCCCTCAGCCATTTAAGCAGGAAAGGGCCTCAGGCTGTTAGGAATGGTGGGAATTGAAGTCCAAAGCACCCAGAGGGCCGAAGTGTTCCCATGCCTGTTTTAGGGACCTTAAAGTGGTGAGCCTCCTTCCAACATTGTGATTCTGGAGAGAAAACAAACAACATAACATAACATTGTTTGAGTCCACAGTGCTCTCTGGGTGTCGATGAACTACAACTTCCAAACTCAAGGTCAATTCCCAAACAAACCCTTTCAGTACTTTCTGTTGGTAATGAGAGTTCAATATGCCAAGTTTGGTTCAATTCCATTGTTGCAAGAGTTCAGGATGCTCTTTGATTGTGTGTTAACTATAAATCCCAGAAACTGTAACTCCCAAATGTCAAGGTCTATTTTCCCCAAACTCCATCTGTGTTCACATTTGTGCATATTGAGTATTCATGCCAAGTTTGGTCCTGATCCAACATTGTTTGAGTCCACAGTGCTCTCTGGATATAGGTGAACTACAACTCCAAAACTCAAGCTCAATGCCCAGCAAACTCTTATAGTATTTTCTCTTGGTTATGGGAGGTCTGTGTGGGAAGTTTGTGTCTTTCTGCCATTCCTGCCAGGATATCTATGTTGTGTTCATAGAAACAGGCCCAGGTTTCACACTACGTATATAAATGATTTTAGAACATATTAACTATATGTATTACTGTGTTAGAGTGTCATTTTGTGTCATTTTGGTTGGTGGTGTGCCCCAGGATTTTGTAAATGTAAAAAATGTGCTGCGGCTCAAAAAAGGTTGAAAAACATTGATCTAAGCAGATAATCCACATTATGTTCTTTGAAGTGGATTATATGAGTCTACACTGCCATATAATCTATTTCAAAGATGATAATCTGCGTATAGGCAGCCTTAAGTAATACTTTGGCTCACAGAACACATACACACTTTGCTTTGTCTCTTCCTTTACAATAGTAGATTGATTGTTTTTCCAGTTACTCCATTTAACAGTCTGTCATCTCAAATGCAGTTTAGGGATGTACCTGACCAAAAATTTCAGGTCAAAAGTACAAAGTAAAGCTTCTACTGAAAAAAAGTGTGGTTGTTTGAAAATTCGCTCAATTATATTTAGCATTTCATCAATTGTTCTTTCAGAAATGCTCATAATAATACATGATCCTAGTGCTAAACAAATGTTCTTCTCAAATTAACTGGATATAAGTAAAGACAAGTAAAACCTTTTCTCCTTCCTTCCCTTTTTTCTTCCCTCCCTTCCATTTTGTACCAACCTTCAATTATATTCCAGGATGGTTTATGAAAAGAGAAAAGAATACGGTGGTTATGTTGCGTTTAACATCTAATGAGATGTCATGTCTCATAGGAAAAGATGATCATGCTTGGAAAAGTGGAAGACAACAGGAAAAGAGAGAGACCACACCACTGGTGGACTGATTCGCTCAAGGAAGCCACAATCATGACTTTGTAAGATCTGTGCAGGACAGTTGATGACTTGGGATCTTGGCAGGGCTCCCCCTCTTCTCCGCCGCCCCTCTCGCCTTCCCTGACTTACCGGAGGTTTTCGCGCGCATACCCAGTGCCTACGGAGCTCAAGTGAACTCCGTAGGCACTGGGCATGCATGCGAAAATCTCCGCGCACATGCGCAGTGCCTACGGAGCTCTCTTGAGGTCCGTAGGCACTGGGCATGCGCGCGTAAATCTCCGCGCACATGCGCAGTGCCTACGGACCTCAAGAGAGGCCCGTAGGCACTGCGCATGCGCGTGAAACCGCAGAGCGCAGCGCAGCAGCAGGGCGGGTGGCACCGCGGCGCCGCGGCGCCTCACGATGGCGCCCCACCCCGCAGCGTCCAAGATGGCGCTCTACGCGGTCGCGTAGGCCACGTAATGCCAAAGACCGCCCCTGGATCTTGGTGATCTCTCATTCATAGGAACACCATAAATTGAAACTGACCCAATGGCAAATTAACATCAGTGTAGTTAAAACCTAGACATAAAAACCAATTACTAAAGACTCACAAAAATCATAAAACACTCTATAACAATGGGCTTGGCCAATTTACCGGCCGAGCAGGTTGCAGGGCGGGGTTGCCCTCGCCGCCATCTTGGATAGAGAGAAGAGGCTTCTTCTTCCCAGAAGCCTCGCCCCTGCTTTGGGCCAGCTGGCCTGCACTTCCGCCCAGGGCTGCCCAGGCTGCACGTGGGACCAGCTCTGTTTTTCCTCCCACCCTCCCTACTTATTGCATTGCTTGTTGGTGTCCATTTTGTTCATTCTTCACGTCTTTGTTGCATTGTTCATGGTTATGCGTTATTAGGTTATTTGTCACAACTCTGTGTCTGGCGTGTGGCATGGCCCTTGGATCAGGCTGGCTTATCACCCCTTGGTTGTAAGGTGGGATAACGCCCTGGCCCCCTGGGATGCCGAGTTTCCATGGACAGGCATTGGGCCGCTCGCACCCCAGGCTTGCAAGCGCTTTTGGACATTAGTGGGGGCTGTACAACCCTGATCCAGGACCCATGCGTAGCCGCCAACCCTTTGTTCCTGTTTTCAATAAATGAGTTGTGGCCATTTTCATCCAACCACTTGTGTCTGTGTTATTGTTCTTGGCGTGAGGTGTGTCACCCTTGCACACGCAATAGAATTAAAATGTTATCTAGGTAACTCAGGATAATAAATTAAAAATAATATTTTCCCCAATGCCAAACATACAATTTAGTAGGTTTCAGATGAGCTTTCTTGGAGAGAAGCATTCCACAGATTGTAGGCACTTTCTTTGTGGGCAGTTCCAGACATCACCAAATCACGGGTTTTAGTCAGAGGCAAAAAATCCTGGGACTTCAGAAGAGGTTCACATACAGACCTGTTGTGCCCGGGATTTCTTAATTGTAATGTTATGAAGTTCAAAATATATATATATACATAATCTGACTATTATTTATAAGTAAAGAACATGGGAAACAAATACATTTAGGCATGATTTACACAGATATAGCAAACATTAAGCTTATATTTGAATACTTTCCAAAATAACTCCTAGGTTCTCCTATAGTCTCTGTAATCATACAGTACAGGTTCATGTAAAGTCCCAAAATCCAAAACCTAAAGCTGGTACAAGAAGACACAATCCAAAATACATGAAACAAGCAACCTGAAGAAGGGAAACTTTTCCTGAAACAAGGATAAAAGTACCTGGGAGCGCTTGCTGTTCCTGACAGGTGGGTTTGGGGGGGTTGATTTTTTCATTTGGGAGTTGTAGTTGCTGGGATTTATAGTTCATCAATATTTAAATATGGGTGTATCAGGTATTTGTGCCAAACTTGGTCCAGTGAATGAAAATACATTCGGCATATCAGATATTTACATTATGATTCATAACAGTAGCAAAATTACAGTTATGAAGTAGCAATGAAAATAATTCTATGGTTGGGGAGTCGTGGCATTAGGAAGTTTCAGAAACACTGCTTCATGGAATTAAACTTTGACATAAAATTTAGAGGGTGAAACCAACTGTGTGAATCCCTCTGTATGAAACACCGGACTCTTTCTGAAAAAACTGGTAAGAGCTGTACGATTTCTGCCCAAATAGGGGTAGATTGTTAAACTCTGGCGTGTGCTGAAGCTGAGAACTGATATATCAGTAGAAACATGGCAAATTCTTCCTGACTATATTGAATGCACAAACAAATACACAAGCCATATCACACTCCTAATGGAGATGTCCAAATGAATAGAAGTCAGAATGTGCAAAATTTATTCCTCTGTCGGGCTCCCGTGCAGTGTTATTGCACTGCTTAATGCTTCCCAGAAGGCTTAACTGAGGACTTGTGTATTACATAGAAAAGGACTCTGGTATGTACAGAGGTTAATTTAATTCAACCTAATATGAAAATCCATCACTGCAGTTTGGAAAACCACCCCCAACTCTAGGCGGAGGTAATGCATTCCAGGCATTTATGAGCGCAGGTGGTGATTTTAGCCAGCTGTGCCATTGTGATGTAAAATAATTCCTTGTTATATGGATAGGCACCTCATCAGCTGAAGGGAATGTAAGGATATGCAGGCTAAACAAGCCAGTTGAAACATCTGTTGCACTCATAAATTTATATGAAGCCATTCGGCTGTATAGAATTAAAATAATTCTTTACTAACACTTACTTTAATAAACCATAAAAGACGTAGGATTGCAAATTATAGATGCTGCTTGCATTTTTAATTCAAGCTGAATGCTTAGTCTTAAACTGAAACACTGATTCCTCCCTCTCCCACATGCATCATAACATTGTTCTTCTTTTAGTAAAATTATGAATAATTTACACATAGACTCTTTTGATTGGACAGATGTTACTGTAGTCACCTAAAAGTTATGCTAAAATCTGTTATGGTGATGATATGCACAGTAATTACAAAACAACTGCTGCGTGAACTGTCAGTTTTGTCTACAATTCTGTTATTTTACAAAGCAGGCAAGTAAATGACCATTCTAGCCAACTGAGAACAATATTGACTAACTTCTACATATACTACAATGAATGATTTCAGATAGTCATTCATACTATTAATGTATCTATTGTAGTTGTTGGATCCTTTAATCCTCTATGACAGGGCTGTCCAGGAAGTCGATCGTGATCGACGAGTCGATCCCAAGCCCATCCGAAGTAGGTCACAGCAGGATGGAGCACTTCTGCCCTGCGCGTGCACTGACAAGCGTGCCCTCGACGCCAGTGAGTGAAGCCTGGACAGGGCCCGGCCTCACGCTCCGCCCTGTCTTTCTCTCGCCTCGGCCCTCAGCGGCACTGGGGCCTCGTCCAGGCATCACTCACTGGCGTCAAGGGCGTGCTCGTCAGCTGCAGCCCCACCGCGGAGGCCATCCTCCCCCGGTGAGGCTTTCTCTCTCACACACACTTACTCACTCACTCACTCCCGCAGCCTCGCATCGTATCCCTGTGCGCACCTTTGCCTTGCTCCCCCCCCCCAGGAGCAACCAATGGGCGGTCATGTCACCACACCGTGTTAAGAGATGACCTTGAAACCATGAAACTCACAGAGAGAAGCTTAATTCCCCTGACTTGAATTTTCATCACTTCATGTCCCAGGAAATCCCACAGGCAATCCCACAATCCTCTCTAAATCATCAGTGAACCCATCAGCTTCAGGAGCCTCAGGATGATCTACAACAAATGGCCACTTAGTCACAACTATGACATTACTGCTATGATCCTAATCTTCCCAACCTACTTTATCAACCTTCATAGGTAAGAGGCTCAATTTGCTGATATTGAAGCATGATGTCATGCTCTGGCATTATTCAGGCAGAAGTGAACTAAACAAACACCCAGTTTGTGCTAAACAGTTTAATTTAAACAGCATTTGCTTTCTGGCTGTTTTAATAGTCCAAAACATGAAACATAAAGATAGCATTCAGCCACATAATATAAAACAAAAACTGAAAGCAAACACTGTTGCAGGTTCAACATAATACCGTGGTCAAAAGGTCCAGTACAATGATCAAATGTCGAGAGTTCAATGAGCAAAGTCCAGGGATCAAGAGTCTATACTGTATTCAAAAGCCAGTCCAAAGATTCAAAGTTCCAGGATTCCAAAGGTTCAGGAGACAGGTCAGGACACCGAAAAGCCACAAACCAGGGGGACGGGGGGACCAGCAGCATCTACCACCAAAATAAGACAAATACTTTTCTCCCAAATATCAGTCCCAAGACGAGCTCATTATAACCAGAAACACCCAGCTGCAACCTATCTCTTGCATACCTCCAACCTTAATTGCCTTCACCCATGAACTCTTACTTACAGATTACTCAACCCTTTAGAACAGGCGTGGGCAATTACCGGCCCTCCAGGTGTTTTGGACTTCAACTCCCAGAAATCCTAATAGCTGGTAAACTGCCTAGGATTTGTGGGAGTTGAAGTCCAAAACACCTGGAGGGCCAGTAATTGCCCACCCCTGCTTTAGAACCAAGACTTACATTAACCCTTCCATCACCAAGTGTTAGGCCTACCACCACCAACCACCATCAGCTGCAGAACATGATACATGACACATGACTGAATTATGTTTCCATCAGATTTTGGGAAGTCTGGCTAAATAAGTAGCTGATACAGAATACTGACCAAATTATCTACCTACCTTTGTATGTATCCAATCATCTATCCATCCAGCTGTAGTTTTTTGATAGTTGTGTTGTTTTCTAGTGCTTGTCTAACCACAGATACTCTGATTCCTGAGTCTGTCCTAGCCTCAAATGAGTTCCTGCGGTTTAGGCACTGCCCAACAAAACAGATTCATTTTTACCCACCTCCTAACATGATTTTAGTGTCTATATAGAACCACCCAGAATCAGTCTCTAAAAGGTTTTCCATCACTGTCCTAGATACACAAATGCACAGCTCCAAATCATCAGCTCAGAAACTGCTGTTCCCTCTGTGGGATTCCTAATGTATGCTTGAAAAGAAGCAAGGAAATTGTTAAGTATTCATTCATTTTTCCTGCTGCTTTTGGAGAGGAAGAGAAGGGCTTTGGGACATAATTTGATGGTTAAAAAGATATGTGGGGTTTTTCTCTCTCCAAATACTAATCTTCCCTCAGTCTGTTCTCAGATTCAAATCACCCTCCTCAAACTGCTTTCCCGTGAGAGGAAGTAATAATCCACCTTTTCCTCCAAATATTTGCATGTAACAAGCCTATCTAACGCCATTCACCAACTGTTTTCATCCAATTTTCTCTGATCTTCCTGAAGATGGGGCTGTTTTCTTTTGAATAGATCACCGGAGGAAAGAACAAAAAAAATCTCCACTTTCTCCAGGATTCTTGCTCTGAATCTTGAATACATTTATAGGCTGTGCAGGCAATGAGAAATGGTAAGTTACATCCACCACCCCTCCTCCTTTCAAGATGAAAAGTTCAGAGAAAGGTAGAGCAGACAATGTGTCATGCAATTGGATAGATTTAGACACTGAGCAAATTTTATTTAAGCTAGTGTTACCTTTCGCCAGCTGAGGAACACGTCTCCTAGTCGCCAGTTATAATAGGTAACTCTGGGGGGATTATACAAGTATGTGCCCCATGCTTGTCAAAAAAATGGGGAAACATGTTTGCACAGCATCTTCTATTATTTCTACAATTGGCAGTTTTGAGGCAACTTCAAAATGTGTTTTGCATACTAATTAAAGCTATTATGGCAGCTTGTCAAATCACTGTTTGGGTTGAGGTATATTTTAATCTTGTCTGCTGCAGCCTAAATAACCTCTCTTTAAATGCTCTCAGCTTCCAGAATAGTGTACATTTTATAGGCCTTTGCTTAATGGCATAATTGCAGTGATTGACAGTAAAATATAAAAATGTTGGTAGAGGGTTATTTTATGGGCAATTCCGACCTCAAATAGAGAGGAATCTGAATGGGTATTAGACATTTAGTTGGTTTCAGTTTTTTAAAAATAGTGCTCACATATCATTTTACCCTTTTCATACACACACACACACACACACACAATTTATTTACGACATTTATAAGCCACCCTTCTCGCCCTGAAGGGGACTCAGATACATATATACATACAATATATTATATTATGAGCATAGCACAATATCAGTATTATAAATTATTATATTGTACTATACCATTATACTGTAATATAAAATATATAAGTATAATATTGCATTATTATTATTTTACTGACACAAAACCACAGCATGTCAAAGTAAACAAGATCTATATGCTGGATTTTGTATAAAAAAATCACAAGTCGAGTTGCTTTCTTCCACCTCCGTCAGGCGAGGAAGCTGGCTCCCTACCTCTCCCGCCACGACCTAGCCACAGTGGTCCAAGCTACGGTCATCTTGAGACTGGACGACTGTAATGCTCTCTACGTTGGCCTTCCTCTGTCGGTGATCCAGAAACTGAAGCTGGTCCAGAATGCGGCGGCTAGACTCCTGGCTGGCGTTTCGATGACCACCCATATAACACCTGTCTTGCAGAAGCTGCACTGGTTACCAGTGGAACACCGGATCACCCTCAAAGTGTTGGTTCTGACCTTTAAGGCCTTAAACAGTCTGAGGCCAGCGTACCTTAGGGACCGCCTTATCCCATACTGTCCCACTAGGCCACTACGTTCTGAGGTGGGTCAACTATTAGAGGTGCCCGGCGTCAAAATGTACCATCTGATGGCCACAAGGCAGAGGGCCTTTTCAATAATCACTCCGAAACTGTGGAATGCACTGCCTTCTGGAGTCCGTGTTCTTACGGACCTAGGCGTGCAAAACCCTCCTGTTTCGGCAGGCCTTCGGGTATTAATGATAAGACTGGTGGGCTCTCGCCTTCCTATGTTCTGCATACTACACTGATGTACTTTTTCTTGTGTTTGAGTGTTTTGTGGTGTTTTTATGGTGTTTTTACTTTTTTTAAAATCTTGAATTTGGTGTAAGTCGCCCCGAGCCACCCGGGAGTGGCGACTCACAAATAAATAAATAAATAAATAAGTCGAACACTTCCCAAGTGTCTAGAACTGTGTGATGTATTTCCGAATGATGCGTGCAGATCCAAGTAAGGTGGCCTTTTGCAGTTGACAGATCGTGATTTTGTCAATGTTTATTGTTTCCAAATGCTGGCTGAGATCTTTTGGCATGGCACTCAGTGTGCCAATGACCACTGGGACCACCTGTACTGGTTTATGCCAGAGCCTTTGCAGTTCTATTTTGAGGTCTTGATAACGGCTGAGCTTTTCCTGTTGTTTCTCCTCAATGCGGCTGTCACCCAGTATGACGACATCAAAAATCCAGACTTTTTTCTTTTCCACAATCGTGATGTCTGGTGTATTGTATTCCAAAACGTTGTCAGTCTGGATTCGAAAGTCCCACAATATTTTTGCATGTTGATTTTCCACAACCTTTGCAGGTTTATGATTCCACCAATTATTTACTTCTGGCAGGTGGTACTTGTGACATAAGTTCCAGTGAATCATTTGGGCCACAGAGTTGTGTCTTTGTTTGTAGTCCGTCTGTGCGATTTTCTTGCTACAGCTGAGGATATGGTCCATGGTTTCATCAGCTTCCTTGCACAGTCTGCATTTTGGGTCATCAGCTGATTTTTCAATTGCATTTGTTCTGATGGTTTGCTCCTGGGCTGCAAGAATCAGGCCTTCTGTCTCCTTCTTCAGTGTTCCATTCATGAGCCATAACCAGGTCTTCTCCTTGTCAACTTTTCCTTCAATTTTGTCAAGGAACTTCCCATGCAATGCTTTGTTGTGCCAGCTGTCAGCTCTGGTTTGGAGTGCAGTTTTCTTGTACTGACTCTTTGTCTTCTGTGTTTTGAGAAGTTATCGATTACTGACTTCAATTATAGCAGGTTCTTGGCTTTCCTTGACATAATCTGCCAGGGCATGTTTTTCTTCTTCAACTACTTGTTTGACTTGCAAGAGTCCTCTGCAACCAGACGTTCTAGGCAGATAGAGTCGGTCAACATCACTGTGAGAATGCAGTGAATTATGAATGGTGATGAGTTTTCTTGTTTTTCTGTCCAAATTGTCCAGTTCTGCCTGAATCCAGTTTATGATGCCAGCAGTGTATCTTATGATAGGTATGGCCCAGATGTTTATGGCCTTGATGGTATTGCCTCTATTGAGATTGCTTTTGATAATTTTTCTGACCCTTTGAATGTATTCAAAGGGCCAGAAAAATTTCACATGTTCATGTTTGATGTTGTCCAACTGTAGTATGCCCAGATATTTATAGGCTATTATTATATTGTATACATATATATGACCAAGTGAAATCGACTGAACAGCCCTGTGGATGACATAAACCTTTGTTCAAACCATTTTGTCATTCATGAATTATAGCAGGTGTTATGCAATGCAGAGGCAATGCTAAAAAACCTCTGATACTCTCTCAGTCTTGTTGGCCTACAACTACCATTATGCCTGACCATTGACCATGGTAGCTGAGGTTGATGGAATTTGAAATCCAACCACATTTGGAGAGCAACAGGTTCCACAGTTTCTAAAGAATGCTTTCTAATAGACTCTGTAGTTGGAGTACTGCTTATTTCCTGTACCCCTCCCCTCACCAAAAAGAAATATGGCCAGTCTATTTTATATATGTTAACATTAAGAAATCCATTATGTCTCCATTATCCATTTGCTTTGAATTTTAATGGAAAAAATAATAGCATAAGTACAAGTATGTAAATACACATTTTAAAATTGGTTGCATGCGCAGGTATCCGAGCTATGGTCTTACTCTGCCCTGTTCTTTTAATTCTTTTCACACACTTCGAAAAGCTTCACAGAAAAGCAGAGGGGTCTGCTGAATAGAGTGAGATGTAGAACAGTGGAGTGGAAGCAATCCTGAAAAATTGGGCAGAGGAAGCTTCCATGAATGTCATGCAACTAAGATTCCTGGGTTGCTCCTGACATATATTTATTTGAGGCTAATGCTTCCCTCCCTCCCTCCCTCCCTCCCTCCCTCTCGCTAAATTATATTGCCAAAATTGAGATGTGCATTGGATTTGATGGCACGATGGAATCATGTACATAATCCCACCTGAGTAACCTGGAACCCTGGAGGCCTGCTTGACGTTCTGTAACTGTACTGTTGGGTGCATTACATTTAACAGTAAATTCGGTTTTTTTTTATGTGCACCTTCAAAATCGAAGTGCACATTACATTTGATGGCACATTATACCAGAGTAAATATGTTATTTTTTTCTCAAACCAAAATTTCTTAATGCATCTATTATCAAAGTATGCATTTTACAATCTATATGATAAATTTGAAGTACAAAATGAGTGCAAAACACTGTACTAAAACCATGCACAAACGCTTCATTTTGCTAGGATCCATTCTTTCTTATGCTTCTAAGCTAAGGTTGCTATGCTACCTGATTGTATGGAATTTACCCAGATTGTACACATGCCATTTGGACATCATCTGGCTTGGATTTTAAACTTGTTTTCTTATACAATAATATTCTTAGTTTTCTAGGAGCAGAATTGGGAGGCAAAACAATTTATTCCATGCTGTCTATTGATTTCAATAATTGATATAGGAATATTAGCAAGAATCTAATGTCATTTGAGACTTCCGGTTTGGCGAGGAACGGAGGTGGGAGCCTTCCAGGCTTGCTCCAGGAGAGAGCTAGTTACTGCTGCCAAAAGCCGGGGTAAGAGACCCCCAACCCAACAACCTTCGGAGAAGGGAAGGTTGTTCAAGCCCCGGGAGGTGAAGTCCACCACGACCAGGAGGACATTCTCAAGCTTTGCCACGATAGCCGGGCCGCAGGCCATTTTGGGCTGTTCAAGACTTTGCAACTGGTCCTACGGGACTTTTGGTGGCTTAAAGTGCGGAGGGATGTGGAGGACTATGTGGGATCCTGCCCTGTCTGCCAGCGGGCTAAGAACCAGGGGGGCAAGCCGGCCGGTTTGCTCCAGCCGCTCCCGACCCCCTCTGCCCCCTGGAAGATGATTTCGGCTGATTTCATCACCGACCTCCCCAAGTCCAAGGGCTTCACCACGATACTGGTCGTGGTGGACTGTTTCACCAAGATGGGACACTTCATCCCCTGTGTGGGGGTGCCTACTGCCAAAGAGACTGCTGATATGTTTGTGGAACATGTGTTTCGGCTCCATGGACTTCCACAGAGCCTGGTGACGGACTGGGGCACCCAATTCACTTCCCAGTTCTGGAAGGCTGTTCAGAAGCTGCTGGGGATTGATGTGCGGATGTCCACGGCTCACCACCCGCAGACCGATGGGCAAACCGAAAGGGTTAATGCCACTTTGGAGCAGTATCTGCGCTGCTATGTCAACTATCAGCAAAACAACTGGGCGTCCTTGTTGTCTTTGGCAGAGTTTGCTTACAACAATGCGACGCAGGAATCCATCAAAGAGACCCCTTTCTTTGCTAACTATGGACACCACCCTCGGTTCTACCCTCCGGTGGACCCGTCTGGGGACGTCTCGGAAGCTAAGGATTGGCTCCGGGAGCTCACTGCGCTTCAGGACTTGCTACGCACTCAATTGGACCAGGCGAAAGCCGACTACAAGCGGATGGCTGATCGGCGGCGCCAGGAGGTCCTGAGATCCGGGTGGGGACAAAGTTTGGCTGTCCACCAAGAATTTGCCCACGCAGCGCCCCAGCCGCAAGTTGGATCTGGATTTTGGGCCCCTACAAAGTTTTGGAGAAGGTGGGGCCTGTGTCCTTCAAACTACAACTCCCAGCGGACATGAAGCTCCACCCGGTGTTTCATCGTTCGTTGCTCCGCCCGGCGAAGGGGGTGCGGCCTGATGTGACGCAGCCGCCTCCTCCCCCTGTGATGCGCGATGGCGAGGAGGAGTTGGAGGTCCAGGACATCTTGGATGCTCGCATCCGCTACCGGAAGTTGGAGTACTTGCTTGACTGGAAGGGGCTGGGCCCGGAAGAACGTTCATGGACCCGGGCTCGGGATGTCCATGCTCCGGATCTGGTGGCTCGTTTTCACCGCAAGTACCCTGACAAACCCAAACCTCGAGGCGGCCTCGGAGGGGGCCCTGAGGGGATAGTGTAGCACAGCAGTTCTCGTTTGTGCCTGGAGGGCTGGGAATAGGCCCTGGGGTTCCATTAGCATTAGGGCCTGCAGCAGCAGATGTGGATTCAGAGGATGAGCTAGATGACTGGGGCGAAGCACAGGGCCCTTCGGATGGGCCTCAGTCGCCCACGGAGAGCTTGGCATGGGATGAGATGTTGTTTGGGCCTAGCATAGATCCTGATCACCAGGTGGAGATGAGAAGCAGCGAAGGGAGTTATGAACACCCAGGGGGGAGGAATTCCCAGGAACTTGAAAGTGTAAACATGGATGAAGCCGAGTGGGAAAGTGCCAGGGAGGAAAGTTCTCAGGAAGATAGCGACACAGCTGCTGAGAGGCAAGGTCGCTCCTTCGATAGGAGACGAGACATAGAGTCTACTAGGAGGGCTTGGTCTAGGGTCCTAGACCGACCGAGGTCCGTGAGTAGAGATTGAGACGAAGAAGCCTAGAGCGGCGCGGACCTCGGCCGAGGATTAAGTACAGGATCTGTGGGAACGCATCCTCAGTTCTCCGGCCACGTCTTTCCTGAATAGGCGTGAAGGGGAGTGGGACCACAAGCCAGCAGTGGTCATCAAGCCTTGCCTTGCATTTGCCTTGTTTCTTGAGCCGCATTGGTTTGCGGAGCCTTGCCCTGTTTCCTGATCCGCATTGGTTTGCGGAGCCTTGCCCTGTTTCCTGATCCGCATTGGATTGCGGAGCCTTGCCACGCTTCCAGCTTATTTGCTACGTTACTTTGGACTACTTTGCTTATTACCTTTCGGACACTTGCATATTATTGGACTATTTACTCTTTGGAACTGTTTTTATACTCAATAAAGTAGTTAGCCTTCAGTACGTCTCTGTGTGTGTGATTAAGGGGCCCGCTACGTCCGTGATCGTGACACAAGTACAAGAAGACCAAAAGAAAATAAAGGAAATAGATAAAATTCAACGGGATCTACAAAGGAAAAATTTTCAACTCGAGTCTTTCCAGAAAGACTTTCAGATCAGAATAAGAGGCCTGACAGAGAGTGAAAAGGAATCATCAGAGGACACCAGAAATCTGGTAACAGACATGACAGCAGTACTACTCCAGAAAGATAAACAACAGGTCGAAGAAAACGTGGACAAGGCCTTTAGAATCAATACGGCCTATTCAAAAAGAACCAAAACAGCTAGAGATATTATTGTATAATATACCTCCACGAGAATAAGAGAGGAAGTTATAAAAGGCCACCAGGAGAAGCCCTACACGTTTAAGGAGAAACCAATAAGACTAATGAAGGAACTCCCCACAATAGTGTTGGAAAACCGGAAAAAATATTATTTTCTTACAGATATACTGCGCGACAACAATATCAGATTTAGATGGGACAGGATGGACGGCCTACAATTCACATACAGAACAGTAAGGTACTGGATTGACTCAGTTGAAGCAGCAGAGGAATTTTTGAAGAAATGGAACCACACTCTGGACACAAACAATAGTAACCAAACATGGAATAGAAGTCCCGCCGACAAAAAGACCAACAACAGACCTCGACCACCTAAAGAACTAACAAGAGAGGAAAGGAGAAGATCAGAAAAGCAGAGGGGACCCACCATACCAGACAAGAAGATTGCAAGAGACACGGACCAGGAAGAAGAGGAGAGCAATCAGGAGCTGGACCAGGAAACATCGGATGTGGACTCGGAGGAAGCAGGGGAGATCACAGAGGAGGAAGGTCAAGATTAAAGAATGGAGGTAAAATGTTTCTCCATTAATGCAAACGGGCTAAATTTTCCCCAGAAAAGATCACAACTTTTCCACCTCCTGGAAAAACAAAAAGCCTTAGTTTATGCTATCCAAGAGACACACATCAAAACATCAAAAAATGCATTACTAGAGAGACGGAAGCTGGGAACTTTATTTACATCATCGATTGAAAAGAAACAAAGGGGAGTTGCATTATATGTAAACCCCTGTTTGAATCCTGAATTAAAATACAAAGACAAGGATGGCAGAGTAATTGCAGTCATGGGAATTATGAGAGGGAAAAAAATATTGCTGATGTGTATATATGCACCAAATGGCCCAAAAGTGAGCTTTTTTGAAGATTTGAATGAAAAGGTAAAATCATGGGAATGGGAGGAGTGTGTGGTACTCGGAGATTTTAACGGAGTAATCAACCCGGAACTAGACAAAAAAAATACCCTCGGCAAAAAGCAATCAAAAAAAGGCAAGCTGCCAAAATCCTTCTTTAATATGATGATGGAAAACTCGCTAATTGACATATGGAGATGGCAACACACAAAAGAACAGGACTACACTTATTTTTCAGGGAGTGGAAGGGTATGGACAAGAATCGATATGATTCTTGTTTCAAAAAACCTAGCTTCTAAAGTCACACATGCAAAAATATACCCGAGAATTCTGGCCGAACATGCCCCCACGGAAATTAGATTAAGCTGGGGACAAAGAAAGTATAAATGGAGATTAGAAGACTCTCTCTTGTTAACGGAGGAGGACATTCAAAAGAACAAAAATTTAATTAAAGACTATTTTACCCTAAACGACCAACCAGATATTAACCCGTTCACGTTATGGGAAGCGAGCAAGGCCGTAATGAGGGGGTATTTCATAGCGCAAGCAGCCCACAAAAGAAAAGAAAAAAAAAGAGAAATGGAACACCTGCAACGAGAGCTTAAAAAATGGGAAAATGAACTAAAAGCAAATCCAAAAGATAAGAAGCTGGATGTCAAAATAAAATATATCAATAATCAGATAAATATGCTAACAATGGCAGAGATAGAGAAGAAGCTAAAATTCCTGAAACAGAAAAATTTTGAGAACGCTAATAAAACAGGTAAATGGCTTGCTTACCAATTTAAGAAAAAATCCCAGAAAAATATTATAGCAAAAATAACAAGAGAGGGTAAGAGTTATACCAGTGATGCAGACATAGTCCAAGAATTTGCCAATTACTACCAAAATTTATACAGGGATGACAATATAGATAAAGGAAAAATACAAGACTACCTGAATAAACAGAAAATTGAACACATTGGAGAAAGGGAGAGAGAGAGCTACTAAATGCAGAATTCTCAGACAAAGAGATTGAGGAGGCAATCAAAGAGTTAAAAAAGGGGAAAGCGCCAGGCCCGGATGGGATGACAGACAAGTATTACAAAATACTTAAAGATGAACTTATACCATACTATAAGAAAGTTCTAAATGAGATAATCAAAAATGGCAAAATCCCAGACACATGGAGGTCAGCAGAAATAATTGTCATCCACAAAGAAGGGAAAGACCCTGAACTGGTCCAGAACTATAGACCTATTTCCCTTCTGAATCTGGACTATAAGATCTATGCCAATATTTTAGCCAGAAGACTCAAACAATTTTTGAATAACTGGATAGGACACAACCAAACAGGATTCTTACCAAAAAGGCAAATGAAGAAAAATATAAGAAACATCATAAATGTAATAGAGTATTTAGATAAAAATATAGGCGCGAAAGCTGCTCTTGCATTTCTTGATGCTGAGAAAGCTTTCGACCGAGTAAGTTGGGACCTAATAGCCGGTCTACTAAGGGAGATGGATATGGGTCATGTTTTTATCTCATCAATAATGGCAATTTATAAATCCCAGGAAGCCAGTATATCAATAAACGGCCTCAGTTCAGGAAAATTTAAAATTGCAAAAGGGACGAGACAGGGCTGTCCCATCTCCCCCCTCCTTTTCAACTTCGTCCTAGAGCTTCTGTTGAGGGACCTGGCAAAAGATGCAGCAATTAAGGGTATCAGAATTAAAAATCTAGAATATAAAGTATTCGCTTTTGCGGATGATCTAGCTTGCCTAATCGCCGATCCAATGGTTAATATGGGGAGCTGGATGAGGAAAATTGAAGACTACAGCAATATCACAGGACTAAAATTAAACAAAATAAAATCCCAAATTTTACTTAAAAATATTGACAAAAAAGAATCGCAAGACATTGAAAGTAGATTTGGCATACCCATCTCGAAAAAAATAAAGTATTTAGGCATAACAATAACGGCAAAAAACTGCCAGTTAGTTAAGAATAACTATGAAAGGGTGTGGATGGAAATTAAAAAAGACTTACTTAAATGGAAAAGTCTCAACTTATCCTTATTGGGCATGATTTCGATCATTAAAATGAAAATATTCCCCAGACTAAATTTCCTATTCCAAACCCTCCCCATATTAAAAAACCAAATCATCCTAAAAAGATGGCAAACGGAATTATCTAAATTTATATGGAGGGGAAAGAAGGCAAGAATCAGACAGAAATACCTGCAAGAGCTGCCCCAAAATGGGGGTTTCGGCTTACCAGATCTGGTAGCATATTATGAGGCAAATTGCCTAATTAACATAAAAGATTGGATAGAACTAAAAGATAAACACCTGCTCAACTCGGAAGGATGGGATAATAGGTTTGGCTGGCACGGGTACCTCCTCTACGACAAAATAAAACAAGACAAAAACTTCAATACCCATATAATAAGAGCACCTTTGCTAAAAGTTTGGGAAAAGCATAAAACAAATATCATAAATAAACACCCAATTTGGTCTTCTCCTCTAGAAGCATTTCAAATTGCCCCACTCAATAAAGAACCGTGGCCAACATACAAGGACCTTCTAATAAAAAACCAAGCCACCTGGCAGCTGAGACCCTCAGATGATTTTGGAAAGTTTAAATTAAACTGGTTTCAATATAATCAATTGAGAGAGAAATACCTTTTAGATAAAAAAGAGGTTGGCAGGAGACCCCAACGATTGGAGAAAAAATTATACTACAATCAGAAAAGAAGGGTGTAAGCAAATTATATAAGCACATATTAATAAATCAACACCAAAATAAACCAATAAAAGACTTCATGACAAAATGGCATGACAACATAGGCCATATTATAACATTAGAAAAATGGGAGAAACTATGGAACTATACTTCTAAACATACTTATGCCTCCTCTCTAAGGGAAAATTATTTCAAGATGTTATATAGGTGGTATATCACCCCGGCACAATTAAGTAAAATGTATAAGAATGGAAATAATCTCTGTTGGAAGTGTCAAAAAGACAAGGGGACCTTCTTTCACCAGTGGTGGACATGTGGGGGGGTAAAGCTCTACTGGAGTAAAGTGCACAATCTCCTCCAAGCAATGTTAAAAGAAAAAATCGAACTGAAACCTGAACTTTTTCTTCTGAACATTATAGATAACAACACCTTGAATAAATGCTCGGAAAAACTGCTATGCTACGTGACCACGGCGGCTAGGATAGTTTGGGCCAGGTATTGGAAAAAGAAAGAGACCCCTGAGGAAGAAGAACTCCTGGTCAAACTATTAGAGATAGCCGAAATGGACAAACTAACCATAATGCTAAGAGGAAACGAAGACTCTAAATTCAAGGAGGTGTGGAATCCATTCATCACTTATATAAAAAATAACAAGAAAATAGATCTAAAGGGTTACTGGCTACGTGGGTAAAGTGTGAAGTTAACACCAATGCCTAAAACTAACAAGTCTGTACCACCGGGTGAAGTCAACCCGTTTTGTTTTAAGTGTAATTCTGTTCGTCAACCTTGTTGTGTAATCCCCTCCCTACCCCGACTGCCCCTACCCCCCTCTCTGACCTTATGTTGGGGCTAACTACAAGCCCCTATGTTACATGTTTGTAATGTTATACTTTTAACCAATAAATTTTTTTTAAAAAAAGCAAGAATCTAATGTCATTTGATGAAGGGCAGCAGCACTTCAAACCCATAGATGGAGATATTTCCCATCCTTGCTCTCAAAAGAAAAAATATCCCTCACTACTGAATTTCAGTGTTGGTAGTTTGGTGGTTTGGCAATGTCTTCCTCTGATATATGGCCTATGGTATCCGGTATTCCTTGGTGGCCTCTTATCCAAGTAATAACAAGGGCTGCCCCTGCTTAATTTCTAAGACCAGATGGGATCTGTTGCCTTTATGCATTTTGTAGTGTTGTTGTGGAGACACACTGTTCTGTTGGCTTTTATTACAGTTTAGTACCTCGATTGCCGAACTGATACAAATTGATTTGGATACTATGTTGCTGCATCTGATCTAATTCAGACCAAATCTAGGTTAGCTCAATTTGGCTCAGTGTTTGGCTGAGTTGGATCCCTAATCCTAGAAATTACATGCACCCTGGCAAGCGACGATTATTGATCTATTAAGGGGCATCCATCACTTAAGAATTCTGGCTTCTATCCTCATTATATTAGGTTTCTTCTTCAGACAAACACATTTACTTGAGAAGGAGCAGGAAACATCACAGACCTCAGGCATAAAATGCTCTCATATTTGATCTTTCCAAAGCATCTTAGAAAATTTACGATTTTTAATTTTCCAAAAAGATTTCTAAGGAAACTCAGAAAATTTTCACCTTGAGGGTGAAAATTTTGCCCTCAAGAATCTTCTGGAGACCACCATATTTCTTAGAGCAGTGTTTTTCAACCTTTTCTGAGCCGCAGCACATTTTTTACATTTACAAAATTCTGGGGCACACCACCAACCAAAATGACACAAAATGACACTCTAACACAGTAATACATATAGTTAATATGTTTTTAAATGTATTTATACATTCAGTGTGAAACCTGGGCCTGTTTCGATGAACACAACATAGATATCCTGGCAGGAATGGCAGAAAGACATACACGAAGGTCTTGCTCAACAGCTGGGAGTTATAGTTCACCTGCAATCAAAGAGCATTCTGAACTCCACCAATGATGGAATGGAATCAAACTTCCCACACAGAACTACCATAACCAAGAAAAAATACTATAAGAGTTTGGTGGGCATTGACCTTGAGTTTTGGAGTTGTAGTTCATCTATATCCAGAGAGCACTGTGGAGGGGAGGGAGGAAGATGTGGGGTGAGTCTGCGCAGTAGCGCCCGCACGGGCCACATCATCCTCCCTCCCCCCTCCTGCAGAAGCGGCAGCATGAGCAAAGCGAGGCAAAGCAAGCAGAGCGAGGCTGGGAAGAAGGGAGCCCAAGTGGAGAAGAAAAAGTGTTTGGCAGGAGGGGGAAGAAAGGGTATTGGTGGTTCCAATTTCCCACGGCACACCTGATGATCGCTCATGGCACACTAGTGTGCCATGGCACACTGGTTGGGAAACACTGTCTTAGAGTATACCAGTGAAGACCCTTTTTTCATTTTTAGCATTCTATCCTTGCTGAATATAATTGGACTTTTTGCTTATTAAACTCATGCTGTTGCCTTTATTTCTTGTACATTTATGCTTTTTGCCATATTTCCTTTTCAGAATATGATTTCCCTGTAGCATCATCTTTGCAAACTATAAAGCTACTTTAATTGCATTAATTACTCAATGCTTATTACTGTTTGACTTTTTTCCCCTGAAATAGTCTTACTGTAAGAAACAGCTTTTATTTCCTTTGAGACTTATCAAAACAATTGTACTCTGCTTCAGTACAAGGCAGGATGGCCTCATATCGAAAAAGTAAGCAAGCAAATTCGAATAGGTCATTAGTGCCTGTATTATATTTTTAAAGTTGGACCAATTTAGGACAGTACAGGCAGCGAAACAGGGGTTCAAAAGCATGAGACTGCTGAATCTCCAGCCTTCAAGTCAAACACTGGGTAAACCGTATCGAAATCACAAGAAAACAACAATATGCACGTTTTGGATATTATTATTTAAGTCAATGGTAATAAATCATAGAAATCTTATTAGCACTTTGCAAGCTTAGCAATATAGTCAGAACAAATCATAAATTTTGTGTCTTAATACACTGTTATTACATAGAAGTCCATCGTAAAAGATACCAGCCTAATGGCAAATCAATATTCCCTGTTTGGGAGATGTGGTACACGCAAGTACAAAAGAACGTCAACTTTCTGATATCAGATTCTACAAGCGCTTAAAGGAGGATCCGACAAAAAGATTCCTCAGTACCATTTCATCTATAGTTTATGAAGGCGTTGTTTTTGGTCATATCACCGAACAAATTGCTGACTACTTAGTCAATCATTATCCCAGAATCCCTTTATTTCACGCCTTACCGAAGATTCATAAACCTCAACGGCCCCCTATTGGCCGTCCCATCGTTTCGGCTGTATCCAGCCTTCTCGAGCCAATATCTAAATTTCTCGAAGATATATTGCATCCTTTCGCAGAGATGACTCCCACTTTTGTACAGGACACCAGAGATTTTATTCGGAAAATTGAACACACATCAGTGCAGCCAAATGATTTTTTAGTTACAGCGGATGTGGTGTCTCTGTACACACACGTACCTCTTGAACAAGCCAGGAGCATCGTGGAAGAGGTACTTGATCAACGGAACAGTCCTAGATATCCCTCTACCCAATTTCTACTGCAATTATTGGACATAGTTTTCGATTACAATTATTTTTCTTTTAACGGCAGTTTCTACCTTCAGACAGACGGAGTCGCTATGGGAAGCAGTGTAGCCCCGACGATAGCGAATTTGTTTATGATTTCTCTGGAACAAAAAATGTTATTTTCTGATATGCTGAATCCAATTGTAGCTAATATTTCTAAAGTCTATAGATATATCGATGATCTATACTTTATCGTAAATGGTGATACTAACATGGAGGCATTCCACTCATGGCTTAATACCTGGCATAGTAGCATCAGTTTTACTTTAGCATTTGACAAACAACAGATGAATTATTTGGATATTACCACTTTCAAATGTGATTCTACTATCCACATTAAGAATTACAGAAAACCAATCCAGAGGGATGCCTACCTTCACTATGATAGTTATCATACATTTTCATTAAAAAACAACCTACCATTCACACAATTGTTACGACTGAAAAGAAACTCCACTTCATCTCATCATTATCAGCAAGAAGCTAAAAATTGTTGAGCAATTTTGCCAAAAGGGGCTACCCAGAGAACATACTATCATCTGCAAAGAGGAAAGCTGACACTGCTCCAAGACACACTCTATTGCAACCCAAGACTAAGGTGAAAAAAGATTTGTTAGTCTGGCCCGTCACGTTAAATCCACATAACAAGGAACTGATCCATATTGCACGTAGATATTGGCCTCTTGTGTCACACATAAAGGGTTTGGAAACCTTTCCCACTGTCGCCTACAAAAGGACACTGAATACTGGAGATCTGCTAACCCATACGGCACTTCCTAATCCCACTACTAAGAGCACTTTGACAGTGGGCAGCCACCCATGTGGAAATTGTTCAATCTGCAAGAATATACTTAAGAGTAGGACGGTTACCAGTACCTCAAAAGGCAGAGTGTTTGCACTCTCATCCTTTTCCAGTTGCTCCTCGAAGGGAATAATTTATTTACTCCAATGTAGTTGTGCGTTACAGTATGTGGGGTTCTCCTCAAGGACCCTAAAAGAACGTCTAATTGAACATAAAAGTAAAATTCGTCAGAAGTCTAATGAGTCTGCCCTTTATCAACATTGTACCCAACATGGGCATAACCCTGACGAAATTAAGGCCCTTGTATTAGAAAGAGTACAGCAATTACCTCACTCTGACTACATTAAGAGATTAAAACAAAGAGAAACTGCTTGGATCTTAAAAATGGGCAGTGAGATTTATGACAGATTAAATGACCGTCTTTCTTTAAACGCTATACTTGGAAAGTAACTCAGCTGTCATTAATGTTCTATACTACTTTAAATGAGTTGCATCTTTCACACCACTTCACCATTCCCCCACTGGATGGCATCTGTGGATCTCCCCAAGATTGAAATTCTACTATTGATGGTAACTATATGGCAACCATTGATTCTTCGACCATATGTGTATGCAAATTTTAATTTTGAATTATACAATGCTCTATATTTCTTCAATTTAAAGATGAATACCCATGGGGTTAGATGAACTTTCTGCTTGCGAGCCCTGAAGAAGATTTGTTCGAAACGACCCGAAACGCCAGGCACCGGCACAGCGCTACTGTCGTCGGCTACAGCGATAGCTCCGGCTACCGCCCCCCTCTTCCCCCACTTGGGAGGCTTTCGCGACTCTTTTGCGGCTCTGGCCCTTCATTTACGGCTGTTCGTGACCAGCGTTACATTTCGCCCTTCGGATTTCCAAACTGACTGAAAACTCAACGCTGAGTACCACCGCAAGTTTACGCTGCTTACTCATTCAATGACTGTGCATTATTCTTTTGAACCATTCAGGCATTTGCCAGTGATTTTCTTTGAGTAAAGTCGTGTTTCGCCACTGTGCTTTTGTACTTGCGTGTACCACATCTCCCAAACAGGGAATATTGATTTGCCATTAGGCTGGTATCTTTTGTGATGGACTTCTATGTAATAACAGTGTATTAAGACACAAAATTTATGATTTGTTCTGACTATATTGCTAAGCTTGCAAAGTGCTAATAAGATTTCTATGATTTATTACCATTGACTTAAATAATAATATCCAAAACGTGCATATTGTTGTTTTCTTGTGAATCTCCAGCCTTCCCACAGACCACCATTATCACATGATGATTCCAACTTAGCTGCCATGACAATATCCTACGGAATCCTGGGATGTTGAGTTTACAGAGGGGTCCTTTGAATTTTCAGCCAGAGAATCTCTGACCAAACCAGAAACCTCCAAATTTGATAGGATGCAGCCATGGCAGTTTAAGTGGAATTGTGCATGGAGAAAGGGCATAGTGTACTAACCTGTTCATGAATTGTAACAGTTTTAAAGTTCACCTCCATAAAATCAAGAAACTGCCATCAAGTTATCATTGAGATGTTATATTTCAGACCTCAGGTAGGACTCCTACCATGGAAAGCTCTCCCAGGAGAAATAAAGTATATCCACAGAGAATTAGTATGTAATCGATGTGGATTAGTAGATGCCAGATAAACATAGTTTCTGGTTGCTTGAGACTTATTATAAAAATAGGCCTGACTAATACTATATTCCATACTATACAATATCATAAACTCTGTATACACTTGATATTAATATTGAATTACAGTGATGAAAACAAATAAAGACAAATAAAGATAAACTTCATGTAACACAGCTTTACTCTACAATAAAAACAGCTTTTTGAATGCCATATTATGTCTTCAATATTTTTTAATGGTTGACAGCAGTGTTCAGATAACTATTGATTTCTCTATAGGCCACATTTCAAATATCTGATATGAGAAAAAGGTCACAGCTTTTTTTTAGAAAGTTATGCCATGAGGCTTAGGCTGCAATACAAATGGTAAGTCTAATTCAGAATTCCCCTAACTGGTGTCCAAAGTGGTATTTTGTGTTTCCCTGAGGAAATGATTAGATTAGGAGATTTCTAGTTTCCAAAAGTACAACGTGCAACCCAAAGCAGACAAAGGGGGCTCCAATGGAGTATATGATGTGGTTCCCCAAGGAAATTATTAGCATCCCCGGCTCGCAATGACCCCACAAGGTACACACGAGCCTTTGGCTGCCCTGCCAAAACCTCGCTCCTCCCCACATGGTTTCCCCTCATTGGCTGGAGGCAAGGATCCCAAGCTGCAGCTTGCCTCCAAGCACTGGGTCTTTTCCAATTAACTTCCTGAGTTGGAACAAAGATGGCGACAGTGGCTTCAAAAGGGCAAGGATACTTCCGAGTTCCCAAATCGCTTCGAAATCTCTTCAAAAAGGAATTTGCTCCAAATTTAATCCGAATTATAAAGATTCTGACTGGACCTAACCATGCCTAGTATGCATTCATGTATTGTCAGAAAGCAGTGACACGTACAAGGGTATCCCATCACTGGTCTGTCCAAAGAATTGACACATTCATATGGTGAAGGCAGCCTTTCAAGTAACCTGTAGTAACCTATGCATGCAAGAGCTGGACCAAAAGGGAGGCTGAGAGAAGGAAGATAGACACTTATGAACTGTGGTATTGGAGGAAAATTCTGAGAGTGCCTTGGACAGGAAGATCAAACCAGTCTGTACACTGGAGGAAAGGATATTACAGGCAAAGATACTTTGGCCACATAATGAGAAGACAGGAAAGCTTGGAGAAGACAATGATGCTGGGGAAAATTGAAGGAAAAGGGAGGGGGGGCCAACCAAGGGCAAGGTGGATGGATGGTACCCTTGAAGTGACTGCCTTGACCTTGAAGAAGGGAGTTCTGTTGTGGGCTGGTCCATGAGGTAATGAAGAGTTGGAAGCAACTGAACAAATAAATAATAACAACAAATCATATAAACAAATAATACTAGCCATTTTTGTCTTGCATTTTGCAACAACTGAACCTACTAAGGGGACATTCCAGGACAGCCCCAAACAGATAATGTAAAGAGTAATGTAACTCATTGCTTCTTAAGCTGTGGTTCCCAACCCTAAAGAGGTCCCCATAGCTCAATGTTGGGATCCCAAAAAATTGGTAACAGTAAATGACTTTTGAACGTCATCTTACGGCTGTTTAAGACATTTACATCAATCTGTTGTGTAGTGTTTATACAAGTGTCTACAGAAGATGCTTCAGCTGTAATTCATAAAAAGGAAAATCCGTGTGTTTAGTAAGCTTTGCAAATGCAAATGATGCTGTTTTTAGGATGCTGTTGGCATTCCATTTTTTGCCTTGTAAACCGCCCCTAGTCACCTTCGGGCTGAGAGTGAGCAGTATACAAATGTGCTAAATAAATAAATAAAATAAATGTTGAATTGTTTTCAGTAAACATTTGATTTTTTAAATAATTATTTTATATACTTACATATTTGAAATCATATAAAAAGTTATTGGGCAGAATGGGGTTGTGAGTGGAAAGTTTTATGCCGTCCTCCACACTTGATGTTTTGATTGCTGAATGGTAAATATATTTGATGTGTGTATTTACATTGTATGTTCACCATTTTGTTGGGATAGATACATTATACTGATTATATATAATATTTTTTAAAGATTTGTGATACTCGAGGACGATACCACGTTGATCTTTGGCCCTGAGGAAGTCTCGTTAAGAGGCGAAACGGCCCGAATAAGCCGGCACCGGAAAAAAGCACTTTGCTGGTGGCAGCCTCCCTCTGAGGAGTCCTGTTTGGCTTCTCCCATCTGGGACACTTGGATCTAGCGGTGCTTTGTTTACATCGCCTGGAACTGAGTGGATTTACAAATACCTAGCCCTAAAGACTAAGGATATTTTTGCTGCTAATTTACAGTGGATTTCTACTTTAAACACTGGCTTTTTTTCATTGGCTTTCTTCCTCCCATGCAACGGACTGGCGTGGAGTAAGGTACTGTTCTGGGGATTGGTTAGCCAAGAGTTTATCCCGGACTATCTGTTTCCACCTCTGGAGACTCACTTATTGATATTGTTGTGATGAATAATACTCTTTTGGTTACTACTAATGAATGATAATATTGTAATATTACTGATGTGTTGTTGTTGATGTGAGAATATATTTACTTATTATGATATTTGAATTTATTGCATTTATTTCAAACCCCTGTTGTTTACTGCTAGAAAGGATAGTACAGACAGGTGGGCTTACCACCTGCTGGCATACCTTGCCCATTATTATTATTTCTTTGCATGCTAGTGTTTTTCCCCATGAAAGAAAATGTAAACCTGTTTCTCTAAGCAAATGTTTACAAACTGGAACCAGATGTACAGAATATTGCACATATGGTTTCCAGATTCTACCTGAGATGCCCCCCCCCCTCAGTTTCTTTGCCATTTTATCTGAGCCTTAATATGCATTTCATCGCACAGCTGAGCTTAACCCTGCTGTTCTGTTCGGGTATGAAATGACCCCTTTTGAAAATTAGAAATATTTTTCTTCATTCCTGTTTGATTTTGAAACTTGTGGTTCCTTCTATTTTCCTAAGTTATAGGGTTTATACTAAGGGTACAAAAATTTTTTGTTTCGGTGCTTTACTTTTTGAGATACAGTTTTTTATACACTTGTTATGTTCGGGTCAAAAATGACCCGGTAGCCTTTATACTAATCTAATACCATATTTTGAGTAAAACAAAGGATGTTTAGTTTATTTTGAGACTACTTATTGCATCTACTATTGTTTATCAAGTTATCTACTTGTGTAACTCCTCCATGCCCTCAGAATAGAACCTTTGTTATGCAAAACAGTAACACAATACTAGCCTCTCCCATTTCCTCAGTCAGAAATTGCAAAGCTGTTGAAAATAACTGCTTTCTGAAGCAGCTGAAAGAGTTTACCTCAAAGCCTTGAATTCATTGTGAACAGACTAAGTAATGTGAATGTTTACTGTTGTGTGTTTTCATATGCCTGTTATTATATCTGATATGTGATTGATATATGATTGCCATGTGTTTTGCTATATGACTGATATGTAATAGCCATTTGTGATCATCTATTTTGTACTGTTACCTCCCACCTGGAAGGCATTACATCTGACCTATGACTGTATACATGTAGATTGTTATTCCTTATGATATGTATTACTACTGATGTTAGATATATTGTCCCATGCTTTGTATTGGGATGTCCTTCCTTTTACTTTTTGCTACATATTACAGTTTATTGATATTTTGCTACCCTTGTGAGTAGTTTCTGGTTATTCAGAGTGACTTTTTCCTCAGTGTGTTTCTACTGTTTTCATAGCCTGCCTGGCTGCATTTACCAGGTGTGTGTGACTCCTCCCTGCCCTCAGAATGGTACCTTTGTTATGCAAAACAGTAACAGGGGAGAAGCCACATAAATGCATGGAATGTGGAAAGAGCTTCAGTCGGATTGGACATCTGCGTATCCATCAAAGGACCCACACAGGGGAGAAGCCACATAAATGCATGGAATGTGGAAAGAGCTTCAGTCGGATTGCACATCTGCGTATCCATCAAAGGACCCACACAGGGGGAGAAAGCACATATCATATAAACTTGAGTATATACTTTAGTATAAGCTGACAGCTATATAATATAAGGCACCTAATTTTATGACAAAAATTGGGAAAACTTACTGACTTGAGTATAGGCTGAGGGTGGGAAATGAGGCAGCTATGAGGTGGAAAGGAGGTTTCTGGAGAAGAAAGACAGTGGGAAGGGGGAAACTGGAGAAGGGGAAAAGATTTAGATGAGAAAGGGGTGTGGAAAGTGCTTTTCTTTCTTTGCCTTTGAATAAATAGATTAGCAGAAAACTTTTGGGGAAAAACTGATTTTTTTGATTTTTTTCTGATTATTTTTCTGATTATTTTATTATTATTTTTTCAAATTGTTTTTATACTGTTAAAATTTATTTTAGTTTTAAGTTAGTTGTACTAATAGTTACCTGAAGTTGTTGTTGATGTTGTTGTAAAATATATAGCTGATTATTCACGCACAAGTTGTTACTTTGGTGTAACATGCAAATTAGGCTTTTTTACATTAATCAACACAAAATTTAAAAAGAATTTTTTTCAATTTTTCTTTGATAATGAACAACTATGATCACACACAGTATAATAATGCAACAGGTATTCAAAAAGAACTTTTCAGTGGCTCAAAATAACATCCGGGTCAAAAATGACCCGAACATAACAAGTGTAAGTTTTTTCCTGACAGAACAGCAGGGTTAAATGGAAAGTGCTATCTATCTGTCAAAATTGTATTGTCAGTTACATTTCTTTTTCATTAGGAGGAAAGATTTTGAAGTGACCTTCCTTGCTAAGGAGAGGTAATGGACTGACTTCATAGAGTACAATTTCTGTGTCTGATGAAAGGATTTTGTAGGTTTCAGAATATGAACCTAATAAATAAGTTCAGGTGGCTAGAGATGAGACCTTTGAGTGCAATCCATCTATGGTGAAACCTTTTATTTCCCATCAATTTCATGTTCTTAACAATTGCGTGGAAATCAATAATTTAAAAGGAATTTCACTTTTGCTACAGTGTGCCCTTAATTGGCAACCGCTGGAGTTGGTGATGTCACGGATTCCTTTCAAAACTTCTAATGGGGTGCATGGTTTGAATTAGAATCTGGGGATTGATTCAGAAGTCTCAAAGTCGTGATCTCCAGGGGTCGAACAATACAAAAATACAGTCGTTGAGAAACTGCTGGGTTGCCAGGAAATGTATCATTTCTCATTCTTATTACTCGTTCTGTTAAATAAGTAGCATGCACCTTTGGATCACTCTGTCTCTTACTTTGGAGTAAGTATTCAGGAACAGGTCCAGCATCCAGTCTGAATCCCTCATAGAGCTTTTTAAAGAGAGCAGAGGAAAATCCAGCAGTCCATACTGAGTTCTTTGCTTTTTAAAAAAAATCCTGCACGTCACCTCCCAATTTAAGTGAAAAAAGACTAGTTATAGGTCTCTTTTAATTTCACATACATTTTAAATTCTTTAAAAGTATAAAAGTGTGTCCTTGGTACCCACTGGAGTTTGGTTTCAGGACTCCACATCATCCTGGATTCCTAAATCTGTGGATGCTTAGGTCCCATTATATACAATGGCATAGCAAAATAGTGTCCTTTATATCAAATAATAAAATGAAGGTTTGCTCTTTGGATTTTTTACAAAATATTTCAAAGCTATGGATTGCGGTATCTGTGGCTGCAGAACCCGTGGAAACACAGGCCTGACTGTAATTAGAGACTGGTGTTGTTTTTTGGCTCAAAAATTGGTTAAGGAACACCATCAGAAAGAATAGCCCAGTGGTGAGATTTCTGCACAGTTTTCTTCTGCTATTTTCACATATTGAAATGTTTTGAAAAAATTTTCTGTACAGAAATTCACATTCCTTCTTTGCATGAAGCCAAATGGGGTTCAAGTTAGGAAAATCATGGAATTGCATCAAATGCATATCCCCTCCATAGAGGAAACAATGAATTTCCACTCAACTGAATCAACTGGAAGGAAACTGAATCAACAAACAACTGAAAGGCAGATAAGAAAAATGAACCATCTATTTTGCAGCAATAGGTTTGAACCTGGAAAGACTTGGAAGCAGGTTTCCCAACGCGACAAGACAGTAGTAGGATCTCAATGGAGTTCCTAATTAAATATCTCTATACATGGCAGGGTTGGGCTGGAGAGAAAGAAGGTGAGGTGGTGATGCCTGAGACTGAGCGGCTTTCATCCTCTGCACATGGCTCGTTAAGTGCTGGTTGTGGCGACCCAAGGCAGAGCGGGGAGAGGGGAGTTGGAGCATGTCATGAGTGACTTGAGAAAGTGCAAGTTGCTTCTAGTGTGAGAGAATTGGCCTGCAAGGATGTTACCCAGGGGATGCCCAGATGTTTTATTATCCTGTGGGAGGCTTCACCCCGTTCATTTGTAAGACCTTCAGAACTCTTAAGGAAGTGTATGCTCACCACTTATGATATTTTGTTGTTGATTATGTTGTATGTGTACCTTCAAGTCATTTCTAATTTATGGTGGCCCTAAAGTTAATCTGTCATGGGATTTTCTCAGAAACATTTTTGAAGATGTGGTTTGCCATAGTCTTTCACTGAGGCATATAGTGTGATATTGGTTTACTATGGCTGATAGGTGATTCAAACCATGGTCTCTTGTCCTTCTCAATCCTCAATCGCAGCCCCAATCTTGTGGAACTCCCTACCGCCAGACCAAAGAGCCACTCCCGATCTACATACATTTTTAGGGGCACTCAAGACATGGCTCTTCAGAAGAGCCTATGATTGTTAAGTAACAAGCTGTCACTATGTAACCTGTTTATTTTAACTGTGTAAGTCACCTAGAGCACTCATAAGAAATAAAGTTGAGTTAAAACCCTGCTGTTCTGTTCGGGTCCAGAATGTCAGTTTTGGAAATTGATAATATTTTAGTCATTAATTTTTTGATTTTGAAACTTTTGGTTCCTTCTATTTTCCTAATTTATGGGGTTCATACTAAGGGTCCTGTTTTTTTTTCTTGTCGGTGCCTTACTTTTTGTGCTACAGTTTTTTATACACTTGTTATGTTCAGGTCAAAAATGACCCGTAACGTAACAAGTGTATAAAATGTAGCACAAAAAGTAAAAAATGACCCGTAACATAACAAGTGTATAAAATGTAGCACAAAAAGTCAAAAATGACCCGTAACATAACAAGTGTATAAAATGTAGCACAAAAAGTCAAAATGACCCGTAATGTAACAAGTGTATAAAATGTAGCACAAAAAGTCAAAAATGACCCGTAACATAACAAGTGTATAAAATGTATCACAAAAAGTAATAAATGACCCGTAACGTAACAAGTGTATAAAATGTAGCACAAAAAAAAAGTCAAAAATGACCTGTAACATAACAAGTGTATAAAATGTAGCACAAAAAGTCAAAAATGACCCGTAACGTAACAAGTGTATAAAATCTAGCACAAAAAGTCAAAATGACACGTAACATAACAAGTGTATAAAATGTAGCACAAAAAGTCAAAAATGACAAAAAATGTAACAAGTGGATAAAATGTAGCACAAAAAGTAAAAAATGACCCGTAACATAACAAGTGTATAAAATGTAGCACAAAAAGTCAAAAATGACCCGTAACATAACAAGTGTATAAAATGTAGCACAAAAAGTCAAAAATGACCCGTAATGTAACAAGTGTATAAAATGTAGCACAAAAAGTCAAAAATGACCCGTAACATAACAAGTGTATAAAATGTAACACAAAAAGTAAAAAATGACCCGTAACGTAACAAGTGTATAAAATGTAGCACAAAAAGTCAAAAATGACCTGTAACATAACAAGTGTATAAAATGTAGCACAAAAAGTCAAAAATGACCCGTAACGTAACAAGTGTATAAAATCTAGCACAAAAAGTCAAAAATGACACGTAACATAACAAGTGTATAAAATGTAGCACAAAAAGTCAAAAATGACCCGTAACGTAACAAGTGTATAAAATGTAGCACAAAAGTCAAAAATGACCCGTAACATAACAAGTGTATAAAATGTAGCACAAAAAGTCAAAAATGACCCGTAACAAGTGTATAAAATAGCACAAAAAAGTGTATAAATGTGTATAAAATGTAGCACAAAAAGTCAAAAATGACCTGTAACGTAACAAGTGTATAAAATGTAGCACAAAAAGTCAAAAATGACCAAAAATGTAACATAACAAGTGTATAAAATGTAGCACAAAAAGTCAAAAATGACCCGTAACATAACAAGTGTATAAAATGCACAAAAAGTCAAAAATGACCTGTAACATAACAAGTGTATAAAATGTAGCACAAAAAGTCAAAAATGAGCACACGTAACATAACAAGTGTATAAAATGTAGCACAAAAAGTCAAAAATGACCCGTGTATCAAGTGTAAAATGTAGCGTAACAAGTGTATAAAATGTAGCACAAAAAGTCAAAAATGACCTGTAACATAACAAGTGTATAAAATGTAGCACAAAAAGTCAAAAATGACCCGTAACGTAACAAGTGTATAAAATCTAGCACAAAAAGTCAAAAATGACACGTAACATAACAAGTGTATAAAATGTAGCACAAAAAGTCAAAAATGACCCGATGTAACAAGTGTATAAAATGTAGCACAAAAAAAAGTAAAAAAATGACCCGTAACATAACAAGTGTATAAAATGTAGCACAAAAAGTCAAAAATGACCCGTAACATAACAAGTGTATAAAATGTAGCACAAAAAGTCAAAAATGACCCGTAATGTAACAAGTGTATAAAATGTAGCACAAAAAGTCAAAAATGACCCGTAACATAACAAGTGTATAAAATGTAACACAAAAAGTAAAAAATGACCCGTAACGTAACAAGTGTATAAAATGTAGCACAAAAAGTCAAAAATGACCTGTAACATAACAAGTGTATAAAATGTAGCACAAAAAGTCAAAAATGACCCGTAACGTAACAAGTGTATAAAATCTAGCACAAAAAGTCAAAAATGACACGTAACATAACAAGTGTATAAAATGTAGCACAAAAAGTCAAAAATGACCCGTAACGTAACAAGTGTATAAAATGTAGCACAAAAAGTCAAAAATGACCCGTAACATAACAAGTGTATAAAATGTAGCACAAAAAGTCAAAAATGACCCGTAACGTAACAAGTGTATAAAATGTAGCACAAAAAGTCAAAAATGACCCGTAAGCCTGTTATACTAATCTAATACCATATTTTGAGTAAAACAAAGGATTTTTAGTTTATTTTGAGACTACTTATTGCATCTACTATTGTTTATCAAGTTATCTACTTGCTTTAGGTGCACAGATGGACATAAATGGATGGATACATTTATGCAAATGATTTCAGAACAAACCATATGCATTTTCTTTCAGTACCAATTTTTTTCTTATCCTGGCTGCATTACCTGTTGTGACTCCTCCCTGCCCTCAGAATAGTACCTTTGTTATGCAAAACAGTAACACAGTACTAGCCTCTCCCATTTCCTCAGTCAGAAATTGCTCAGCTGTTGAAGATAGGAGCTGTTTGCTGAAGCAGCTGAGAGAGTGTACCTCAAAGCCTTGAATTCAGTGTACCTGGGGTATGTTGTACGGATGTATTTTTGCATAAATGATAAGTTTATTTCCCTTGTGAACAGACTAGGTAATGTGAATTTTTTCTGTTGTATGTTTTCATAGCCTGCCTGGCTGCATTACCAGGTGTGACTCCTCCCTGCCCTCAGAATAGTACCTTTGTTATGCAAAACAGTAACAGGGGAGAAGCCACATACATGCACGGAATGTGGAAAGAGATTCAGTCAGAGTGACAAACTGCGTATCCATCAAAGTACCCACACAGGGGAGAAGCCACATACATGCACGGAATGTGGAAAGAGATTCAGTGAGAGTCTGCATATACATCAAAGGACGCACACAGGGGAGAAAGCACATATCATATAAACTTGAGTATATACTTTAGTATAAGCTGACACCTATATAATATAAGGCACCTAATTTTACTACAAAAATTGGGAAAACTTACTGACTTGAGTATAGGCTGAGCGTGGGAAATGAGGCAGCTATGAGGTGGAAAGGAGGTTTCTGGAGAAGAAAGACAGATTGGGGTGGGAAGGGGAAACTGGAGAAGGGGGAAAGATTTAGGTGGGAAAGGGGTGTGGAAAAAGTGCTTTTCTTTCTTTGCCTTTGAATAAATAGATTAGCAGAAACCTTTTGGGGGAAAAAACTGATTTTTTTTATTTCTTTCTGATTATTTTTTACTAATTTTTTTTCAAAATGCTTTTATACTGTTAAAATTTATTTTAGTTTTAAGTTAGTTGTACTAATAGTTACCTGAAGTTGTTGTTGATGTTGTTGTAAAAGATATAGCTGATTATTCATGCACAAGTTTGTTACTTTGGTGTAACATGCAAATTAGGCTGTTTTACATTAATCAACACAAAATTTTTAAAAAATAAGTTTTTTATTCAATTTTCTTTGATAATGAACAACTATGATCACACACAGTATAATAATGCAACAGGTATTCAAAAAGAACTTTTCAGTGGCTCAAAATAACATTTTAATAGGTTCGGGTCAAATTGACCCGAACATAACAAGTGTATAGTAAACCCGAATGGAACAGCAGGGTTAAGTTGAGTTGAGTTGTCATCCTAGCCTAACCTTCAAATTACCACACTAACTCTGATTGTCCATGTGAGATATTTGATATATTCCAGTGGTCTTAACCTGTGGGCTGTGAGCACAAACATATGGTCCTCTTATTTTATTTCCAATCCTTTCACACTGCCTGACACGCCTTCCTTATCGCTGACCATGGCATATGTTCTGTATCAGAAACTAGACCTGATATGGTCTTTCCAATGAAATTTTCTGAATCAGCACCCCAAACCAAATCTAAAGTTGACCAAAAACTGATTCGTTTTGGTACTAATGTTGGAGAGTGGTCCCTGGTCAAAAAAAGATTGAGAACCACTGCTATAGGGTGGTTCCAGACAGCCCTTTGTCCCACAAACATCTGTGTTTAAAATGCAGATATTTGTGGGGGCTGTCCACACCCACACCAGAAAGTGTGCGCTTTCTGGCATGGGTGTGCAGACATTCTCTTGGGACTAGCTGGAGAGAATGTCTGGAGGCCTTACCCCCTTCCTAAGCCCCCAGACCCCTTAGAAAAGCAGTAAAATCTTACCTTTCCTCCATTACAAGCCTCGGCAAGCTCTCCTGGCAGGAGAGCATGGGGGGATTTTCCTCCCCCCTCTTCCCCCCTCTCATGGCACATCATTTCTATGCTCCGGGAGAGCTTGCCTAGGCTTCTAATGGAGGATAGGTACGTTTTTACTACTTTTCTAAGGGGTCTGGGGGCTTGGGGCTTGGGGAAAGGGGGGGTGGGTATTCCCATAGTTTACCGGGCTTACTTAGCTCAGTAAATTGTGGGAATGGTGTTTGGACTGCAGTATTCGGCAGTCCAGACCCGGAAGTACTGGATTTATCCCGTGCCTTCCAAGAAGGCATGGGATAAATGCAATAAGAAATTAATTCGCCACGAACTAGGGTGGGACTGGCCAGAACGTTGTCTGGACAACCCCTTTTTAATTGCGGAAGTTTCTGCAATAAAGGGTCTGTCTGGACGGGACCATAGTCAGTGTGTTAATTATAAGGTAATGATATAGTGATATTATAAGGTAATGGTGGTTTGAACACTGATTTGTCACTTTGGAGACTAATGTACAATTTCCTACTTGGCCATGGAAACCAAGTGATAAATCGTACCTTAGTCTCCAGAGTGATCTTGGGTGAGTAACACACTCTCGGTTCCAGAAAACTTCATGATAGGCTCACTTTAGACTTGTCATAAGTCAGAAATGTCTTCAAGCACATTGCAACAACAATAAGGCTGCAGCAGACAGCTTGTACTGCCATTTATTTCTCCCCCTTGTTCCCTTCCTCCTCTCAAAAAAATAAATAAATCTCATTTCCTCTTAAGGCTGTTTGTGTTTGTTAATTTAATATGAAATTTGAATTCAGCCCACATCAAATGGAAGTAAATTAGACATAAACATTCCAGAAAGTTAAAAAAAATTGCATGTTTCGTCTAATAATCCTAGCCTTTTCTTTACTAGCCTACCAAAAGAATGGCGAGAGATGGTTATTATGTCACCTCTTTAGTCCAAGTTTTTTTTAAAAATAAATGCTACTTTTAATGGATGAAAAGCAAGCCTGGTGAGGTATCCAGTAATGAAGTGTTCCCAGAGGTGAACATTAATATAGTCATGTCTGTTCAGAATAATGTTCTAACCCATTATTACTGCTGTTAATATTTAAATTGCTTTTTAGGATGGAAAACATTTTACCATTCTTATCTGAACAGCAGATTTTAAATGCATTGTCAGTGCTTTTATTACTGGACAGTTAAAGGGAGGCATTTCATTTCTTGCACACTGATGTGAAAACAGATCAAATAGCCCCAAAATAATGTTTCTCTCCTTAATAATGTTACTGAGAGTACTTGCAAAATAATGGTAGCCATGAGCACCCCCCCCCCAAATATTAAGTTTAACATTAATATTTCAATATTATTCCACACCTGGAATATTCCACACCTGGAATACTGTGTCCAGTTCTGGAAACTGCAATTTAAGGGAGATGTTGACAAGCTGGAATGTGTCCAGAGAAAGAGCGTGACTAAAATGATAGAGGGTCTGGAGAACAAGCCCTGTGAGAAACGGCTTAAAAAGCTGGGCATGTTTAGCCTGCAGAAGAGAAGGTTGAGAGGAGACATGATGGCCATGTGTAAATATGTGAGGGAAAGTCATAGGGAGGAGGGAACAGGCTTGTTTTCTGCTGCCTCGGAGACAAGGATGTGGAACAATGGCTTCAAACTACAGGAAAGGAGATTCAGCCTGAACATGAGGAAGATCTTCCTGACTGTGAGAGCTCTTCAGGAGTGGAACTCTCTGCCTTGGAGTGTGGTGGAGACTCCTTCTTTGCAGGCTGGATGGCCATCTGTTGGGGGTGCTTTGAATGCAATATTCCTGCTTCTTGACATGGGGTTGTACTGGATGACCCATGAACTCTTTTCCAACTCCATGATTCTATTATCCTAGCGTTACAAGAATTAAGCAAACCTGACTTTGCTTACCTTCACGATCTGGTGTCTTATCACATTAATATAATTGGTTTGAAATTATTAAAATAACTTATTATGGAAATATTTGGTGGAAAAAATACAAAGAACTTTAGTGAAACAGTTATTAATTAAAGAATTCCAGCGCACTTGAACATCATTTCAACATCATTTTATTTATAAACTGTGGTTGTTGAGGGATCTAGAGTCAAAGTCATTATTTCATCAGAGCTGTGCCAGTGGAAACTCATTTTGCCCTTTATTAGAAGTACAGCAGAGTGCGTTTAATTGCCATGCATGGCAAATCCTCCCAAACATTACATCACATAAATGGCAGTCTGTCATAAGCATCAATGGTATAAAACGAGCTCATCTTGTATGCCAACAGCTTGTAGTTGATCCCTTCCCCCCCTTTCACAGTCTATGAACAACATGCCAAATAGAATTCTATGTCCTCTCCCCCCCCTCCCCATAAATCTTGTTTGGCCTGAGCAAAATCAAGTAGCTTAGAGTTTTGAATCTCTGATTTACAAAAAAAAAAACACACACACGCACACACAAGAAAACACAGTCATGTATGAAGACAGGGCCATTGTTGAGGTGTTAGTAGGGAAGAGCTGTGGTCAAAAGTTAGAAGTAAGGAAAATGAAGGGCGGACAAGTAGCTGCACCCAACTTCACAAATGGTTCTTCCACACAGCCCTGTATCCCAGAATATCAATGCAGAAAATCCCACAATATCGGCTTTGAACTGGGTTATCTGAGTCCACACTCAGTTTATGTGGGATTTTCTGGCTTGATATTCTGGAATATAGGGCTGTGTGGAAGGGCCCATAGTTTTGTTGTACCTCATCCTGCTTCTCAGGCCCCTTCCAAACAGCTGAATACAATTCCACACTATATGACATTGTAGACTCAGATATCCCAGTTCAAAGCAGATATTGCGGATTATTCTGCCTTGATATTCTGGGTTATATGGCTGTGTGTGGAAGGGCCCTCAGTCTGTTTGGGTTTAAAGTTATAAGACCCGCCACTTTCCATTTCCAATTATAGAACACAGTGCTGAGCATATTGCAGAACCATAATAATAGGTATTGTGTGGACTTTGTATTTAGTGAACCAACTCCTAAATAAGCCTTGCCAATAAACTGTGGACACAAGGGCGCATCTAGACATCCCCTTTAATGCGTTACCGTAATAAAAACGGGGCTGTCCAGATGACGTCCTGGACAAACCCGAATTAATTCACCACAAACCAGGAAAACCCTGGTTTATGGCAAATTAATTAGTTAGTGGGTTTATTCAGTGCCTTCTTGGAAAGCGTGGGATAAATCCACTACTTCCGGTGTCTGGACTGCAGTCTCGACAGTATTCCCACAGTTTTCCAGGCTAAATTAGGCCTTCTCCCCTAAAGTCCCCAAACAAAACTTAACTGGCCTCCATTAGAGGGCTGCTAGAGCTCTACTGGCATGTAGAAATGACGCAGGAAGAGAAAGGGGGGGGGGGGAGGAAAATAGCATCATTTGTACATGCCAGGAGAGCTCCAGCAGCCCGCTAATGGAGGCCAGGTAAGTTATTTTGTTTTTTACACTGGTTTTGGGGTCTTTTCGGGAGAAGGTTAGAGTGTCTGGGAAAGTTCCGCAAGAACAGCTGGACACCCACCCCAGAACGCAGGGGCTTTCTGGGTTGTGTGTGGATAGGGGCCCAGGAATATCCGTGTTTTTAAAACGTAGATACTCCTGGGATAAAGCACTGTGTGGAAGTGCCCTCACTCATATACTTCCCCCTCCAATTAGAGATAACCGGGTTGGTGTCACTCAGTGCTAGTAACTAATGGTGTCACCTCTATGAACCTCTTCCCATACCAGACCATTCTGGTATATTGTAGTTAATATACCAGAAAATTTGACAAAAAATGGCAACTTAAAAAAATAAATAGAAGCATGTGCCAACAAAACCATGTGATTTGAACCATTATTGTAATTGGCTAATAATGACAGCTATGACTGGAATGCATGGACATTCAAAGGTTTAAAATAGAATGCTAGTCTTGTAGGCAGGCATGTAGCCAGGGGGGGGGCTAAGGGGGCTTCAGCCCCCCTCCCGAAATTCTCAGGGTGGCCCGCGAAAAGGCCTTACTGGTACATTATTTAAACTGTTATGTTTATTCATATCATGATCTGATCACCATGCTCATTATATCCCACATTAATGGGGTTATTGGGATAACAATAAAAAAGATTTGCTAGGGTAGACCCTCTTTCACCCAGTCTCAGCCCCCCGAACCAAACTCAGCCCCCTCCGAAACAAAATCCTGGCTACGGCCCTGCTTGTAGGTATATTGCTACAGTGTGAGTTGGGCTTATGAAAAATAGTTTTTGCAGTTATATCAAAGAATAGGATGATTTTGATTTTAAAAATAACAAATGTTCTGCTGGGACCCAGTACAAACTTTTTTATAGACAGTCAGCTTTGTATCATGCCCTCTGACTGTGTCACCAATGCAGTTGATACCCGCTGTACTCTGCTAATCATGCCACTGCTGCAGTTCATGTGGCAACGAACTCTCATACCCATTATGTATGTGACCTGATTAAAAGCCATACCAAGAACAGTGTTAGAAGGGAGAAAAGAGAAAGAGATTAATTTAGTTTCATTTACACATTTCAATGGTTGAACCGTTTTAGGTTTGTAGAGAAATACATTCACAATGAAAGCTAGGCGGACAAGTGATTAAATCTCTTAACTTAAAAAAATAACTCTGGCTCACTCAAGGTTCATGATAGTAGGAGAATAATAATAGAAGTGCATTTTAGAAACACCAGCTCCTTATGCTAAGGTTGACCACTGGATTACGATCACAGAATGTGTACCTTTAATGTTCACTTAAAATTCACAGGGTCATCATAATACAGAAAGTGCAGTGCAAGTTATTTCAGGTAATTAATTAATTACTTGCTGTCTGATGTTCATGTCTTTGAAAAAGCAAGACAGAGGGAGACATAAGGTTCATGTTGGAAGGAAGGAGAAAAAACCGGGCTATGTGGCAAGTTCAGAATCAACACAAGCACACTTTTATGATGTTGATTTAAAGGTGGTTCCCCTTTTTCACTTCCCTAAAATGTTTGCTTTGCTGAAACCTCATGAATTATTTATTGCTTACCTTTCTAATGATCAGAGAAGTGAAGCAGGCTGGGGAAGAAAGTCAGGCCATTCAAATCATTAATATTATGATAACCTCTGCACCAGGTTTCAGCTTTTACTGTTATTTTCACATATATATGAAAGACATATGTGGGGAGAGAGAGTATGCGAATCTTTTTCACATTATTAATTATTCCATATTCTGTATAAGACTAGTGTTATTTCAGAGTTACATGAGACAGTACATTTTATATATATATATATATATATATATATATAGAGAGAGAGAGAGAGAGAGAGAGAGAGAGAGAGAGAGAGCACTGAATTTCTTGCCAATTATATATTTCAATTATCTATTGGACATATTGGGTGCTACCAATATGCAGATGACACCCAGCTTCTGCTGAAGCTTGAGCCAGGCGTAACATCGGTGCCTGAGAATTTCAGACAAGGACTAGAGGCAGTGACCAGATGGCTCCGCTCATACAAACTCAAGATCAATCCATCAAAGACTGAGATTCTATGGCCGGGACGCCCAGAGCCACCCATTCCGCTGCCTCTCTTTGAGGGAGAGCCGCTGATCCCGGCCCGTCGGTGAAGAGTCTCAGTGTGATACTAGACTCGAGACTCTCACTGGAGGCCCAGGTTGCTGCGACAAGTAAGGGAGCTTTTTTCCATCTACGCCAGGCACGTCAACTGGCACCTTACCTTCCATCAGATGCGCTGGCTACGGTGGTCCATGCCACAGTGACATCACGGCTGGACTACTGTAATGCCTTGTACGTGGGGTTGCCGCAGTCAACCACTCGTAAAATCCAGCTAGTGCAGAATGCAGCCGCCAGACTCCTCACCGGGACACCACTGAGATGCCATATCGCGCCATCTCTACAGCGCCTGCACTGGCTGCCAGTCGAGCTCAGAGCCATCCACAAGATCTTGTCGCTTACCTTTAAGGCCCTCCATGGCGCCGGCCCAGCTTATTTAAAAGACCGCTTGTCCGAACCAGCTCATTTAAGGTCGCCGCGTTCAGGAAACAGGGACCTTCTCCGCATCCCAGGTGTGAGTGAGGCCCGCCTCGACACCACGAGACGGAGAGCCTTTTCCATCGCGGCCCCTGTTCTTTGGAACTTGATGCCGGCGGATCAGAGAGCCATCCGGGACATGCCCCAGTTCCTGACCGCACTGAAGACCTTGCTCTTCCGAAAGGCTTACGGCTAAGGACACCCTCCAGACTTAGCCTGAGTTACTGGAACTATTTTAATTAATTTTCCTATTCTTTTAGCTTTTAACTATTGAACTCTTTTATGTGTTTTATGTGTAAGTCGCCCGGAGCACTGACGTGGAGGGCGACTCATAAATAATAAAATCAATCAATCAATCAATCAATATGACACTAATGTTTTTGGGTTTTTATTTTTGGTATCACAAGAAGCCTTCAATTTCTGTGGAACCAATTTAAAGTTATGTATTTGTGAGTAATGGTACAGCAGCTGAGATTTTATTTCAGCGGGGGGTGGGGAGGATTATATCAACTAAAGGTAAAGGTAAACGTTTCCCCTTGACATGAAGTCTAGTCCTGTCTGACTTTGGGGGGTGGTGCTCATCTCAATTTCTAAGCCGAAGACCCAGCATTGTCTGTAGATGCCTCCTAGGTCATGTGGAGCGCCACTGCATGGAGCGCCATTACCTTCCCACCGCAGTGGTACCTATTGATATACTCACATTTGCATGTTTTCAAACTGCTAGGTTGGCAGAGCCTGAACCTAACAGTGGGAGTTCACTCTGCTCCCCGGATTAGAACTGCCAACCTTTTGGTCAGCAATTCAATGGTTTAACCTGCTATGCCACCGGGGGCTCCTTATATCAACTAGACATACTTAATCAATAGGCCTGCTTGACACATGGTTCTAAATGCTTCAAAAGTACGTACAAAACAAAAGTTTTCAGAACTCTATCAACATTTCATTATTTCATTATTGGCGATTTTGAAGACAGAACCAATTAGGAACTGCCATTTATAACAAAATTTTGAAAGTTTTATTAGAGTTCTGAAATGTTCACTACCAGAACTTTTGTTTTGTAAATACTTTTGAACCATTTTGAGCCATAAATCAACCAGGCCTATTAATCAACTACCTTGTTTAGTTCTGAAATTCTGGATATTCCCTATGCATTTTATTTATTTATTTACTACATTTATATACCGCCCTTCTCACCCTGAAGAGGACTCAGAGCGGCTTACAAGATATAATTGTTTCAGATTTGTGTGCTATTTTCTTTGGACTTCATTCTGGTCTTGATGTAATACAATTAAGACACAATGAGGCATTCAATAGGTGTTGCTATGGCCGGGCAGCTGGGCCATTGAAGTACTCTTGCCACAGGCCTTTGTGGCCACAGAGGCACCCTGCCCAGGAATTGTAAGGCTGCAGGGCCAAAGAAGTGTTGGTATGGCCCCACACAGGTGTTGCTATGGCCGGCAGTGGGCAGTTAGGCCTTTGAAGTACTCTCACTGTGAGGCTGTGTGGCCATGGAGGCGCCCTGCCCAGGAGTTGAAAGGCAGCAGGAGTTGTTAGACCGCAGGGCCAAAAAGGTGTTGCGATGAATTTTGAATGTATCCTATATAGAAAGGTGACAAAGCAAATGAACTGCATAAAAAAATGTAATTCATAAAATGTATAGATGTCAAATTAATACAATTACCTCATTGGACACAAATCTACATACCTTTTTACCCATATGCTTCCAGCTGCCTTTATCCTCCAAGGCAGGCATGTAGCCAGGGGGGGGGGCTAAGGGGGCTACACCCCCCCCCCCGAAATTCTCAGGGTGGTCCGCGAAAAGGCCTTACTGGTACATTATTTAAACTGTTATGTTTATTCATATCATGATTTGATCACCATGCTCATTATATCCCACATTCATGGGGTTATTGGGATAACAATACAAAAGGTTTGCTAGGGTAGACCCTCTTCCACCCAGTCTCAGCCCCCCCCGAACCAACCTCAGCCCCCCCCCCCCAAATCAAAATCCTGACTACGGCCCTGCTCCAAGGGATTCAAAATTTTATTTCTTGTACCAGAATAATTCTTCATGGAAATCATCTTGCAGTTGAGATGATGTCCTTATGCTAGAAAATACTTTTTGGCCATTTCGCTCAGTGTTGCCTGCTCTGCATGACAGTGTCTCTGCAGGACCTATTTGAGAAAGTTACTTTTGGTCTATAACTTTGATAGGAGAACTCTAGGAGTTGTAGAATTAGGTGCTTTGTCACGGTGTTATAGTTACATATTTCTAGGTAAAACACACACTTATACACATATGTTGTACCACATATATATATATCCGATCCCTTCAGTGCCTCCTTTCATTTCGGAAAGCCTGTAAGACCTTGTTGTTTCGGCAGGCTTTTGGGGCCTGAATGGTTGTGGTCTCTCCTTTTGTTGTAAATGCCACCTTATATAGTTACTGCTTGTTTTTGAAGTAATTTTAATGCAATGTTTTAACTGTGATGTTTTTAGTTGTGCTTTGTGACTATGTGTAAGCCGCCCCGAACCACTGGGAGTGGCGGCGAATAAATCCAAATAAATAAATATATGCTGCCATGCTTTATATTGTATAACACTGGCCAACACACATTTTGTGCCTCAAATTTTAGACCTGTTTCTGGGTATATGTGGGCTGTTGATTCCATAAATGATCCCAGTTTCCTCCTATCAGCTCCAGTATTTGAAATACATAACTTAGGTCATATACCAGTCTTCATCTGTTCACACATAGAAAACCACGATAACCATATTTAAGAAACTAAAGCTGATATGTTAAGTAAACAGTTATAGAGAGTGCTCTAGAAAAATACAGGAATAGGGTATCTTATATCTTTCTTATCATTAAAGGTAGGAAACTACTGTAGAACAACATGTCCAATATAATTTTCTTCTTAAAAAGTGGTGGTCCTTTTATCTCCTATAATATAAGGGGAAACATTAGTGTATCTTTCTTATTAAGTATAAATGTATATGTGTGTATTTAAATATACACATATCCTCCTCCCTTTATTTATTACCATTTAAATTCCATATCTATATTGTACTCTTTTTTGCAATATAATCTAATAAAGAATATTTTTTTAAAAGAAAGAAAAGAAACTAAAGATGACATAGTCTATCCAATACAATTTTCTGAATTAGCACCCCAAATACCCCTGAGGACAGGTCTAAAAATCAGGATACCACACTTTTTTGTTGGTAGGTTGTGTAATCTTGAAGACAAGGCAAGAAAAGTGGCAACAACTCTAATTCAGCCATGCCTATGAATCAGACCAAGAGTTAAGCTGTCAAAGTCACAAGACTGACTGAATGAATCTGCCTGCCCTGGTTCCTCCCAAATTCAGTTTTTTTAAACCACTTTTCTCTGCCTATATGTGAAGGAATTTTCAAGCTTTGGGAAACAAACTCAAATTAATTTTATCCCCCTTCCCCAGAGCTCCTGCAAGAATATTTCCCATGGATAATACCCATATACATTAGCATAGATATGCTTAATTATGGCAGTCTTTAAAAGACAATTGATCCAGTGTGTCTCATTCATGAATTGGAGTACTCTGAATGCTCAATTTAATTCACAACTTACTCAAGGCCAAGGCTTCAGCTTTGGCTTGTTGAGTTTGTTCATGGATCGCTGCCTAGGTTTGTGAAAGCTGAGTAAATGTGTGCTGAGGTTATTTGCACAGCTGGGAAGTTGGTGAAAATCAATTGTCATTAATCACTCTTCACATTTTCCATTCTTTTTCCAAGAAGAATCTTGAAGACATACTAATGATTAACACTGCAAAAAGTTTTGGAGCCTTTGGGGAAATAAAGACTGTGAGGCAACTGGTATAGTGCAGTTGATTTAAAAACTGGAAGCATATGGGTAAAAAAAAAGGTTGTAGATTTATGTCCAACAAGATTACTTTATTAATTAGACTCCTATACATTTTATGGAGCACATTTCCTTTGTGCACTTCACTGCTTCACCACCCGTCTTCATAGGAGCATTCAAAATGTCCTTGTGCTTCAGAACCACATGATGTGTTAATATATCTTGTTAAAAACATCTCCTACGAAGTCAAGTTATATATAACCCTGGGAGAGTCCCCTAAAGAGAAAAAATCTGTTATTAATACCCATAGCATCTTCCAATATTCCAATGGTTGGGTTGGTAAATCTCCATCAGCAATTGGATTACACTTGATATCTGGGATCTTGACACAAGAAAAATGAAACAAGAACCTTGAATCTCAAATGTGCCAAGAAATAAAACTGGTAGATCCATTTATTTTTAAAAAAGAAAACAATTTTGAACTCTAAAGTTGCTGCATAGTACAAAACTCCTCCATTAATACAAAACATAAGCTTTCTTCTCTCCAAATATCAGTTCAGGTTTTGGGTCCTTTCAGTCAGGCCCAGAACACGAGACCTGTCTCGCTTTTGCCTGAGGTACCCAAATGACGCATCAGGTAAAAGTGAATTAATCCAGAGAAAACTGGGATTTCCCGGTTTGCTATGGATTAATAAAACACCTGGAAAGATCCAGACCTTAAGCAGTCTTAGGGATTAATCCCCCAGCCATTGACCCTCTCCCCCAGCCCCCATTTCCCCCAAAAACCTTTACCTGAGGGCAGTGCAGAGTACTCCTGATGCACAAAAATGTTGGGAAACCCCAGGATTTGAGTTGGGGGTGTGAACACAAACTTGGGAGGAAGTGGGTTGAAATAACCCACTTCATCCCAGGGTTTTCCCCTGTCCAGAAGGGCCCTGACTGATTCTGAACTGGTTTGAACCTAATTCAGTCATTTTTTGAAGTTCTGAATGGGAGTTTGAGTGGGATCTAATGGTCAGCGCACAGCCACAAATTGTAAGAATTTATTTACAAAAATATAATCAATATTAAGTCTTTTAAGGCAAGAGACCAAGTGCTCTACAACAGTTCTGAAGAGAGGCCCTTTGTATGCCAACTTTTGGTGACTCTGCTTCTTTCCACTTCTTTGAAAAACCTTCTTCTGTCCATAGTAAACGTTTCCCCTTGACGTTAAGTCCAATAGTGTCCAACTCTGGGGGTTGGTGCTCATCTCCATTTCTAAGCCGAAGAGCCAGAGTTGTCTGTAGACACCTCCTAGGCCATGTGGCTGGCATGACTGCATGGAGTGCTATTACCTTCCTGCTGGAATGGTACCTATTAGGCCTGGGCAATCATGGTTCTAAATGGATCTAAAGTACTTACAAAACTAAAGTTCTGGTGGTGAAAACCAGGTGGGGCTGTTGCTTTGCTTCTACAGTGTGGCTAAAGTTCTGGTGGTGAACATTTCAGAACTCTAACAAAACTTTCAAAACTTCATTATTATTTCATTATTGGCAATTTTAAAGACAGAACCAATTAGGAACTGCCATTTATAACGAAATTTTGAAAGTTTTGTTACAGTTCTGAAATATTCACCATTTCAGAACTTTAGCAACACTGTAGAAGCAAAGCACCAGCGCCACCTAGTGTTCACCACCAGAACTTTAGTTTTGTAAGTACTTTAGAACCATGATTGCCCAGGCCTAGTACCTATTGAGCTACCCACATTTGCATGTTTTTGAACTGCTAGGTTGGCAGAAGCTGGGGCCAACAGCTTCTAAAACAATGGGCTACTTGTGTATATCAGGTAATAAAGATTCTTTCTTGCATTTAGTCATACATGCATTTTAATTTCAGCTGCCCCATATATATACCTCTAGCTGGAGAAGAGGGTCCCCCTTTCAAAGCTTTTTTCTATCATCACACTATGTAATTGCTAATAGTTTTACAATTATGCCCCCCTCCCTTCTTCATGTCTTCAAGCTCTGGTCCCAATTCTTAACTAGCAATCTGTCTTGGCCAAGAGTCATAACACCATTGCTGCTTAAATGCAGCTCTGATGGCAGCTGTGACATAAAAAAAGTAATTGGGGCCATCTAACCTTGCCTCTTCTGAGAAGATTTTCTTCAGGGCAGAATCTTTTTAAAAAGCAAAATAAGTTCTGGGAATTCTTGATGCTGTTTCTTCTATAGATATAAGCCCTCCAATCTTCATTAATGTCAAAATAGCACATCTCAAATGGCATTAGGAGGAAGGAAAACATGATATGAGTCATCTCACAAACTTCTAGCATTACCACCCACAGCCAGCTTTTCAAGAGGGTGAAAATTGCAACCTTTCGTTCAAGAGGCAGGAATGTATCAAGGGAAAGGAGAAGCCAAAATAATGTTTTGATGGATGGAACTTAACCTTGGCCTTTCATGATGAGTAGCTATTCACAGGGAGGAATTTTAAGTCTCGTATATTTCAAACCATTCATTTTTAAAAACCATTCTGTTTTGCTTTTCGGGGCCAAGTAAGAAATGATATGCAATCGAAGAATTCATTTTGTATACATAAGGGGTTCTTCCATTAGAATACTTTGTAAGAGGATTTCCAAATATTGTATCTCCTTGAATTGTAAACTACAATGCTTGTTTGTGCCAATGGGTTTAGCAGTCTGAACACCTTGGAGGTACCATTATTTGAGAAGAAAGAGGCGAAATAAACAGACTAGGGTGAAGAAGTGAGAAAGGGGAAGAAAAATAAAAGAATGCTCCTTTCCCTTTTCATTGACTGAAGGATGACAACACAATTTAAAAATGAAATTTTATCTAGTGGTAAAATTAAACAGTTTTATTTATTTATTTATTTATTTATTTATAAAATTAAACAGTATGGACTTTCTTTACTTAGGCAATCTCTTGTTGTCCAAGAATGATGGCCTTCAAGCGTAGTATCTTGGTGGTGGGTCCGTAGGTCAGTGATGCAAAATGCTGCAGCTCGCTTGCTGGCGGGAGCGTCGGCAAGAGAGCACATTACGCCCATCTTGCGGCAATTGCACTGGCTTCCAATTGAGTACCGAATTGTCTTCAAGGTATTGGTTTTGACCTTCAAGGCCTTATATGGTCTGGGGCTGGTGTACCTGAGGGACCACCTCACCCCATACGTTCCCCTGAGATCACTGTGCTCGGAAGAGCGAAATCTTTTGGCGGTACCATCTGTCCGCTCCTGCCATCTTTCCAGCACAAGGCAACAAGCCTTTTCAGTCACTGCCCCAATGCTCTGGAACGCGCTGCCAGATGACGTCCGGGCGATGGTGGAGCTTATCCCATTCCGGGGGGCTTGAAAAACTGCGTTGTCCAGGCTTGCCTTCGATTGAAGCCCCTGGATAGTGCAACTGTCTATTATACTGTCGTTGAATTATTTGCAACTTTTATTGCTTGTTCTTGTTGTTTTTATGATGTACCACTGCTTTGCAGTGCATTTTAATATGTATGTGAACCACCCCGAGCCGGCCGGGAAGGGCGGAATATAAGACTGAACAAATAAATAAATAAATAATAAATAAATTTTCAACCAGTGTGCTGCGGAACACTAGTGTGCCGTGAGAGATCATCAGGTGTGCCATGGGAAATTATTTTCAAACTTCATTCATATATAAACTATAAGGCGCATCTGTCCCTTTAAGAAATGGAACCATAGCACTCTCGCATCACCTAAGAAGTGATGCGAGAGTGCTATGGTCGTGCCATCTTGGATTCACTCAGACGCGGCTAAGTAAACAAAGTTAGAGTTAGTGCTGCAGCTGTGTGTCAAGTGACAGTGGCAATTTGGGATCACAGCAAGACAAGCAAGTGACAGTGATGGAGAAGTTTTTGAGAAGGGAAAATGCAAATGCCGAACAGGGCCCTGGTCAAAATTATGACACAAATGAAGGCCCTGATATGAGTGGTGGACAAAAGAAAAAAGAAAAGACGGTGAGCTCGAGGCAATACAGTGAAAGCTATCTTTCATTTGGATTTACTTTCACCGGGGATGTGATGGCACCAACTCAGCTGTGCTTGATGTGTGGTGAGAAGCTGTCCAATAGCACCATGGTGCCAAGCAAGCTGTTGAGAAAGAGCTTCATGTGTGTCTTTCTACCTTTCCTGCCAGGATATCTATTTTGTGTTCATTGAAACAGGCCCAGTTTTCACACTAAGTGAGTGTATAAATACATTTTAAAACATATTAACTATATGTATTACTGTATTAGAGTATCATTTTGTGTCATTTCGATTGGTGGTGTGCCCCAGGATTTTGTAAATGTAAAAAATGTGCCGTGGCTCAAATAAGGTTGAAAATCACTGCCGTAGGTGACTGTAGAGTCCTATTCTTGACCCGCATGTTCTTCAACAGTGAGGATATTAGTTTCCAGGTAGAGGACAATCCCAGTCAGGGTTGGCTTGACTCACCTTCCTCTTGGCATGTTTCCTCCCTTCGCCCTTCATTCGTGCCTCTTCAAATTCCACAGCACTCCTGGTCACAGCTGACCCCCAGCTAGAGCACGCAAGGGCTAGGGCTTCCCAGTTCTTGGTGTCCATGCCACAATTTTTAAGGTTAGCTTTAAGCCCAAGTATGGGCTAGTTGAGAAAACTGGAGGCCACGAATAGCACCAATGTTCAGAAAATACAATTTCCCCCACAGCAAAACTGCAAGGTTTATCTACGACATGTTTGGCAGGGAAATGGTATCAATTTGTCTTCACCCTGTTTCCTGGTTGCAAAATAAGGCATTCGAGAGGAGACTTCAGGTAAAAGCTTCAGCCTGAGCATTGATGGGTAAAGTATTGATGAAGTAATGCTTTAAATTGTATAGGCATCCTGTTTACAACAGACTGGGAAATAAGAAATTCTACCCATCTGTCCACCCTCTTGACATTGAACAGGCTTAGTCAATTGCTATGAAGAGCCAAGTGGGATTGTTTTTGGAAGGGAAATAGCCTTTTTCAGATTGGGAAATATTGTTTTGCATACCTTGCATTGTTTTGGTTTTACTCATGAACCACACAGTTACATTTCTCTTTTAATTTCCTATGAGGAAATACCACAAATTGCTACTAGCTCAGGTTAGGATCTGTTATCCGAAGACAATATTCAACTAAAGAACTGCACTGCATTTAACTTTGCTTTTGACATTGTTTCTAATACTTAAGTGTATATGTTCCTATTCTGAGGTTTGTTCATTTTTTTGGTACTGGCTACACACACACACACACACACACCAGTGGTTCTCAAACTGGGTCCCCATATGTTTTGGTCTTCAACTCCCAGAAATCCTAACAGCTGATAAACTGGCTGGGATGTCTGGGAGTTGTAGGTCAAAAATCCTGGGGACCCACAAGTTGAGATCTACTGATACACACACATTTACATCAGATGCATATACCATAGAACCGTTTTTGTCTTATCTGGAACATCTTATTCAGTTCAGGATTGTGGAGTTGCACATATAGAGCCATTGCGCATGGATGCATACTGATGGATCCACATGTGTATTGTGCATAGTTATGCAATTCACATGGTTGTGCAAACACATTGCACATTGTATATTTGGTTTTGCGACCTTTCAGGACACTAATGCAAAACCACTACACAACTCCTTAAGTGTAAACTGTCTCATCATAATTTTGATCATAATTTGGTTCTGATTATGTTTATCTTAGAGCACTACCGACACTTAATATTGGTGCTTGGCGATATTGAGATCACCCTATAGGTCAATGTTTCTCTGTAAGCCCACACATTTATTTATTTATGTATTTACTGCATTTATATACCACTTTTCTCACTCCTGGGGGGACTCAAAGCTGTGTACATCAAGTAATGGCAAGATTCAATGCCAACAAAATATTAACCAAAACATAATATCTAAAACGATTACATATAACTATAAATTAAAACCACACAAGAGCCTGCGTCTTCATAAAACAAGCCAGTGAAGACTTTTTCAACAGGTACAGACAAAGACATTAGATTCTTTGTTCCTCATGGTGTAACCTAATATTATCACACTTCAACCTGACTCTTTAAGCCAGCAATCTCTATCCTTGAACTGAAGCCTAACTCAGGATCAAATGGTTTTAACATCTGGGTAGATTTTTGTTCTTGATAATGGACTTGTCTCTTTCTTTTCCTTCCCAAGTGCAGAGAAACCTACGAGTTCATTACACTACAGAATGAATCCACTTTAAACCTGGTTGCTGTCTCCTGCAGAATTATGGGATTTGTAGTTTAGGAAGGGGCATTAACAGCCTCACTAAACTACAAACCCCAGAATTCTGCAGGAGGCAGAAACTGGATTTAAAGTGGATTCATTATCTAGTGTAATGAGGCCCCTAATCTGATGAAAAGTTCTGAAGAACTTTAAAAATGAATATTTGATTACTATTTAAGTCCATGTCTCATTTGTTTTTTAAACTTTATTTTCTTTCTCTCTTTTTTGGTGGTGGTGGTCATGGATTCTTTCAGACTACATCATTATAGCATTATGATTCTACTTTCCTCTCTCATAAATGCACTAACTCACCCAACTTTTAAGCTTATAACTTAAGTTATAAGCTTAAAATGTTAAGCTTATAACATTTTATCTCATACATCTGGCCCGCCCTCTGTGTTTGATTTTATTATGTTGTTTTACATTGTTTATTTTTTCTGTTATGTTTTCTCCTGTTATTTTGTGTCTAATTATGCTGTATTATTTTGGGCTTCGCCTCATGTTAGCCGCCCCAAGTCCCCTTTGGGGAGATGGAGGCAGGTTATACATGAAGATTATTATTATTGTTATTATTATTATTACTTTCATGCCATGGATGTATCCTGTGGAATAGTGGAGTTTGTAGTTTGGTGAGGCCTTAGAGCAGTGATTTTCAACCAGTGTGCCGCGGAACACTAGTGTGCTGTGAGAGATCATCAGGTGTGTCGTGGGAAATTATTTTTGAACTTCATTAATATATAAACTATAAGGCGCATCAGTCCCTTTCAGAAATGGAACCATAGCACTCTTGCGTCACCTAAGAAGTGATGCGAGAGTGCTATGGTCGCGCCATCTTGGATTCGCTCACACGCGGCTAAGTAAACAAAGTTAAAGTTAGTGCTGCAGCTGTGCATCAAGTGACAGTGGCAATTTGGGATCACAGCAAGACAAGCGAGTGACTTTAAAGGAGCAAGAGGAACTCATTGAACTGAAACAAGGTCATAGTTTAAAGCTAAAATTTGCTGATCTTCCTTTGGACAGTTTTTGGCTATCTGTTGCCAGGGAGTTCCCCATTCTGGCCAACAAAGCTATTTTGACATTGCTCCCGTTTTCAACCACATATCTGTGTGAGATGAGCTTCTCAAGCTTGACTGCGATAAAAACTAAAAACAGAGAGAAACTGACAGCTGTTGAGCAAGAGCTACATGTGTGTCTTTCTACCATTCCTGCCAGGATATTTATTTTGTGTTCATCGAAACAGGCCCAGGTTTCACACTAAGTGAGTGTATAAATACATTTAAAACCATATTAACTATATGTATTACTGTGTTAGAGTGTCATTTTGTGTCATTTTGGTTGGTGGTGTGCCCCAGGATTTTGTAAATGTAAAAAATGTGCTGCAGCTCAAAAAAGGTTGAAAATCACTGCCTTCGAGTGCTTTGACTAAGAATTCCAAATAACTGTTCTTCAACTGAAGATTAAATGGAATATTACCATAACAGTAAATACGGTATGATGGTGCTATAATTTTGTAGTGTGAACAGGTGCTGGCTTATAGTAGCTTGATTTACAACCAATGTCCTTAAGAAAAACAAATCTGATCTTGGTTTTGGAACCTGGCTTGCTCTTAAGCCCCAGTTTCTTTTAAAAAAGAGATTGTGTAACACTGGTTTATTACGATTCTCACAATCCTTGTGTTTGTCATTCTATAAAAACAACCAGTTTGAAAATATTGTTTTATTTTCTGACCAGCAGGCGAGGCAGCCAAAGGATTCTGGGAGATGCAATTCAAGGGATAACTTTTCTAAACTATCCCAAGAACAAGATCCAAAGGATGTGTGCATTGCAGAAGACAAAAGTCCTCTTAGCCAAAGCTTTCCTTTCATTTTGCTCAGTAGCAGTTCTCACTGCCAAACAGACAAGTCACTGTGAAGCTAAACAATTGATTTGTCTGTTTAGCAGTGGGAATGTCTGAAGAGAACAGTGAATAGAGAGTTTGAGAAACACACATGGTACCCTGTCAATATCCATTCTTTCCATTTCGACCACCTACTGTCTTTAAAAAGAGAGCTTTTAAAATATATAATAGGTAGCGTAACAGCCAGGTGTTAAATTCAAGTTTAACGTTAGAAGGAAACTAATTCATATACAATTCAGTTGTGTTGCCTGTAACTTTATTTATTAGACTTAAATAGTTCCCCAGGATGTTTGTTTAGACTGCCTTTCAAACTCTCCAAGAATTGGGTTAAGCAGCAACCACACATCTACCTTCTTGGCTGAATTAACCAATTAAGAGTGGTTTCCATATTTTAGCCGAATATCTTTTGCACTGTTGGCCGCATTCTCTTTTATATTAATCCAAAGCATGCTTTCTCAATGAGTGTGAATTGACAGTGCCAAATTTCACGGACATTGCGCAATGACCTTGTGAAGTCTTTTGCTGTGAGAGATCAGAGTTGGAGGGGAAAAACAATATTTTGAGCTGAAAATATTGTATTTTTTATGCATGGGTTCTCAGAGAGAGCCAGCATGGACTTTGTTTTTGGAGACCAGAGTTCAATTCCACATTCAGCCATGGAAACCCATTGGGTGACCATGGAAGATTTACCTCAGAAAACATAAGTAGGAAATGACTGGAAATCACACCACAAGAGGAGTTCCCTGAGTTCTGAAAAGTATTTCAAGGATTTTTGCAGAGTGAAAAGGTTGAGAAGGTCTATGTTAGAGTGAAACAGTGAAACAGTAACTGAAACATAGGTGAAACAGTAACTGATGAAGTACAGTGAGAGACACAGTGAAAAAATTCATTGATTATTCTGGATATACTGGATATTCTGAATATTTAAAAAGAGAGAACCCTTCTGGTGGGAACTGGTAGTGGCAGTAGATCATTTTTGAGTCTGGGGATTTCATCAGATGGACCAGGGGAAAATGGCATTGCTTTCCCTCGTTTTGAGGGATGGCTAACCATCGTATTCCCCCCTCCCCAACTTTCTCCAGTCTTAAGGCTGTTTGGAGTGGGGTAACACCAAACTCCTGAAGGTGTAGGTCTCCATTTCCATGCATTGTGGAAACAGAGCCCCACAGAGTCTCACTGGAAGTGCCCTTATGTCATGTGATGGTCTCTGTGGGGCTCTGTTTCCACAGTGCATGAAAAGGGATCCCTACATCCATCTAATGAGGTCCTGGTTCACCATTCCTAAATATCATCATGTTACTCCAATAAAATACAGTGTACCCTCACTTATTGCGAGGGTTACGTTCCAGGACCTCCCACAAAAGTGAAAAACCGTGATGTAGGGATGCTCTCTTTATTTTAATATTTATACATTATTTTAGTAGTTATACACTATTTTAAGTCTTTAAAAACTTAAAATAAAGTAAAGGAAGGAAAGGCCCTTCAAGGCTGGAGGGAGGGAGGACTGAGGAGGGAAAGCACCTCGGAGATCAGCAATGGCAAAACCCCACAAAACAGTGAAAATACCATGATATATATTTTAAATTAATATTTTTTGAAATCCACAAAACAGGAAGTTTGTTAAAAGTGAACCGTGAAGAAGTGGGGGAACACTGTATTACAACCATTATCACGCCAATGCAATATTCAAGGTTATATTGCTACTCAATTAATCATGGTACTTGAGCCATTAACTATAGTTCGCTGTTGAGTTTTCAGGAAAAGAAAGGATGAAAGAATTGTAGCTAATGGGCACAAATATGATACCAATCAATGACAGAAAAATTATTAGTCCCCTACATCAGACAATTTGATGTCTACTCTATTATATTTGCAGCCATTCAAATTAACTCTTATGCCCTGAATATCTGTCAGTGAAATCTACATGTAACCTCTGTACTGCTATCCTGGTATCCTTTCTGTCTCCTTTAGTAACTAAACCTCTCAAGTGCAGCTATTGTAATATATGTGGTTGGACAAACAACTTTTAAAAAGCATGCAGGGCATTGTCTGTCTATTAGAAAACCATACTAGAATTTAGATAGCAGAGTTGCATGGCATCCCAAGAGTATTCACATAATTCACATTCTGTATCAATTCTCAGTGTTTGAAGGACACCAGGAATGTCATTGCAGGGCCTAAAAATAAATGGAAATACTAATTTATCTTCTGCTCTATTACAGAGGCCACAACAAGATATAAGGAGTATATTTGTTTCTTGGATAGTTGAATCATGACAATAGCACTTTAAATCATTTTGTGGAAATGGATGGGTGATCAGATTTCAGAGACAGAACAGTCCCCCGAAAGAATCAGATGAAAAGATTTACATTAACAATAAATTTACAGTTAGAAATGTTAATATTTTTCTTATTGAAAGCCACATTGAATCCCGTTTTGGGAGAAAGGTGGGAGATAAACTGAATAACTTATTGTTTTATTATTATTATTTATTATTAACTTTATTTATACCCCACTTTTCTCCCCATTGGGACTCAAGGTGGCTAATAATCCTACACTTGAGTCAAGTTTAAAAAGTGCAATACAAAAGTTAAAAAAAATAATTAAATAGTAACAATGTGGAAAACAAATTAAAATATAATAAATACACTTAAAATAGCCTTTAAAATTCACAACCTCTGCCCAACCTCTCCAAAGTCTGCAGCTTATCTTTCTCCAAATGCCTTCTGGCAGAAGAAGGTCTTGACCTTCCTGCGGAAGGCCAGCAGGGGCCATCCCTTTAATATTGCATTGGAGTGATAATGGTTGTGAAATACAACTAAAGTACAGAGTTGTAGAATACCAGAAGTAGCAATAAGAAAAACAAAATATTTCCATATATAACAAATGAAGTATGTTGAACATGAATGGGCAACTTCTTGTGCTCTGGATGTCAGATTTTGGCTCCAGACTGGAATTTGGGGGGGGGGGGTTAGAAACAATAGGAAAGCTACTTCTAGTTTTATTTTCCCCATGGGGATGAACTTCATGATCCCTCTGTCCCCAAAACTAAAAAATCTAGGGCAAAACACAATTCATTTGACAATTCATGGAGGACAAGAGAGTGTTGACTCATTCAGCGCTTACTGGAAACATACCAAAAGCCAATGCAGCTGTTGCAGTATGGGAGCTGACAAATTCTCTGCAACAGACCCCCAATAACCATCTAATTCATCCCTGTTATTCATTGGTAAAATGAAACCTGTTACCATTTCTCATTATATGATAAAAACAACTGGTCATATTATATTGTTCACTGTTTTTCAGTGGCAGGAATCCTCCTAGTGAGACTCAAGCTTGCACATTGTGGTTTGGCCACAGTGGAAGGAGTTATTGACTAGCTCCTTGTGCAACATCCAAAATGTCCCTAAAGCAATGTTGAACCATAGGAATATCACAACTATTTCTGGTTGGAGGGTGGCATTGGGGTATGGCCAGCTGTACTTCTTGCTTTCTTTCCAAATAGTTAATGGACATGGCAGTATCATCAGAGCCTGAACGCTGTGGGGATGGGTGGGCATTAGGAAGGGAGTGGCCCCTAAACATTTTCTTGTATTGAAATGTATTTTGAAAGTAGGCAGATATACATTGCTTTTTATGGCAATAAAGTACCATACCATCATGATTGCACATTGCTCTTAGCTTGCATCCTTTCTACTCACTGGGGATGCCCACTCCGCGCTTTCCCACATCCTGGGGATTTCCCCTTGTGGAGTATCCTACTCCTTCGCCAGGATATCGGCGTGTTTATTGGATTAAGACCTTCTGCTTTGGGACACCCGCATTGTATTTTCTGCTCCGTAACCCAGGAACTTCTCCTGTAAGAACACTGCTTTCTTCCCTGGAACCACCTGCACCAATCGGTGCCTTGGATTTACGGACCTTCCTAGGATTTCACCTATGGGCTATGTGTATGTATTAACTTTACACTGGGTTTCCCGAACGGACTAAACGTCGGTATAATTCACCATATTATATATTTCTATGATCTCCAAATGTATGTATGGTCTTTCTTTAATTCTACACAGCCTCCAGATAATGTACCTGGTTAGACAGGATTTTTTTTCACTGTTGTTGCGCTCTATGCCTTCAGACAACTGGACCAACCAGGTGGATGAAAATACCAAAAGCATTCAAAGCTGCTGTCCCAAACTTTGACAGCAGCTCTCAAATGACAGGTAGCGTTTCATCTTTCTATAACATTTGGATTCTTCTCAGGGACAAACACTGTGTAATTTATATTCAAGTCCATATTCATATTCAAGGGCTGAGAATATGAAACATATTCACTTGTCATTCACCTTCAAGTCCATATTTAAATGAAACCTTTTGACACAAAGTGTGCCATTACTCTTGCTGCTGCATAGATGAAGATGTAATGTCTGAACTTTAAAAAGAGCATACAGATAAGACATCTCTAATGAAATGCAAGTGACGTCTAAAGCAATATAGACATGTTTGTGGATATTACCTGAGCTGTTTCGAGATGGCTGCAATCTATCAAGAGCATCTGTTCACAATTATTTCTCATTTTAATGAATGGCAAAAGGGGGAGCAGATAATGGAGAGGATCCTTAAGCTACCTAAACATAGACAATACCTTTATACTTATATCCACTTCATAAAAGAAAATGGATTCAGTTCAGAGAGTCTTTGCTTTTTTAGATGTTTACTGTATTTAAAATAAGTTCTCCGGATATCTGAATGCAACATTGAAATATTATTTGGAACAACAGAACTAGAACTAAAACAAAATCACAAGACAGATTGAGAGGTCTAGACTATGTTCTAAATTAGAAAAGGTACACTTTGAAGTTTGGCCCAACACAATTTTTGCCTCCTTTGGAGCTCTGGATGCCTGTATTGCAGCCATACCATTGCAGTTGCCATTTGGGGGAAATGCAAGTGATGTGACACTTTTGGGACCTCATAATATTGAGGTCAAGAAGCATACTCTTTTGCTTTCTCTGCACTGCTGGCACAGAGTCCCCCGTAGCCCATCATATGATTCAGGGCTACTTTCAGTGGAGCTCTGTGCTGACCTTGCAGATAAACTGAGCCCAGAGGAGTTGGGTACTCTCATACCCAAACGGGCAAAGGATCAGGAGCAGATGGGGTAACATTACAGAAGGGGAGACTACAGGCACCAATGGGAAGTAACAGACTGATGGCTGCTGATTTCCCCTGCTGTCCTCCACTTTGCTCCTGCCCATGTGATAAGGGCCTTGGTCACTTTGGTGGACGTTTACAATTTCCAAGTTCAGGACATTTGAAGTATCCGTTCCAGTCCATATTCTTGGAATCTAAGCAGGATTAGTCCTGGTTGGTACTTATATAAGACAGTTCTCAACTTGTGGATCCCTAGGTGTTTTGGCCTACAACTCCCAGAAATCCCAGCTATTAGGATTTCTGGGGGTTGAAGACCAAAACATCTGGAGACCCACAGGTTGAGAACCACTGATCTAAGAGATTGCCAATGAATACCAGGTATGGTCAGCTGTATTTCAGAGGAAAGAACTGGCAAAACCACCATAGGAGAATCATGAGGTCTTGAAGGTCACCTGAAGGCATACACAGGTTATTTTTCCATCCCTGATATAAGATCTTAGCTATGAGTTGTTCTCATGCAACAATGCAACAAAGGAAAAGGATGTGAACAACTCTAGATTTTGATTCTTTTATCCCTCTTCAAATCCTATCTGTATTTTGATCCATATTTTGTTTCCATTGATTTTTGAAATATTATTATGTTTATTCATACCCTGCTTTTTCTCTCCTCAGAGGAGATTCAAGGCAGCTTACATTAAAAGCATTTCAATACCATTTAAAATCTACAGATATACAAACATTAAAACAATTCAATATCAATGGTATTTTTTTAAAAAAAAATCACAGTTAAAATCCATTAAAAATTATTACAAACATATTCAAAGCTAATATCAAAACCTTAATATTTAAAAGTCTGCCTGAATAAAAATGTTATCTTTTTTTCACCTTACATAGAAATGTATTTGCACTTTATGCATTAATTCTTGGCAAATCATTTTTGTATATTCCTAAAGTATGCATTTTAGTATGCATTTTCCCTTCCACAAAATGGGATCTGTGTTTTTTTCAGGTACACGGTTTTCATAGCTTGCATTTTAAAAAATGTACACAGGGTGTTGTGCCCGAATTCTATATCTCAAAAATACATGACAACCATCACAAAAGTGGGAATTCCCCAAAAAGGTTTGACTTGTCTTGCAGTGAATCTTAGCAGTTGTGAAATGGACACTTTTATTGTGAATCTTGACTCCAGCAACATTTTTTTCCCTATCCCTAACAAAAGGACAGAACTGCCATCCAGATGGTTCCCACATTTCTGGTGTCTGATCAGGTATAACAAGGACCTCTTTGAGCTAACTTGAAAGATGTGGTGAATTTGGCTACCATCTATCACCCCCGCAGCAACTGTGAAGTTACAAAGATAGCTGTGGTATTAAACTTTGATTCCATTTTACGAAAACGAGCTGTCTGAATCAGAAAGCAGCAGACCTTGCCATCTGTTATTTGACGCTGCCTATCATAGGAAGAAGTTAAATAGCTTTGAAGTTTCATTAAATGGTGTCACTTGGGAGGAAGTAGCACATCTTCAAAGGCAGTTTGCCTGGGGTAGCAAAGCACTCTTGGGGCTAAGTAGCAGCAACAAGCCAGTCAGATTTCTACACCAATCAGATTAAAACAGTCAAGCATAATGCATTTTTGAAGATATTCAAAATCTGAGAGCTATAAGTTGGCCCCCTGATCTTTATAAGCTTTGGCAGCTTTTCTTTCTGTTTCTGGAATTTGAAAACCTCCTATTTTATCATTTATTTTCAATGCTAAAAGTACCAATTCTGTCATATTGCCTGAGGCACATATTATTTTTATGTCTCTCAGGTTTATATGTAATGTATATCCTATGTTAAAAAAGAGATCAATTTAATTGGAATGTTAGGTGGCTATATGTGACCACTTAAAGCCATTTGAATAATGGCCTGATATTCAGATAAAAGCAGACTGAATTTCTAGTCAAACATACACACACTATTGGTGCTGTTGTTATTTGCATTACTTTTGAGGATGTTTTCTGGTGTACAGGCAGTCCCTAAATTATGAACAATATTGTTTCTGTAGGTTTGTTCTTAAGTTGAATTTGTGTGTAAGTCGGAATAGGTATGCTTTAGTGTAACACCAGCCTATCTATCTAACTCTACCTAAACTTTGATATTGTTTGTTTGTCTGTCTGTGTTTGTTCGGAAGATTTCACCTCACTTTCTGTCCCTGTGAAAACTGAATTTTGGGAGAAAAAAAGGCTTGTCTTGGAAACAAGGAGTGGTGATACATCTTCATGATAACTATTTCCCTTTATTCCATGAGTGAAATTTCAGGAGTGAATTCCCCACCCCTGTTTGTAACTGTGAGTAATTTGTAAGTTGGATTTTTGTAACTCAGGGACTCCCTATAGTCTGCTGAAGGAGAAATTCAATAATTCTTTGTGGACTTTTCAAGAGGATAGTCTTATTCTGAAATTCCTCCCCTTTGCCCTGATAAATAAAGATTGAGCTCCAGGCCCTGAGATCTGGGTACCTCCTTTATATCCTACCCAGGTGGGAAAGTGCAACTTATAACATAACAACTATAGTTTTACATAAACAATACAAAAACAATCAGAGATATAGGATTAGCAGCTGATAACAGTAATTATCTGCCATATATAACAAAAACCTGCTTTAAATCATTGAGTAATTGTACCACATTCAGCAGTGTTTTATTATCCAAGACAGCTACTGAGAAGACTCTTGCTCTTACCCCATTCAATATCTTCATGTTGGAGAGAGACCTCTTTTTCTCCTACTTTAACCAAAAGCATGACTCCATCAGATATGAACCTTCAGAGCCTAAATTGTGGTGGGCAACTGTATGAAGTCAGGGGTTGGTTTTCATCCTATGGACTTCCACAGCTCAATTAGCCCTTCCTGGTTCATCCCAGAATTCATGTCACACCACTTTGGCTGCCAATTTTTCTGTTTTCCACCTAATAAAGGGGATTTTGATGAAACTGAAATTTGGACCAGATTATTCATTTTTGAGCTTCTTTCTGATGAAAATTTTCAAAATAGGGTTGACAGTGATGGAGACAATGTTCTCCATGCTTTGCAAGCTCTGCTTTAAGGGTGGGTTCCTCACTTGCATTTGGAGGTGGTTCATATTGGTCAGGAAGAAGAATCAAACCTGGAGGCAGCCTGATTATTCCTATGCAGGGGACAGAAGCCTCCAAGTAATGAGAGAGAAAATGGATGCTCCCAACTTGGGTTTTTAAAGGTGATCTCTAACATTTGGGTCACTTTAACAGAAGATGGCTTGTTAGAAAAAGGAGTAGTTCTTTTCTTAGACATTTGCACAATAAGTGACTCTTAAGTCTTCTTGGGGCTAAAATGGTCTCCCTAAACTTATATCAAATTCACTAGAAAAATATTAAATTCAAGAGGAACTGTCTGTATTTTCAGCTTCTGAAATGACTGCAAGAGATTTGGATGTTGACAAAATTTGCAAAAGTTTCTGGAGAATTTGAAAGCCATAGTCCTGAAACAAAACTGGAACTCTGTGAATGTTTCGCAACATGTGTGGTCTTCACCATGGAAAAAGTCACCAAATCGCCCTGGCAGCTATGGAGTAGATGCTATACAAAAGGAAAACAAATGTATGTGAGGTTGTATTGTTCAGAGCTAGCTGTTCAGTCACATTATTTAATGCCATCAAAGGTGCCTTCAAAACACATGTTTACATTGACTTAAAACCATTCTAGGGATTATCTAGGTAAGTAAGTTTCTGTAAGTTACATTTGTGGAAAATGGATCAGGGCCAATGTGTCTGTATCACTTACCCTTGTTTGATAATTCAGCAAATAACAGGATTTAAAATGAATCATATATTTTGTTATGTTGGAGTAAGAGAAATTTAAGATGTTTTGTTGAAAGGAGGGATGTTAAAAAAAATCCTCACTATATTATGTGCAAAAGACATGGGGAAATGATGTAGAATGGTCTTTCCATATTAATAATAATAATAGGGACTCACGGCAGTTTCCAACATGTAATACAATTGCCAGAAAGAAAACCATACCAACAATTACATCAAAATAAACACATTCGACAATATAACACAACCTAATTTAACTTAACGGACATAATAATAACAACCAAAAGCATCATAAAATACTACAATCTGTTGAGCACACTAAAAAAAAAATTAAAAACCCATTTCATTGTATTGAATGGAATCAGCGTCTATCCATAAAAGTATGCATCTAAGGACTTTTGTTTCAAATAGCTATATATCTTTCCAAAGGTTTGGATAAACTAATGGAGGATGAAGTCATCAACAGCTACAAATTAGATGAACGTATTTCACTCTCCTAATATCAGGTGCTAGAAAGTTTTAGCTTCCCATGGACAACTGTTGACAGTTGCTAGGGCAGGGAGAGGATCTGGGCTGTGCATCCTCATATGGATTCCATTTCCCCCTGTGCACTGGAAGTGAAACTATGCATATGTTAATCTTACTATATTTTTAATTATCAGGAATTTTGGAGTCATTTTAAAAAATGCAGTTGATGCCAAGAACTGAAACTGAGTAAATCTGAACAAAATCTGTACTGCTTGGATTGCAAGTAAGAAACTGGTCTGTAGGACTTTAGGTTATTTGAATCATTTTGCTACATATCTTTTGCCAAATAATTAAGAAATTTAGCTTTAGAAGAAAACAAACTCACATGTGAGATTAAGGGCCTATTCACATGAACCCTGAGCCATGCTGTTTCACTAGCAGTCGTGGGTGAAAAGGAAGGTACGTGTGGTGGCTCATGGAGCCCCACATGCTCTCCCCCCTTCTTCCATCATATGGTGGGGATGGTACAAGGCATGCTGGCACCCTATCCCTGTCCCCATCATATGGGAGAAAGGGGGTCAATGTGAATTGCCCTGTCGCCCTTTCCCCCACTATATGGGGAAATGGAGAGGAAAGTGCGAGTAGCTCTATCAATGCTTCCCCTCCACTTTGGAAGGAGTATGGGCAGGGCCAAGCCAGCATTATCTGATGATGCTTGGCAGGCCCCCCATCAACAAATGAAAGATTGAGGTGCAAAAAGCCTGGAAAAGTTAATGCAAAGGAAGGGCAAAACCATAGAGAGTCAAAATAATTCCTTTGCTCCCCATTTTCCTCTCAACTGATCTTCCTCAATCACCACCTTAACATGTTCTGCCTCAACAGAATGATGATAATCATTTCTAATGACTTCCAAGCAAACATTTACTGCCAATTTACCATCTGACCACAGAAGATTACACTAAATATTTTGCATTGATGAGAAATTACACTATTGCAAAAACAAACACAAAATTCTGGTAAACGTCTTAGGAAATGTGCCAAACAAGCTTTTATCTTGTTATTTCAACTTACAGTATGTGTTCTGCCTTCAAAAAGAGACCTGGTTACATGTGAATAGAGTATCAAACCCATTTCTTTGCAGATGCATTTCTGGCTGTATCATAACCAAACCCCTTGATTCAAATCAAAGTGCTTCCCTGTTAAGGTTAAAAATATGAATCTGCAAACGCCTACGTCTTGGAGCAGTAGAATAATCTCAGGAAAAGCAATTCACTTTTTGGGGTTTGGTTTTGCACACAATAAGATAAAATAACAATACTCAATTGTCTACTTGTCTCCTGAGGTTGTCACCAGGAGCAGACATATGCAATCCTCATGTCTGATGTACTACCTGAGGCCAAATCAATTCACACCCTTTTCATGCAGTGCACAATAAGAAGACAATTATGATAATAGAAAGTAATTATAGTTTCCTCTCCATTTTCATAATTGTAACAAGAGCTAATCTGGTTTATTCACCAAATCATGCTGTTACATCTTCCTGAAACCTAATACTACTTAGCCTTTGTACAGCACTGTCAAATGTTCAAGGTGTTTCACATGCATCCATTGCTTTGCTGTCAATTTGTGGTTATATGCCTTGAATGTTGTTGCTTTCCATTCCTACTTTGGGATTTTTTTAAATGAAAGGGAGTCTACAGTTTTCTTCATTTAGCAAATAGGTAAAAATGCACATACACATAAATGACTCTTACTGAAAACATTATATAAAACAATTATCCCAAATTATAGATAGAAAATGCAACTGAAGCAGAAGCTCATGTGGAAAATTTATGGCAAAGGCAAGATCTGAATGGGGGACTTGCAGCTGCATCATGGGTTTTCTTCATGAATAGCAATAGGACAGAGTACATGTATTATACATTTTTTCACCAGGACTGACTACATAGTCATTGAGTACAATGAAATGGCCTTTTCTAGTGGTCAATGTTCTAGTGTAGGAAACAGAAGCTGTTGGAGGACAGGGATATCTATGCCTTGCACCGACCAGGTGTAATGAGGTATGAGTCTACTATCAGGCTCCTTCTACACCTGTGCCTCTCAACCTGTGGGTCCCCAGATGTTTTGGCCTTCAATTCCCAGAATTCATAATGGCTGGTAAATTGGCTGGGATTTCTGGGAGTTGTAGGCCAAAACACCTGGGGACACACAGGTTGAGAACCAATGTTCTACACTAACCATATAATGCAGTTTGAAGTCAACTCAAAGCCATGGTTGTCACAAAAAGTAAACTGTTAATGACAGCAAATCCCAGTGGCACATTATGGACACCCATCCTTGCTGAGGCAAAATAAAGAATCCAGAACCGGGGCTGCCAAAAAGCACCCCAAGGGCATGACTGGGCACCACTGGGCTAACTGGAACCCTAGAAGGGACAATATATTGCCTCCGCTCTTAACTATCACTTCCTCTTTTTTCACCCTCCTCCCCCCTATTTCTTTGGTGCACTGGTGTTCAACCTTCACCTGTTGGCCTGCCATTGGAAGCCCCGGAGGAACTCCCACGCCTTCTCCGCCTTAAAAATCTCCACTGCCCTTGCTCAAAGGGATAGCGCAGGACCAATCACAGCCAAACACTCCTCCTCAAGAGACTTGTGTTGCTGCAGATAGATAGAGTAAGGACTCCTTAATTACAAAGTGTGACAACAGGGAGAGTCAAGACAGGGGTCAGTCCGCCCTTGTGGTATGTCCACCAACTCACTACTGGCGTTGGCCTTGCAGGCAGGCATGCCCGCAAAGCCCTGGGAGGTAGTTGTGTTGCTGCAGATAGATAGAGTAAGGACTCCTTAATTACAAAGTGTGACAACAGGGAGAGTCAAGACAGCGGTCAGTCCACGCTTGTGGTATGTCCACCAACCCACTACTGGCGTTGGCCTTGCAGGCAGGCGTGCCCGCAAAGCCCTGAGAGGTAGTTGCGCTTGTGCAGATAGGTAGAGTAAGGACTCCTTAATTACAAAGTGTGACAACAGGGAGAGTCAAGACAGCGGTCAGTCCACCCTTGTGGTATGTCCACCAACCCACTACTGGCGTTGGCCTTGCAGGCAGGCGTGCCCACAAAGCCCTGGGAGGTAGTTGTGTTGCTGCAGATAGATAGAGTAAGGACTCCTTAATTACAAAGTGTGACAACAGTGGGAGTCAAGACAGCGGTCAGTCCACCCTTGTGGTATGTCCACCAACGCACTACTGGCGTTGGCCTTGCAGGCAGGCATGCCCACAAAACCCTGGGAGGTAGTTGTGTTGCTGCAGATAGATAGAGTAAGGACTCCTTAATTGCAAAGTGTGAGAACAGGGAGGGGGCCAACACCGTTCAGGCCACGCTTATGGTATCCACAAACCCACTTTTTGCGTTGGCCTTGTAGCCAGACGTGGCACCAAAGACCTTGTATTAACTGTATGGAAAGGATGAGTAGGCAAGCAGACACCAACCACCAAAATCCCCAGTCAAAGAGCGGGCACAGTAGAATTGACCACAAAGCCCTTGGAAAAGTTTAAACTATTTCTAAGTGGCAAAGCTTTGGACAAACTAAATATTATTGTAATACAGGCGTTAAGCTAACTGAATTACCACCAAGTGTACTACAATTCCCAAAACTCTTGTTCTGAGCCAAGCATTAGAGAAGAAAAAAGAAAAAGAGTTAATGAATTATTGTAATATGTAATACAGGTGTGGTGTGGACTATGGAACTAATAAGAAGGAATGATCCCCAAGTGTAATGCAATTAAATCTCTAGATTTAGGGCAAAACTAGCCATGAAATAGAAGCAGCTCAAGCCAGGCAGGCAGTGGCCAGCAAACAAACAGGGAAAGTGTGTCCCTTTGCAATTGCCAGCAACAGCTGGCAGTGGCTGGTGATGATAATTATTACAGCAAAAGCAGCATTATTGGATGTAAAAATAAGGTTGCAAACAAAGTCACAAGAGCTGAGGCAGCCTTTGCCTCTCACACAATAAAAAAAAGATTTACAAAAAGCAGAGTGCACCCCAATAAATTTGAAAGAATAATTAAAGAGGAAGAGGAAAGTTGCATTCCTCCGTCTTCCAAAATTCCCACCCAATCCCCCTCCCTAGAACTGCAGTGCAAGGCAATGGATGCAAGGGAAGCACTGCAGCGCTCTTGTCCGCTCCGCACGTTGGTAAAACCGAAAGCGGAATGGGCTCAGCCTCGTGGACTGCCTGTATTTAAAGCCTATGGACCCCGCCCCCTAAGAGTTTGTTTTCCTCTGATTGGCTAAAGGAAAGAAGGTGGTTTCATGATACCACCTGCTCTCCCTTAGCCAATGAGAAATCACGTTAACTAAGGGCAAAGAAGCCATAGACGTCATTACGACGTCATTACGCACCAGATACAAAAATGGCGGCGCCCAGGTGCGTAAATCAAACAGCACTTCCGGGTTCGGCGAAAAGATGCGGTAAGCCTCAAAAGTAGCCTAATGAACGGATCGATTACGAAATAATTTAATTTTAGAATACGAAAGCCCAACCCTATGAGAAACACTGCTATAGCTAGGTGCTCAGTGAGAAGGCATCATTTGAGATCTCTTGAGAGCTTAGTGGATATTAATGTCATGTGTCCAGCTATAGGAATGTATCTGGATGCTTTTCTACCACCCAGTCATTAGTATTTAGCTAGAAACTGTAGGAGATAGAAGTTGGGTTTGAGTAGAACCCAGAACGGGGTTAGCTATTGCATAAGGTCAACAGAACATTCCATCCTCACTAATGGATCTCCAAACTACTTATGCAGACATCAGTTGTATTTATAGCCTCATAAGCCATAACAGGCTGCTAGCATGTTTCTTTTTCTAAATATACATGACTAATAATATAGCTTATGGGAGTGGGTGTTAAGCAAAGTTATTGACACACCAAAAAGCACATGGTTCAATTTCTTGTGAAATTAAAGTTGTTTGATTTGAAGTTACTTACTTTCCCCATCGTTGGCCTGTAATTAAAAGAGGGAAATATGAGGGATGTGATAATGAGTTCTTTTGAATTCATATGAACCACTCATGTTGTGAAACAATGTGAGGATATTTTTTAAAAGAGGAAAAACAAGTAGCAATAATTAAGACAAAAATGAGAGCAGATTGATCAGTGCTCTAGCTCCTCATGCTCTGAATGCTATTAAGGAAAATAGATTGCTAGGTTAATCATATGTTAATCCTTGGATCGTTTGAAAAGTTTATAGCAAACAGTTCTTATTGTAATAATCTAAACAAACATGCTAAATAGTGATGGGCACATTTCTCCTTGTTAGATTCATAAGTAGCCTATAAAAACAAACTACACTAATAAGCAAACAATTTTTATTCTAATCAGCTAAACAAACATGCTAAATAATGACGGGCACATTTCTCTTAATCAGATTTAAAACTAGCCTATAAAAACAAACTGGGCTAATAAAAATAAGTACAAAATGCAAAATTAAAAACGTAGCTTTGTTTTATAAAGCCCAATCCAGAGTCTGCACTGACAATACACTTTGACTGGCTGGGCTCTGTACTATGGAATTATGGGAGCTGTAATTTGATAAAGCGTCAGCACTATTTGGCAGAGAAGGCTGAAGACCTTTTAAAACTCATGAGTGATCACTTGTGGCCAAGCGAATATGATTGTCTTCTAGAGGTAGCATCTTAGCGATGGATATGTAAATGACTATAGAGACCTATTCCAGTTCCACATGGTCTTTCATATTGAGGACATAGATTTCCAGATGGAAGGTGGTCATGACAAAGATTTGCTTTAAAAAAATATTTTATTGGATTTTCAAAATTTAAAAACAACAAAACATGTAACAAGACGTTGCTTTCACATATACATACACACTTAAAAAAACAACTTACATATATTGGTACTTCCCTCCCTTATCCCCTAGTTCTGTCGGTTTCAGTTCTATTCCAGATAATTTGAATTATTATCGAGCTTCTTATATTTGATCCATTCAATGTCCAATCTGTATATTTCATTTTATTACCTAAATCGTTATCATCCATTCAATGTCCAATCTGTATATTTCATTTTATTACTTGCTAAAGCTCTGGCTAAACAGTCCATGTTCATAATGTCCATTATTTTGATCTTCCATTCCTCTGGAGTTGGGATGTTTTCTTTATTACTACAGTTTCTATTGTATTTTGCTATCTTATCTGGTGTAAGGTACCATGACATAGAGTTGCTTGACGTGCCTTCCTCTTGGCATGTTTTTTCCTTTTGCCCTGTATTCGTGTCTCTTCAAAATCCATAGTTCTGTCGGTAACAGCTGACCTCCAATTACAACACTTGAATGTCAGGACTTCCCAGCTTTTATTTTATTTTATTTATTTATTATTCGGGCTTCTATGCCGCCGACTCCCTGAGGCTCGCGGCGGCTTACAGGAGCCGAAAGGCATGATAAAAACAGGCAATAAAACAATTAAAACAGCTAAAACAACAACAATAAGCAACAACATGACGAACGGATAGGAGGCGGGGCATGGGCAGGACCTACCCACCAAAGGCCTGCTTAAACAGGTGGGTTTTACAGGCCCGCCTGAATGGGAGCAGGTCCTTCATGGCTCGAGTTCCGGCTGGGAGGGCATTCCACAGTGTAGGCGCTATGACAGAGAACGCCCTCCGGCGGGTGGATGTCAATCTTGCAAGTTTGGCCGAGGGTATCTCCAAGAGATTGGAGTCCTCGGACCGTAGTGATCTCAAAGGGCAGTATGGGGTGAGACGGTCCCTCAGATACGCTGGCCCCAGACCGTGCAATACCTTAAAGGTGAGAACCAACACTTTGAAGGTGATCCGGTGCTCGATAGGCAGCCAGTGCAGATCCTGCAAAACGGGTGTTATATGGCTACCTGTTGGCGTGCCAGACAGGAGCCGGGCGGCAGTGTTCTGCACTAGCTTGAGCTTCCGGGACACCGACAGAGGAAGGCCAATATAGAGCGCGTTGCAGTAGTCTAGCCTCGAGATGACCATGGCTTGGATCACCGTGGCCAGGTCGTTCCGAGAGAGGTAGGGGGCCAGCCTCCTTGCCTGTCGCAGATGAAAAAAGGCACTCTTGCTGACCGCAGAGACCTGGGCCTCCATGGTCAGCTGGGAGTCCAAGTCAACCCCCAGGCTCTTAACAGAAGACGATGGGCATAACGCCGCACCGTCCAGGCTCGGAAGCTGGACATCCACATCACCCGGGCGGCCCAGCCACAAGATCTCCGTCTTCGCCGGATTCACCCTCAACCTACTGGCTCGCAGCCATCCAGTAACGGCTTTGAGGCAGTGTTGGAAATTATCGGGGACGGATCCCGGCCTGCCCTCCATCCTCAGAATGAGCTGGGTGTCATCAGCGTACTGGTGACATTCCAGCCCATAACTCTGCACCAGCTGTGCAAGCGGCTGCATGTAGATGTTAAATAACAGAGGGGAGAGAATGGCCCCTTGCGGAACTCTACAAACTAATGGGGAGCCCTCGGAGACCACCTCGCCCCTCCTCACACGCTGAGATCGCTGGTCCCCCTCACTCCAGCCATCGCCAGGCGGTGGGTCAAAAGATTGTGGTCGACCGTGTCAAACGCTGCCGTGAGGTCCAATAACACAAGCAGCGCAGACCCGCCTTGGTCGAGCTGGCAGCGGAGTTGGTCTGTGATGGAGACCAGGACCGTCTCCGTCCCATGCCCCGAGCGGAAGCCGGACTGGAAGGGGTCTAGCCACGTTGCATCATCTAAGAAGGACTGCAACTGCTCCATCACTGCCCTCTCAACTACCTTCCCCAGGTACGAAAGATTCGACACTGGCCGGTAGTTGGAGGGAACCGCAGGGTCTAATGACGGTTTCTTCAGTAATGGAGCTACCACCGCCTCTTTTAAGCACTCTGGAAAGACTCCTTGCTCAAGGGAGCTGTTTACGATATTCAACAGAGGCCCACGTAACCCCTCCAGGCAAGATCTAACAAGCCAGGAGGGGCACGGGTCGAGGGAGCAGGTGGTAGGCCTGGTTGCAGCCACTATCTTTTAGTGTTTATTACACATTTTCCAAGGTAAGCTGTAAACCCATCTTTAAATCTCTTTTGTTGTTTACTGACATTCCGTTTTTCATTGTTGAGTTGATAATAAAGTAACTGCTTTGGGAGATAGTGATCAGACATTCAGACAGTGTGGCCAGTCTAGCGAAGCTGATGGTGGAGAATCATGGCTACAGTGCTGGTGGTCTTTGCTTCTTCTGTCCACAGGTATTTCAGAAGACTTGCAGGATTTCTTGAAGGCAGGGTTGATGAAATCTTCCCAAGAGTGATGTTTGTAGATCAGTGTTTCTCAACCTGGGGCTCGGGAATCCCGAGGGGGTGTGTGTGCAAATGGGTTTCAGAGGGGTTACCAAAGACCACCAGAAAACACATATTTCCGATGGTCTTAGGAATCTCTTTGGCAAAGAAGGCCTAAGATCTCTCCACCAGTCTTTCTCTTCCTTTTGGAAACAGACGGCGAATCCTCTCACCAAAAGCTCTCTTCTGCTGTGATTGGCTGGCCTCTCAGCCAAGGAAAGGGCTGTTTCTGAGACTCCAAGCAGGGAGGGGAGAGCAGACATGTCCGGTACATGGCACCTGTTGTGCCCAGGCAGGAAATTGACCCTCTGAATCCACTCACACAGCACCAGAAACTTGATATGAAGTTCTCTTTATTGAAGTTAATAAAGTTCCAGTAAATTTAGTAAAAAATAGGAAGGTAAAAGAGTTCCAATACAGTACAGTCAAAGAAATATCAAAACATGAAGCAAATTCCAAGACAAGGCAGCCAAACTAGAATCCTCTGGTAGCAAGGCGAAGGCAAACAAAATCCAAGGCTAAAAGTCCATGAAACAAAGAGTTCCAAGATACATGAAACATAAAGTTGCCAAAGTTGCCTGGATCTGAGGCCCTAGGGGGGAAGCTAAGAATTATATAGAGAACAGAACTAAATCTCTTTCATTTACCCAGCCTTAGATTTTAATTGCTCAATTCTCAAACTGCGGCGCTGACCTTGAACTGCCTTGTTAACATTCCCAGGTGCGTTATCAGACTCATCCCTTTGACTGGCGAAAAGATTCACATGAGAACTCCCATCCCTGTCAGAATGCACAGAAACAGCTTGTCTTTCAAAATCTACATTGTCCAGACCATCTCCATTTTTCACAGTCAAATCATCACCACATTGCCCAAGCAACATCAAGACCCACAATCCCAGGCTGGACTCCAACAGCACCATAGTGCGCATGTGCGGGTGAGGGAGAATGTGCGAGGCTGAAGGGAGGTTCATGCTAGCAAGTCCCTTCAAGTCATGGGGGTTCTGTGTGGAAAGTTTGGCTCAATTCTATCAATGGTGGGGTTCAGAATGCTCTTTGATTGTAGGAGAACTATAAATCCCAGCAACTGCAACTCCCAAATGTCAAGGTCTATTTTCCCCAAACTCCACCAGTGTTGACATTTGGGCATATTGAGTATTTGTGCCAAGTTTGGTCCAGATCCATCATTGTTTGAGTCCACTGTGCTCTTTGGACATAGGTAAATGACAACCCCAAAACTCAAGGTCAATGCCCACCAAACCCTTTCAGTATTTTCTCATGGGAGTTCTCTGTGCCAAGTTTGGTTCAACTCCATCATTAATGGTGTTCAGAATGTTCTTTGATTGTAGGTGAACTCTAAATCCCAGCAACTACAACTCTCAAATAACAAAATCAATCCCTCCCCCAACCTCACCAGTATTCAAATCTGGGTGTATTGGGTATTTGTGCCAAATTTGGTCCAGTGAATGAGAATACATCCCCATATCAGATATTTACATTATGATTCATGACAGTAACAAATTTACAGTTATGAAGTAGCAACAAAAATAATTGTATGTTTGGGGGTCACCACAACATGAGGAACTGTATTAAGGGGTCGTGCCATGAGGAAAGTTGAGAGCCACTGTTGTAGATGGTCCATTTTTCACAGGTATACAATAGAGTTGGAAAGTCAATGGCTTTATAAACAAGAACCTTGGTATCCCTATTAATATCACAATCCTCAAACACTCTGCTTTGTTTGAAAAAAAATGCTGTGCTCATAGAACTTAAACAGTGTTGTATTTTGGCATTGATGTCAACTTTTGTGCAAAGGTGCCTGCCAAGATATTGGAAAAGATTAACATGTTCTAGCATTATGCCATTAAGCTGTATTTCTTGCATAGCAAAGAGATTGCTCTATAACCTTAGCAGGCTGAGAGTCAAAAGCAAGGTAACTACAACTTCTGTTATAGAACTCCAATATGCTGATGATAACATAGTCTGTGCTCATTCTGAGAAAAACTTACAAGCCACTTTGAACCTCTTCATAGAAACATATGAACAGTTTGGCCTTTCACTTAACATTTACAAACAGGCACAAAGCGGAAACCGATTTTAAGATTGTGGGGCTAAGATTTGTATTTTGTAGTTTTAATTGTTAGTTTATATGGTTTATATGATTCTTTTTATCTTATTATGATGTGTTGTATGTGGGCACTTGCTGCCGCTTGTTCACCACCTCGAGTCGCCTTCGGGCTGAGAGAGGCGGTATAGAAGCATAGCAAATAAATAAACAAACCAATCTCTCTTTTAAAATCACAGCTCCAATAATTACATAGCATTGAACTATAGCAGTTAAAGTAGTGGTAAACATTAATTCTACATTGCAGATGCACCCTCAGATAGAAATAGCAGACTACTTGTATATTTTAAAGAAATTTAAGAAAATTTAAGGAAATGTTTCATCACGTTTTGACTTTCCATTTCATTTAGCTAAATACAAGTTTGTTTGTTTATTTGCAGTGATCTGTTTCATATATTGAGAGTTATGTATGATCTGTATCTATATTATTAAACAAGTATTAGCTAGATTGGCCATGGTGGTCCACGCTTTGGTTACATCTCGAATAGACTACTGCAACGCTCTCTAAGTCTCCTCTGAAGACTGCTCGGTAGCTGCAATTAGTCCAACGTTCGGCAGCCAGGTTACTAACAGGAGCGGGGCACAGGGAGCATACAACTCCCTTGTTGCGCCAGTTCCACTGGCTGCCAATTAGCTTCCGGGCACAATTCAAAGTGCTGGTTTCAGTCTGCTCTCAGTCCCGCCGGCTTCGCAAGCGCGGCTGGTGGGGACAAGCGACAAGGCCTTCTCTGTGGTCGCCACTTGGATGTGGAACTCTCTACCAAGTAATGCTAGATCTGCCCCCCCCCCCCCTGTCCTTGGAGGCTGGTGAAGACCTGGATGTGGAACCAAGCCTTCCCAGATTAGACTGAGATTGGCTATTGTCTGAATATATGACCACGTTTACAGATTGAGTGGAACTGTTTTAATGGCGATGTGGTTTTATCTTGAGTTTTTATGTATTTTAATATGTTGTTGTAGTTGTTTTTAAATTTATAGCATTGAACGTTTGCTGTTATGCCGGTCTGAGTCCCTCGATAGAGGCGAGAAGGTCGGGGTACCAAAGTTTTAAATAAATAAATAAATAGATTGCATCAAATGGATTATATCCCTCTTCTACAATGACTGCATTACTTTCAACAGTTTTCTCTATGCAGTAGAACTAGTATGATGGTGTTGGTGGTATGTGCGTGTGTCAGGGAAAGAGAAAGATAGAGAAAGAAATTGCTCTATCCCCAACCTCTTTCCTTTCCAATTTTTTATAATCCATAAAAGGCATAGAAATGTCATTTTTAATGTTACGGTCTTCTCTTAAAATATGTCCTAAATGGAGTGAAATGTGAGATGCAGTAGCAAAAGAAATTGAGCCTGTGGTGTTGTTGCTAGGAAATTTCTCCAATTGTTTCCAACATAATACAGCAGTTGTAATAGCTGTCAAAGTGTTTGGCTTTCAGCAATAACAGGGAGCTAAAAAGAACTCAGAACAAAGATTTCCTAAAATGAGCTGGAATAAATAATAGGATCTTGCTGTGTTGGTAATAGAAGAGCTACTTGTTGAGATAAAAAATGTGAATTGTAAATGAAGCTTTCCATTTGAATTCTGTTCTAAATATTTTCCCTGACAATTATCTTCTTTTGCACAAAATAATGAGAAGGAGGCAAAAACCTGTCTGAGATATTGCTGTTTTGTAATAGCATCATCCTCTCACTCTCTCAGTTTTTCAATGGAAAGTAGTAATTATGTGCTGCAAAATAAGCACACTGTCACTCATCACATGCAAAACACTAGATTAAATTAAGCTAAAAACTTGAGATTTTCATGAACATTTCAAAGCTTTGAAAAGTTGTTTTTGAGGTCTGCAGCTTGCAGAATCCCCCACCTTACATGTATACAGCACTGGCAATGCATGCTAGGGGCTTCTGGAAAAATATATAAAATCTCTGTGTACTGTTATGAAAGGCTAGAGATCAGTCCATCCTGGGAAAAGCTCAGAGATGCACCATCCCTCTTCTACTCTGTCTATCATGACTTTTGCTATCCTTTCAAATGCCTGGTTGCAAAACGATAGTCAAGGGCATTTGTCCCCCTGAGGTGGTGCAAGTACTTTCCACTCTGTGCAAAATGGTCCTCGATCTAGTCATATCAAAATCCATCACTTTGGTACCAAAACCAACCCTTGACTTATACAGAGGTAAATCTAAACAAGAGTATAGTACATGAAGTTTTTCTTCCTTCAAGGGCTTGCCAGTCCCTTGAATAAAAAGAATAGTATCCATTGTGGCACATTCTCTGAAGTGATTACAATCACGTAGGATTATATGTATGAATTAATAGTTTAAAAAGTTTTCCCAGATAAGTGAAATTATATGAGTTTTTATGCATTTTCAACTATTTTTCACAATTTGGGTATTTTTTCCCTGAAAAAGCCATCTGTGCCCCCCTCCTTTTGTTCTACAAAACCCATCAATTTATACAGACATGTTTTATATGAAAAATTATATTTTTCTTCAAACTTTCCAAAACCCTTTTCAGTTACCATATTTCTTTGTGAAGTAATTCAACTAGGGCTGTACAAAAAGTTGTGTGTGCATCTTATGTCAGATTTATTTCATAAGATCCATATATACAACATGATTTTGAACCACGAGCAACGCCCACACAAAAAACTTATCATTCAAAACACTCATCTATGAATTTTCAGAATAGTTGTGTCTTATAAGTGGTTTCAGCTCTCTTTCTGAAGTACCACTTCTCCCCTCAAAGAGCACCGAGGAGGATGGTGGGGCCTGAAGTCAAGGGAGAAGTCCCGTTCTTTCCCGGGGGGGCCGGACAGGGCTGGCGGGGGGGTGGGAGGAAGAGAGGGAGGAAGGGATGCCTAGCTGAATAGCCAGGCAAGGAAAAGGTCCCTCTAGCACACAGCTGGCCCAGAGAGAGACAGGCAGAGACTGAGAGGAAAGGAAGGCAGGGAAGGCAAGGAGCGCAGCATTTGATGTTGCTTTCTTGCTTTTTCTCTCTCTTTTTTCACACTGCCTTGTACTGCCTCCTCCTCCCTTAACATTTTGGTGGCAGAAAACCAGTGTTCATTTTCTAAAGGTATTTCGATATTAAGGGGAATTGTTGGGAGTTGACTCAACCCCGTGACACAGGCAAAGTTGAGAAGAAGTAACCCCAAAGTTTTCCTAGTAGGTTTCCGATGATGATGACGATGATTGATTTCAAAGGCTGGATGGAGTGCTTTGACTGTGCTTTTCCTGCTTGGCAGAAGGGTGTTGGGACTTGATGGTCTCTGGGGTCTTCCAGTGAAATAATACTGTTTAAGTTTACGTTGGTTAAAATTTCCTAAATTTCAGTGGCTATGCAAAGCTTTCTGAAACGTTGGGGGTGATGCTCTGCTTATATTGTATCCTTGTGTAGGAAATTCAAAGAGATAGTTCTAATAGTTTTTTTAAAAAACAAATGTTGTTCATAAAAACTTTTTAGAATTGTAGCACAGCAGTTCTCGTTTGTGCCTGGGGGCCAGGAAACAGCACCGGGGGTTCCATTAGCATTAGGGCCTGCACCTGCAGAGATAGATTCTGAAGAGGATTTGGAAGGGTTACCTGAAGGAGCGTTTCCCATCACTGGGCCTCTTTCTCCCACTGAAAGCTTGGCTTGGGATGAAAGTTGGCTTGACCCTTATGCAGACATAGATGATAACCAGGTGCAAATGGAAAGCAGTGATAGCGAAAGTTATGAACACCCGGGTGGGAGAGGCTTACAGGAGCTTCTGAGTGAAAACATGGAAGAAAGCTGCTGGGAAGATTCTAGGGAGGAGAGCTCTCATGGAGATAGGGACCCAGGTGCTGGGAGACAAGGCCGAACCTTTGATAGGAGAAGTAGCATTGAGTCCAGGAGAAGGGGATGGTACCGCAGCCTAGACAGGCCGAGGTCCGTCAGCAAAGATTGGAGACGACGAAGCCTAGAGCGTCGGGGACCTCGGCCGAAAGATTAAGTATAGGATCCGTGGGAATGAATCCCCAGTGCTTTGGCCATGTCTCTTCTGAGCCGAGGTGTAGCAAAGTCGGTCCCCGGAGCTACGTTGGCTAGTGGCCACCAAGTCTTGCCTTGCATCTACCTTGTCTTGTTCCTGAATCCGCATTGCTGCACGGAGCCCTGCTTAAGCCTTTGGATTACTTTACCAAGTTGTTTTGGACATTGTTTGCTTCAAGTCTTTGGATTGCATTGCTATTCTTATGGACAATTTACCTTTTGAACTGTTTTATATTCAATAAAGTAGTTAGCCTTCAGTCCGTCTCTGTGTGTGTGATTAAGGGGCCGGTCAAGTCCGTGCATCGTGACAAGAATTTACAAAAATCAATGGATGTGTGAAACGTTTTGAAACTTAGGAGGCTTAGAGTGGTGAATGTGTGCTATAATTGTAGCAAAGTTAATTGGCGATAGCCCTAAAATGGAGGGAGGAGCCCCATTGGTGTACCAATGGGTGCAAATGGGTGAGTAACAAAAAACTTACAACTTTTTTGGAACTACATAACAGTTTCGACAATGGCCCTTTATAATTTTTCCAAAACACTTTGGAATCAATATAGGGGTCATGCAATTTTACTTAAAACAATTGAAGCAGGTTTGTTTTTAGTCAGACACAGCCCTAATCTCAACATGTCAGCAGGAGCTTTCTTATTTTTGTTCCTCCAGGTATTGTCACTACAGGTGCAAAGAGGTGACCATCACAATTTTTGTGTCTGGTGGTGACCACTAAGGCCAGATTGACACAGTAAGGAAAGGTAAGGGTAGTGGTCCAACAATACCGAACTGGTTCCAGTGCCTCTGGGCTTGCAGATACAATTTAAACAGTATGAACACCCCCTGAGCTAGCTGGCTTTGTGAACTTTGCTGACACTGATTCAGGGTACTTCACTCTGGATAAGCATTGCCATTAGTGGCACATGTGGATGGTCCCTAAGAACTCTAAATGACAATTCCAGGGTTGCATAGGATGGCCAGATGATAGTTAAAGTGAACACTGTAGTATGAATAAGCCCCTAATCTATTTTTTTGGCGAATGCTAAAGTAATGAAAGTCAGAAACTCTTACTAATCAATGGAAATATTTTGGTCTATTCCTAACCTGTTGCATGAGCACATTGTTATGACTGCTTTCTTTGGTTTACTCTGCATGCTTCTTTGCAGACAGGCCACATATGGTACTTTCCATGCAGAAGTTGTCAGGTTCAATCCCTATTACCTTTTTGCTTAGAATAACTGGGAATGGGGCAGTGACTGAAGACCGAAGTAAACTATATTGGGCTACAGGGAGAAAAGTTTTTGGCATAATACCTTTCTTAAAAAATCTTATAGAGAAAGCGGAAATAAAAAGGGCATCCATCCAATCTCTAGTAACATTAGAAAGTATTCTACTATCCATAAAAAGAATTTTCAGATTGGAAATGAAAGGCTGACTCGGGGGAATCAGATAGCTAAAGTGGCTTGTTGAACAAAGAAATGCAGATAATACAGGCAAGCACGAGCATGCATTTCGAATTATTATTTTATTCAGTTCTCATTTTGCTGCAGTAAAACATACAGTTTCCTCTTTTCTAATACCTAGTGTTCTTTATGTACCTGTATCCATAACATCCATGCCCAAGGCAGGAGGTCTTAGTAGGATAGAGGAAACCCAAAATCTCATACAGCAAAAAATTAATTGGGAAAAATATACCAGGGTTTAAAAAAAAATTAATCTCATAATAGAATAATGGGAATAAGCATGCATGTAGAATTTTGACTGACTATTAGGAGGGGAAGAATGGTAAACAAAATGGATGTGAAGGGAATGGAAAAGAATAAAGGAGAGAACAGTTCTACCTTGCAACATGTTTTGTAGGTTCCATGGATAACACTTTTAGAAATCTTAGCATTAGTTAATGAAAAACATGCAATGAGTACACTGAAAAAAACCCCAGATAGCTAAAGTGGCTTGTTGTAAAAGAAATGCAGTTAATTCAGGCAAACAAATTATCATTTCTTAATGCACTTCTTTCCTTAGATGGGATTGGATGATGGTCTTTCAAAATTTCACGAAAAATATCTCTGCTGTTTTTATCAGGGGAAAGATTACTATTACCTTAAAACTAATTATTTTACAGTGAATGTAGAAATGTGGAAAAATATGCATAAAACGCCTCTCTGGGAATCTCTTGTAGACAAGTGCATTCGGGGTAAACATTGCCCCTTTTTGTGTTCTGTTGGTGGCCCTGAACAGTTTTCTGTAAGCCTCCCAAAACTGGGAAGTTTGTTTTCAGTTCTTTTGTTTTGGGGCCCAAAAATGGACCATTATGGAGGAGGGGGCTTCCCACCCACTGGCTCCCCTTCCTGATGTGCAGGGCTGTAGCCAGGATTTTGATTCGAGGGGGGTGAGTTTGGTTCGGGCCCGAGACTGGGTGGAAGAGGGCCTACCCTAGCAAACCTTTTGTATTGTTATCCCAATAACCCCATTAATGTGGGATATAATGAGCATGGTGATCAGATCATGATATGAATAAACATAACAGTTTAAATAATGTACCAGTAAGGCCTTTTCGCGGACCACCCTGAGAATTTGGGGGGGGACTGAAGCCCCCTTAGCCCCCCCCTGGCTACATGCCTGCTGATGTGTGTTCTTACCTGGAACCTTCTGTTTCTACTCTAGGATAAGAAGCGCTCAGCTGCAGGTGCTGGCAGGTGCACATACTTTCCGGGCCTGCCTGCATGCCTCGCCACATCTGCACTCTCCTTGGAAAAAGAATGCGTGTTTGGTGAGTTATGCAGGCTGGCCTGGAGAGTGCACGTACCTGCCATTGCCTGCAGTCGACTGCCTCTTACTCAACTTGTGGGTCACTAGAAGTTTTGGCCTTCAACTCCCAGAAATCTCAATAGCTGGTAAACTGTCTGGGATTTCTGGGGGTTGTAAGCCAAAACACCTGGAGACCCACAGGTTGAGAACCACTGCTCTAAAGTAAGAGGTGCTCAGCTAAAAGCATGCTCTGGTGCTCAGCTGCCTGCCACACTCTTGTTGTTGTTTGGGGGGGGGGATTGTTTATAAAAACTTCAAAAAATCCCCAAAAATCTGCGGATAAGTTAAATATTCTAAAACTTGATGGGATAACAGTGGAAAATGTGTTCTACCATTGTATTTATTTATTTACCCTATTAATACCCCACATTTCTCTACCCTGAAGGGGGCTCAAGGCGGCTTACATATAGGCAATTATTCAATGCCATAAAACATATACAATTCCAACAACATTAAAATCAAATTAAACTTAATACCTATTAAGCATTTAAAAACATTCCATTCCATACTAAAAATCATGCCATTTGTAATCACAGTCCTAAAAATGATTGCAATTTTCACCCCAGTAGCTGTAAAATGAGGGAGAAAGGAGCCCCTGAAGTTTCCCCACTCACTTGAATCTTCTTGGCTTTTCTATGAGAATGAAGATTCAAGAAGGACTCATCCCACGCTTTCTACAAGCACGTTGATGATTGGGAGGTTGGATGTGTCCTTCGAGCCTGTGCAATGGATTTTTCTGGTGGAGCGCAGCATGCACAGAACTGGACTCACCCTTTAAACCAGAGGTTCATCCGCCGAGGCCTAGCAAGCTTGAACGGTGGCAGCAAGGTCCTCAGGTCGTAGGTTTGGTTTGAGTTTCCTTCTCTTAGATGGTTGACCTTACAGGGTTAAACGAGCACCATCTGCTTGGGTTTGAAATTAGAGTTTTCCTTCTCCTAGGATGGTTGCCAAAAGGCTAGATAGCCCATCCTGCCCATTGATGCTCTTTGTCAGACCCTTCAGCTGTGACCTGTCTGGCATGGGAGGCCATACTGGGGACTATTTTGCCACTGCCAGCATAGCTCACAACTTCTCCCCCATGACAAGGGGGTGCCAATGGAGAGGACTCTCAGTAGGGTAACAAAATATTCACTAACAATACTTTAGAAACACTTTAGAAACAAAACCCCGATGCCTCCAGTTTTTTAAAGACTTTAAAAACTTTTTATCTGGATCACACATGCTTAGTAGGTAATATGCTTAGGATATATTTAGAAATGATGCTTGCTTAAGTGCTGAAAGATACATTTGTTCTAGCAAATGCTTTCTACCACATCCTTATTTTGCATTATGACATGCTTTGTAATATGATTGATCACTAGACAATAAATGCAGGCTTAATTTTAAAGTCTGATTATCAATAACAACAACAACAACTTTCGATTTATACCCCGCCTCCATCTCCCCGAAGGGACTCGGGGCGGCTTACTTAGGGACGAGCCTGGACATAGATTAAAACATTACACAATAAAAGATAAAATAAACACATCATAGTAGCATAACACAACATGATAAAACAATCCATAGCCTGAACAGTAATAAATACTGAACTCAGAGGGCTAGGAGCTTGTGCAATAGTTTCAGGTCAGAGGCTAATAGAGAAGTGCAAAAGCCAATAATAGTAAGACCTGAAAGGTTAATGTCATTTGTCATTTTGAACGCCAGGCCTATAGGGCAGGAGACAGTGATAATATGCAGGAGCTAATAGTAAATTATGGTTAGGGGGCCAATTATCTGGTGAACTGTTTAATCATAGGCACAGTGGAACATCCACTTGCGAAAAGTAGTTTTATTCAAGGATCTCTTATTCAGGGAGCAAAAATATTATAATCTCCAGGAATATTCCATTCTTCCCTAAAGGTGTTTTGCCAATTGGATTCTTCTGCTCCTCAGTAATATTGAAAACATTACCAGGTAACCTCGAGCAAGTCATTCCCTGTTGTCAATGACATTCGCACACAAATAGGCTGTAAAGAACAATGACAGGTCGAAATGATGTCTTTCCTCCTTCATGGTATGAAAAGCAGGTTCAGGATTCCAGGTGGAGAAGTAGCAGGCGGGCGAACAGAAGGAAGCAGACAGGCAGATATAAAGCAGCAGATGGTAACATTAATTTTACCCATGACTTCTGCCTCTCCTTCTATTTTCTTAGTTTTCTGAGACAGGGTCTGCTGTGGTTTGAAGAAAAGTTAATTTGGAAATGGAAGAATGGGGAAAAGATATCACTCAAAGGCCCAACCAGCAGCTACTGATGCCTGTTTTATGAAATTCTGTTGTCCGCTGTTAAGTGCTTATTTTATGAATGATCCACAAGGGAATGAATCAAAGTACGAATGTCCTTGAAAGGAGCTTCAAGAACACCTGCAGACGCCTGGTGTGTTTGGTTAGAAGCCAAACACTTTATTTGACATTGAGCTGTACCAAAGAATATTTTAAAGTGAAGAGCCAAAACATCAAAAGTAACAGGTTTTTATAGAATTTATTTTTCCCTTACTGTGTCTTCACAAATACCAGACCTACAACAAATATTAGTGTCCCTGGCAACAATTTGCGTTGGAACGAAACATTTTACACATCATGGAGGATGCTTGTTATGATTTCTTTTACAGTACACGTCCACTTAATAGCCTACTTGGTTTAATGAAAAATACCTTCAATTAAACATGCCTTCTAATCATGAGGGAATATTCCTCAGGGATTGGGGCGACCAATATGATCTTGTCATCTAGCATGTCTGAGAATTTAGTCCAATCTGCCTTTTTGAAGTTGAATCTTTGTTTAAATCAAACTTCCTGGGGCCTTATAGTTGTGAACAATTGGCATACTATCGGCTGATGCTGCGTGTTTGGTATTGGTGGTCCCACTGATTTAGTGCATTGCTGCACAATGCTGTCACTCACAAATAAGAAGCTTGGGTTATATCCTCGGTGCCATCTCCCACTGTTGTAGGATGATGGGAGTTTACTATAATGCATAAGCTTTTTTATGCTCCTGAGCATGGCCCCATACATGGCTAATATGGCTGTTAAAAGGTCACCAATTACTGACGCCCTTTGGTGCCTATCAGAGTTCTCAGGAGGGGAGAAACAAAACTCTTCATTTCAGGGCTTGCGCATAGAGGTGATCATGATGTTATTAAGCTCTATTGTTATAACCTCTATATTATTTTCTTCAGTGTTTTGGGCACTGCTGACTTGGACGCCTAGTTTTACAAAGACAGCACTTCCATACTGTGCATTAGGGCTGGTTGATCAGGGGAAAAATGGTTCAAAATTTGCTTCGGATGTAGGGGGTGCTGGCACTTTGTATCTGTTTTCAGCATTTTTCAAAATTGATTCGGATGTACTTCCGAACTTCGTAATGGCTTTGTTAATGGCTGACACACATTTAACCCACTTTGGAGTGGATTGGTTTCCCTCAGCACTGGACCTAATGCAGGGGAAGCCAATCCGCTCCAAACTGGGTGTTTTGATCCACTTTGGAGCGGATTGGCTTCCCTCCGCTAGACCTAACACAGGGGAAGCCAATCCGCTCCAAACTTCAGCCAAAACACCCACTTTGGAGTGGATTGGCTTCTTTCCGCTAGACCGAATGCAGGGGAAGCCAATCCGCTCCAAAGTGGGTGTTTTTACCCACTTTGGAGCGGATTGGATTTTCTCTGCGTTGGACCTAAGGCGCCCTTCAGATCCAGGGGGAAGGCATGGGCTTGGAAGCTCATGTCTTCTCCCCAGTCTGAAGGGCGCCTTTCAGATCTGGAGGAAAGACATGGGCTTGGAAGCCCATGCCTCTCCTCCGGATCTGAAAGACATCTTTCCTCCGGATCTGAAGATCTGAAAGGCACCGTTCAGATCCGGGGACAAGGCATGGGCTTCCACATGGAAGGGAAGGTCAGGGAAGGAAAAACCCTTTCCGAAAATGGCAATTTCTCTTCCGAAAATTGCAGAGGTGGCTTCGAATTTGGTAATTTACTTCCAGGTTGCTTTAAGCGCTTCATAAACGGTTCAAAAGTGAATTTAATCCGAATTCATTCCGAGTTCTGAGGATATCTGACAAAATTGACTGTGCCTACTGTGCATGTAGATTTTCCGCTATTAAGATCATTCCTGGAACTTTTGGTTATTTCTATTGTTTATCCCTGTGTGTTTTTTGGACACACAATACATCACATTTCTTATCCTGACACAGTTCATAGAGCAACTGTTCTTTAGCAGCTGACATGCCTTCAATGTTGATTGAGATTGTCATAGTTGGTCCTGAAAAGGTCCGTTTGTTGGTTTGTTGGTTTGTTGGTTTGTTTGTTTGTATGTTGCAAATCACTTCTGGTCACTTCTGGTGTGAGAAAATAGACCATCTATGAAGACATTGCCCAGGGGACGCCCGGATGTGTTGCAATCCTGCGGGGAGGCTTCTCTCATGTCCTCCACAAGAACACACAGAAACACCTCAGCAAGTGAGAGTCCAAAAGTGGCAGGTTAAAACCCGGAACCTCAAGTCATGGCTGATACCAAATGAGATACTCCCCCTTGGGCACACAGAAGAGTGGGTGACTTGGAAGGCACTAAACAGACAACACTCTGGCAGCATGAGATGCAGAGCCAACCTTAAGAAATGGTGCCACAAAGTGGAGCCCACAACATGCGAGTGTGGAGAAGAGCAAAGCAGAGACAACCTATTACAACGCAGTCTGAGCCCTGCCACATGCACACTGGAGGACCTTCTTGTAGCAACACCACAGGCAGTCCAAGTGGCCAGCTACTGGTCAAAGGGCATTTAATATAATGCCAAGTTTTTAAAACTTTGTGTTTTTCAAAGTCAAATAAATAAGGGAATGTTTTAAAAATAAAAGGAAGAATATTTGAGATGGGAGGTTTTATTTTATGTTATTAATGTTAAAATTGGCACCTAAGGTATCAAAAGACTTTCCTAGTGTCAATGGTGCTATCAGAATATAGCAATAACTCTATTAGTGCCGTGAATCCTCAAGTGGTCCTGCTAGTATTAATCATCCCACTTAGAATACAGTCAACTTTTTCTTGACAGCAGTAGTTTATCTCTTTTAATTTCCTCTCTGCATGTTTCCATAGAAACTGTGAAAGAACTAAAATCTTCATAAAAATTCAGTAGAGGTAAATGTCAGTATGCAAGAATAGTACATGTTGTGCTAACAAGGATATGTATGGTCAGGGAGCACATTTTTGGATCAAAGCACACATAACTCTCCAAGCATTATTCTTATTGTTTACTCCTATGATTCACTTCTCTGCAACTTCTCTGAATAACTGGAGAAGTAAATAGATTTCCTCATTGAGTTTACATATCATCACATATAAGTCTACGTCTGTGAAACAGGAAGGTAACATGGCCTTTCTGATTATAAGGCCGCATAAAGTAACCTAAGGTAACCCAACGTAATATAGATGGAAGAACAGTGAAGATATTGTTCAGTCCTGCAATAAACTATATCAATGCATGTCTTTTTATCCATTTAAGATAACTTGTTATTGTTACATAACAATCCAGGGCTGAGGAAAAGCTAAAATTATGACAATGAATAATACATAGAATTAAAAAAGACTTAGGGATCTGCTTCAAAATATCTTCTCACAGATCAGGTGACCCAAAATGTAGCTCAACAGTAGTAGTTTATTGATGCTTACATCATTGGGCATTCTCATCCAAACTAAATAAATATGACGCAAAGGGGCAACAATTTAAAAGTACAACATAATATAATTGGGATATAAATACAATGCAATTGAAACAACGGTAAAATGTAGGTTAGATAAAGTTAGATAAGAGCAATCAACTGCATTTTGTCCAAATGTTCATTGTTGCTAGGGAGAAGGGAACAACTTTGTGAGTTTCCATAGGACGTCATCAGATGGCCCTTATAAAGTGGAGGAAATCATGGAGCAGTGTCATGCTGCATTCCCTACCATTGAGGGTCGTGATATTCCTTCCTGTGACATTTCCCCGCTGTCTCCCACTTCCTCTCTTCCTCCTCCGGCTTTCTTGCATGAGGAGTTGGGTATATACCTGACTTCTCTGGGCTCCATTTCTCTGTGCTGCCAGCATGCTGCTGGCACAGAGCCCCAATGGAGTCCTGCCTGAAGTATCCCTGCATTATATGATGGGCTCTGGGCACTCCATGTGCAGAGAAGTGGGGAGAAGAATCTTTTTTGCCTCAATGTGATGAGGTCCCTAGTATCACATAGAAGGTAGAAATATTTTCTGAAACATTATTGATATTAAGCTGTTGCACTTCAGACAAGGAGCACCCCACCTAGTCACACACATAACAGACAGTCTCTGAATAAATAGGCTTTCATTGAATCAAATATAGTGTCCAACAAAATGGTTAAAGAAGCTCAATAGTAGAATATATCCAAGGTAAAACACATAGTTCAAATAGTCCCAAAATCCAAAGGCAAAGATATAATCCCAAAGGCAAAGGTACAATGCTTGATGAAAATCCCATGAATAATGCAAGGCAGCTATAGGAGCATAACATGCACAAAGGCCTAGGCAAAATCAGGAGCTTGAAGACAAGACAAGATCTGGCATGGTATTCTAAACAAAGCCTGAAATCTGAAGACAATTTCTCTAGCCAACTAATACAAAGACAAATCAGTTTCGGTTTGCAAACCGACTGCTACGTCGCAGGCTGGCAGCCTGCCTAGGTTGCCGAATGTTATCTCGCCAGTCAAATGTAAGCTCGTTAAAATTCCCAGGTGTTCTGTTATCAACATCAAAACTTTCAGAATTCTCATCTGAAAGTTGAGAATGAAGCCCTGGGAAGCCCTGGGAAGGGAACTGTTCCCAGGAAAGCAAGCCTCATCTGAAAGATCACTTTGGATCTCAGAGTTCTCACTCGGCATCCCATCATCAGCATTTTCAGAAACATTCCCATCATCCCTAGCATGCAGATGAGCACCAGGCTGAAACAGCACATAAACAGACTAGATCTCCTCTTCCTCCTTAGTATTTAGATTTTTTTTTGTTTGCTCGAGTGCTGCAACATTGTCACTTAGGGGAATGCACCAAGTTGTCTAGAAGAGAAAGAAAGTTAAATCTCTCCAGAAATATCCCAGTGGTGCAATTCTTTTTCTTTGAGTAAGTGGGTGTGTGTTTAGCTCTCTCTCTCTGTGCATTAGCAATGGAAATATAGGTTTCAGATCCTCCAGAGTTTTCTACAAATGCCTTAAGGATGCACATGTTTTGAAGGGAGCAGGTGGTACCTAGTGTATCCCGTTGAAAGCCATTAAGGGATTTCAATGTAATCAATAGTACCTTGACTAGTATCTAGAAATAAAGAGGTATCCACTGGCACTAGTTGCAGCTACTGAAAAATGCTTCCAACATATTTCAGTAGATAGATACCTTATTGTATCTTTAATTGAGGCACCATTAAATTGGTAAAAATTCCAATGACAAGGTAAAGATTCAATATAAGAGATTATTTAAAATAAATGAACATTTTAAGCTCTGCCCCAGATCTTTGTGGTGCCCTTTGCACAAAAAGCTTGCATATTTTATGCACATTTACCTAAACAAGTGCAATTTTTTTCCAATTTTTCAACTATATGTTTTTAACATATGCAAAGCCAATTAAGTTATTGTGTTATTGCTAGCAACAGAGCACTCCTGATTTGGGCTTACCTTAAGGTCAAAACAGGAGTTCTGGAATACTAGCTGGAGTGCAATGTAATGCTTTCTTTCAGATTCATCACAAGTTTTAGATTGGACCATTGTATAAAGCAATGGTTCCCAATTTGTGGGTTGCAAGACCTAAAATCAGGTCCGTAAGACGAACCTACCCAGGCCTACTGTGTACTGTTGGTTACACTTTCTACAACCCCATTTCTGTCACAGTTCTTTTAGGGAATTAAGGTGAAAGACACAAACCTGTCAGATTGAAGCTGATTGTTCAGCAAGCACTGAATACAGAATGCAACCAATGATGCTAAAGGGCTCTTATGTAGGTTTGCTATGCACACAGCTCCCCAAATCTGAGCACAATTTTTGTTGCATTATATTGGTCCATGTTTGGCTTTCTTGTCAAAACTGCAGTATTGCACATTACCATGCTAGAACTGTAACATACCTATATTGTGGAACCATTAACCGTTCCTTTATACCAGTAGTTCCCAACCTTTTTTTAAACAGGGGTCACTTTGACCAGGAACCAGTCTCCAACATTAGTACCAAAGGGGTGACAAATCAGTTTTTGGTCAACTTTAGATTCAGATTGGTTATATGCAGATGTCCTTCACTCCTGCTTCAGACCTGGGGCGAGAGGTGTTTTTAATCCAGTTTGGATGTGGATGTCCTTCCCTCCTACATCAGTCCTGGGGCAAGAGCTGTGTTTAACAAAGTTTGGATGTGGATGTCCTTCTCTCCCGCGTCAGTCCTGGGCGAGAGCCGTGTTTAACCCAGTTTGGATGCTGATTTCTTCCCTTTGCTCCTCCCCCTTCTGGAATAAAACAACTACTTTCAAAGTAAAGACCACCCAACGAAACAGGAAATAACACTTTGAAACCATTGACAAAGGATTCGGAAGTCTCAGAAGTTTTGAACAGTTTTGAACTTTTTTTTCTGTGAAAATTGGAATTGACTTTAGATCCAAACCACAGTATTCTAACAATAAAGAATAGATTTCTGGAAACAGAAGTGGTCCTAGAGAAACACAGTATAAACATTCACTGTCAGCATTAGTGAATGGGACACAATGCTTCACTCTGGACCTTGTTGCTTTGAATGTCCACCTACATCCGAAACAAGTTTTGAATCTTTTTTTTTATCAAACAGGCCTAGTACACAGTACTGCCTGATATTAATTGTAACCTCTCTTTAAAAGAAGCTCTGAAAATGATCTAGTATCTTTCAAAGCTTAAAGAGTCTTGAATTATGATTAATTAAGATAGAGGAAACATGTTCCCTTGAACCCTTTCTGATACAACACAGATTAACTTTATAAACACCCATTCTTTTGAATCTGATCCTATGCTCATTCTTGAATCCTTACACAGTGATGGGCGTTGACCCCTTTTTACCTTCATTTGTCCTCAGCTCCCCATTAGTCAACTTTGAGGATCTTTGACCCGTGGAAGAAAGAATGCCAATTTTAACAGATCAAATGTTCCTATGGAGGGGAAACTGGGAACAGAGATCAGGAGTCTCACAGTCTTTAGCAGAGATCAGAAACATTCCCTTTTAGGGCTACAAGTCCTTTGCTGACTGGGATCTTGGAAGCTGTAATCTGAAAGTCACAGTCTTCAGCTTTGGTCTCAGGAAGGTAAAGATGTAAGACATCGAATTGAGTGGGCATTTAGCAAACTAGGCATTTGGCAAACTGGGCTTTCCTCTGTTGTTGTTAAGTTGCTTTGGCAGTAGCAAACGGAAAGCAATGCAGAATTGCACCCCTATGTTTTTCAGTATCTGGGCTCCCTGATTTTTAAATCCAGCTGCACTTGATATCCCCAGGGCTAGCTCAGAATGTTTTGCTGTCGGGGTCAAAGAACAAGATAGTGGCCTTTTCTCGGCATTACTTCGTGAACGAAGATTCTTAGGAAGGACTCATCCCACGCTTTTTACAAGTGCGCTGATGACTAAAAAGGCCAATTTGAGATAGGCAAGTTTGGTTGCAGAAAGCACAGCAGAAAGTCTCTTTGGGTTATGTTGTTTCCAAGTTGCGGTTCTTTCTGCGTTGTCGTTTCTCTTCGAGACCCATTTGGCGTGTCTTCTCGAAAGAGGCCGCAGCATTGTGGATAGTGTGTCTCCATGCCTCCCGATGTGAGGCCAGGGTGGACCATTGTTGGTGGTCAATCTGGCCGAACCTGAGATGTTGTTTCAGGGAGTCGTTATATCTCTTTTTGGGGGCGTCTCTCTTGTGCTGACCCATGGTGAGTTCACCATAGAGCAGTATCTTTGGGAGGCGGCGGTCCTCCATCCTAGAGACGTGCTCTGCCCAGTGCAGCTGTGTTCTCAATAGCATGGCCTCAACGCTGGTGATTCCTGCTTGCTCAAGAACAGCAATATTAGTCACATAGTCGGTCCAGTGTATATTTATGTAGAAAAGCTGATTGAACTGATCACTGGATTTTTCTTTAGTCCTGGGGATGGGGCAGCATCTGCTACTACATATGAAGCCAGAACGTAAAGAGTACAACTCATAAAACAGAGATCTTTTCCATTACTTGCTGCTACTGCCCAGCATCTATTGCCTGAACCATAGAGCTCACTCTCAATGTCCCATAAGATGCACAAATATCCTTCCTGTCTATGGTTGATCTCATTCTCTTCTCCTAATCAGCAAACTTGGCACGGAGCTTACTGTTCCCTTTATTTCTGTATTAGAAGCAATGTTTTCCCTTGCTGTACTTTGTTCACCAAATGCCTTCTCATCTGTGGCTTCCTGTCTTTTCATGGACCTTAAATTGAACTGAAATTGAACTGCCTTCTTTAACCCAGAATCTCCTTTAGTGCACACATGTATCAAATTGTAAGGTCAAAACACTTACAACTCTTATTGAAAACTATGCTGTGTTGCTACAGCAACTAGAAATACATCCAGTTGTCATAGGAACTGTCTAAAGGGAGTTCTACTAATTGTGATCCTTTGAAAAATTGGTCAAAACCTCCCTGATCCTTCTCCCCCACATTTTCTTATCTGCACACTTTCCTTTATCTAATAGAGGCATTTTGTAAAATGGAAACAGGAAAAGATGGCATGCCATCATGTGCTTTGATAACTCCTTTAGTCATTAAATATGGTCAAATTGTAAGCAAAATGAGAGCTTGTTATGTTTTCGGGTCATATTCCAACTTATGACAATCCCACACTTGGGTTTTCTTCACAAGCTTTGTTCAGAGATTTTTGCCTTGGTTTTATTCTGAGGCTGAGAGAGTGTGACTCACCTTAAGGCCACCCAATGGGCTTCCATTGCTGAGTGGCGATACAAACATCGATCCTCCAAAATCCCTATCCAACACTCAACCACTACACCACCCTAGTGGTTGTACTGATAAAAAGGTTAATAAATAAATCAACATGGTCATAGAATCACAGAACAATAGAGTTGGAAGAGATCATAAGGGTCATCTAGTCCAACCACCTGCCATGCAGGAAAAGCGCAACATGCTTGTTTTCACACTTATGGTAATGCTCATTCAATTCTGATACTTAATATAATAAGTAATAGTATCATAACTGATATTGTAAGATTTCAATTTCAAACAACATCAGCATCAGCTGTGAGATTTTTGGACTGTATGGCCATGTTCCGTGTTCTACTGGAACATGGTCATACAGCCTGAAAAACTCACAGCAACTCAGTGATTTCGGCCACGAAAGCCTTCATCAACAACATCAGCATCATTTCTGTAGTCCCCTCATAGGAAAGTAAATCTCCAATGCTCAACCCCATAGGAGACTTCACCTTTTATGTGAAATTTTCAGTTTTCTTTTCCTACTGAATAAGGAAATACTTTCTGCAATCCAGTGGCTAATTCAATATATAACCAATATTTGCAGTTTCCACCCTTCTTCTCTGTAGAGTTTGGAAGTTGTTTTATGAGGAAGGGCAACTGGGAGTGGTCGCACATGGGAAAAGCTCATTAAACTGCAAAAACTTTGTCTTTGCTGGAGGGATATTCTCCTATAGCACATTTTGCTCTAGTTTTTAAATGACTGAATATCTCGTAGAGTCTCTACCAATTTAAGATAGTTTGTGGGCACAAAAATGAAGTTTCTGGAGCACAACAACTACTTTCAAAGTGAGGACTACATAATTAAACAGTAAATAACTCTTGCAAACAAGGAACATATTATTATTATTCAGAGGCAAGATAGCCATATGTCAGGGGTGCTTTGATTGTGCTTTTGCTACATGGCAGAAAGAAGTGGGTTTGACTAGATGACCCTTGGGTCAACTGAAGGAAGAGGAGAATGGAAGGAGGCATCTGGGGGCTCTCCCTTTGCCATTGTTACAGTGATCCTCCTCTCTTTCTCTCTCCTTCCTTGTGTTGGAAGAAGGAAGGGAGGAAGGGAGGAAGGAGGAAAGGAGAGCAGGAGGAGGAGGTGGTAACACATGTCCCACATAACACACGAAAAGAAGGAAGGAAGGAAGGAAGGAAGGAAGGAAGGAAGGAAGGAAGGGAGGGAGGGAGGGGAGGAAGGCTGGCCCCCAGAAAGTGTATGAGACAGAAAGGCACACAACATACTGCCGATCTTCCCTCCTCCATGAACAAAAGATAATGGTTGAGTTTTTTCTCAAAAGAACATTTCAGCTCCTACCACAAATTGCATAATTATATCATTTTAAAGCTGAGAATAACAAATATAATCACATGACAGAATGGACCATTTTACCCATCTCTATATGGATCATTTGCACACAAAAAAGTCACTCGCCAACCAGCTTAGAAAGTGTCTGAAAAGACAACCCTTTGCAATACTTTTTTAAATGCCAAGATATCTCTACCTTACACTTGAAGCCTATGGCATGTGCTGAACAGAGTAGGTTTCCGTTTCTTAAGTGGGTGGCTCACTAGTATTTAATGAATGTGATGAAGTAGTCAGTGGCTAAACTGGCAAAGGGGGGGCAGATCAATTTCCTTTTGAATAGTTAACTTATTGATGCATCACTTGCCTTTAGAATATCTTTTCATTAAATGTGTTCAGGTTTCTTTCTGAAATGTAACTCAATTTACTATTCTGCAATCAGGTCTCTGGTGTTGCAAGCAGGTTACGATAAAGACATCTGTTATACATTTTACTGTAATTGGCTACATAATTATATTTGTTTTGTAATTGGATCCATCTGGAATTACATTCAAGGTCTGTTTCAACCTGACGGTCGAGGATCCAAAGTATCCATTCAGAATGTTTCAAGCCCTTCTTCTAATGTGAATCTAAAATATCTGTGTGCTTTTATGGTTTAACAGACATATAACCTGCTTTTTCTCACAAATTACCTATAAGAGTATTGGGAATTATGTGACCCTCCATATGTTGTTGAACTACAGGTCTCATCAACTGTAATTACTACAGTGAGGAGGGCTGAAAGTTACAGTTCAACAACATGAAGAGACTGTATATTTCTCACCTCTGACTTTCAAGAAGAAAACTATGTGCAAGGATCAGAAGGGGTCATGCTTCACATATGATGCTTAAATTTAGTTTTGCCTTTTTAAATTCACACATTGAGCATAATTAGCATCTGACAATTAATAAGTCCTGGGGTCCTTCCATTACAAAATTATAATGCTGCAGTCCCACTTAATGACCAAGAAACCATCCTATGCAATCCAAGGATTTGTATTTTGAAGAGGAATATTTAGAATTCAACCAGAGAATTCTAATGCCTTCCTAAATTCCAAATACAGGACCATGCAAGATGTTGTCTTGACTTTTCAAATGAAACCATAGTGACATATAAAGTGTAAAAGGACTTGGAATGTAGTGCTCAATATGTGCCTTCAATGAATATGGAGTAACCAGACTGCATGCTGCAAGTTGTTTCTGGTTGCTTCTGGTAATGATATCCCTGGCCCATCCCCTGTTCGGATATTAGTTAGCACGCCAATGCCTTAAATCAATAAATAGTTTTCTAAGATCTACAGAGATACTCACAGGAACACCTCAGCAAGTGAGAGTCCAACAGTGGCAGGATACAACCCAGAACCTCAATCCATGGCTGATACCAAATGAGAGACCTCCCTCCTGGGCACACAGAAAACTAGGCAACTTGGAAAGCACTGAACAGATTGTGCTCTGGCACCATGAGATGCAGAGCCAAACTTAAGAAATGGGGCCACTAAGTGGAGCCCATGACATGCGAGTGTAGAAAAGAACAAACCACAGATCACCTGTTACAATGCAACCTGAGCCCTGTCACATGCACAATGCACAATGGAGGACCTTCTTATAGCAAAACCAGAGGCACTCCAAGTGGCCAGTGACTGGTGAAAGGACATTTAATATAATGCCACATTTTTTCAAATACATCACAACTGTACCCTTGGTTCGCTCCTGATACGATAAATAAATAAATCAAATTTCCCCTTTCCCTGTATATGTTTGGTTTGTGACTTTATGTATGTCTGTTTATAAATATAAAACTTGTTAATAAAAATACTTTTAAAAAATCAAATTGCATTAGCAAACTCAATTATATTTCATGTACAGTGTTCCCTCACTTATTGCGGAGGTTACGTTCCAGAACCTTCCACAATAAGTGAAAAACTGTGATGTAGGGACGCTCTGTTTATTTTAATATTTATACATTATTTTAGTAGTTATACACTATTTTAAGTCTTTAAGTCTTTAAGTCTTTATAAACTTAAAATAAAGTGAAGGAAAGGAAGGAAGGAAAGGCCCTTCAAAGCTGGAGGGAGGGAGGACGGGGAGGGAAAGTGGCTTAGCGGGGGTGGCAGCAAAAACCTGCAAAATAGCAAAAATACCACAATATATATTTTAAATTAATATTTTTTGAAAACCACGAAACTGCTAAAAGCGAACTGTGAAGTACCGAGGAAACACTGTATATTCAATACACACACACACACAGAGCTCTTCTACATGCAACATGGTTCAGATCAACTCCACGTTCATTTCAAAGGTGAGAGACTTACCTTTTGGTTGGCAATTACCACAATCTTTCAACCAGCATGACCACTACCAAAATACCTCAGTAAACGTTGCCAGTGGCACTACAGTCCAAATAAGTGAAGTCTCCAAGCTATTGTTCATTGCATCTACTATTGAATGACAGCACATTACATGTACTGAATGACTGAAAGGGGCTACAATTTTTAGGGTTGTAGCTAAGGTTACAGTCACTGAACTCTCTCCTGGTAGAATCTTTGTGTGTTGCTGGCCCTTCATATTAAGGGATCCTGCACCCACAGATTCAAACATCCATTGCTTGAAAATATTCTTTTTAATACAAAAAAAACCATCCAAAAATCACCCGTGATTTTACCAGGTTGTATAAGGCACAATACTGTATCTAATGGAACTGGATCATCTATAGATTTTGGTAACCAGTCTCAAGCTTTTGATAAATTGATAAGCCGGTCTGAGTCCCTCTATGGAGGTGAGAAGGTCGGGATACAAAAGGTTTAAATAAATAAATAAATTCTCACTTTTCTTTTTCCAGATAACAATGAACAAATTATTGTGTCACTTTTAAAAAAAACCCATCAGTTTGGACTATTAAAGTGGGATAAATGTGGCAGATACATCACTAGCAGAGAACTCATGTTTTTCAACGCAACATGACTCATTTTCTTTTCTATTTCAATCATAACAGTGCCTGTGTGATACCATTTTGAACAAAGCACACTTCATTACATGGAAGGGTTTATGTTTCTTCCATGTTCTGAATGATGCATGTAAAATGAAATGTGAAATGTTTTCTTGACAACTTTGTCTATTTTGGGTATTATAAGTGATGCCATGGCAGCAAGCTAGCAAGAAATTCATCTCGAGGGGGAGGGGGAGGAGAGGAGAGAGAGAGAGAGAGAGAGAGAGAGAGAGAGAGAGAGAGAGGAGATAACCTTCACTCTTAGGCCAACTTATCTTATATAGCATTTCTACACCCCTATTTAAAATAAAAAATATTTACAGATATCGGTGTGCACTGATGCTACTTCTATATTATTTAACTGAGGCTTGAAACATTTGAGCATGCCATATATATTGGTTCTTATTAGTAACACAAAGGAAGTCCAAGTAGACATTCCCAACTTTGACACAATTCCAGATCTTCTCAAGTTTGGAGGTGACTGAGTATGCAAATAATAATAAATAGTACATCTTGTTTAAGCCCAGAAATGGAGTCTATAGATCTTCTTAAGCTGTGTCTGGTGGAGGTTTGGGAAAAAAGATGAACATGCTACAAGAATGCAGGCAATGCTTCCTCAAAGAATTCCTACAGTTGCCCAGCACTTTGCTCAGAAAAGGCATATTTGCAGTATATCTCTAGGTTATGGAAGCTCCTCTTCAGGAGAGGACACACCACAACCTCTTTCAGATACTTCACTGACAGAGTGAAGCATGTATTGCCCGCTCAACCTATCCAATCACCAACCTCACCTAGATAGCTATGATGGGCAATGGGATTTTAATGTTCATACTAGGATGATTTTACTGTATGCTTGTCTGAATGATTAAATTTTATGTATGCCTTATGTTTAATGGTTTTTTAAATTTATTTTAAGTTCATAATTACATCTAGCAATTAGTTATTATGATTTATTTGTGTGCTGTATGTTGGCATTGAATTTTTGCCGTTGGTATGTTGTAAACCATCTTGAGTCCCCCCAGGGGTGAGAAAGGCACTATAGAAATACAGTAAGTAAATAAGTAAGTAAATAAGAGTCAAGCTGACATGTGTGTCTTATACACATCATCCGGCTGCAATAACTCATTCCAGAAAATCTGACCAGACAGTGCATTTACATCTCCCTCGACTCTGTAGTAATTATGGCACCAAATTCTGAGAAGATATAACAATATGAAAAAAAATATCGCAGCAGATAGCTGAGACTTAAGAGTCGTGATTGCTCTGGGCCCAATTCCTAAAAGTCAGAGGGATGGCTCACCTTGAAACCACCCAACACACCCCCAGTATATTTCCAGATACAC